>CM059575.1:70982052-71372057 GCA_030386875.1 Morinoia aosen
CTTTATTTCATTTGTCTGTTTATACTTTTTAATTTTTTCTTTCACAGAAATGTGAATTAAGTAAAGGGAGAGCTCAGCTACAATTCCCCACTCTACCCTGGTGTCGGAAATGGGTACCGGTTTGACCGAGGATAATCGTCATTGCGTCCTGGTATTAGTTCCAAGGCATTTGAAAAACCAATGGACAAAATGATATGTATCAGGCTTCATTGATTGAAATAAAGCATTCTTTATCTGGAAGTAGCTGACAAAACTATGAGCTTGCGAACTCGGTAAGTTCAGAGGAATAGTTTTGTTATATGTGTAGTGTAACCTCATCCCGCAACTCAGTCGATATTTCGTAAATTCTCAGCATGAGCATCTAAAAATTCAGTAAAATAAATTCAACCATTAGCATAAAAATTCGTCACGTAATTCACTAACTTCTATCATTTTTAGTAACAAATGTGTATCAAAAATTCAGTCTCTAAGAAATCACTTTTCAATCGTAACGAAACCTTCCACGACGTGTCGGCAACATCGCAACCCGCACAAGCGTTACTTGTCTCGAATCACTCTCAGTGCATAGAGCTCGGTTTTTGTCTCTGGTGAGAATTAAAGTCTTGTGTGTGTTGATCTACGGGTAACTATATTTAGGCATTATATGTAAAATTGTAAATAATATTATCGTGTATGTATAGAGTAGAATTGACTAAATTTTCCAGTGTGCTAAATGTTCAGGAGTTATTGCCAAGAACTTGTGTTTCACCACTGGGCATTTTCCCTTGTGCATTGTTGTATGCCCATTTAGAAAGTTTTTAGCAAACAGTTATCGCTTGGCTTACAGAGATTCTTAACCTAGTTCTTCCAAGAAGCAATTCTTAGAAGTATCCGCAGAATTTAACTAGAAGCAACTGGTTGGACTAACCAGGAGAATTATTCTCTTCAGCATGAGTAGTGGCTAACTAGTTGCTGTCAGTATTTTCAGATGATGAAATTGCCAATTCACCATTTAATGTAAAGCCATTTTTAGGGAGTTTTCCCCTTTTTTGCTTTTAAAATAATTTTTATGTCAACATTTCAACATGATGTTATTTTTATCCAAGCTAAAATTTCCACTTGTGTTTAAAATAATTTTATTCAACATTTCAATATGATGTTATTTTCATTCAAGCTAAAATTTTCCCTTTTGTTTTAAATAATTCTTATGTCAACCTTTTTAATATGATGTTACTTTTATTCAAGCTAAAATTCCCCTTTTTTTTCTTAAAATAATTTTTATTTCAACATTTCAATATGATGTTATTTTATTCAGGCTAAAATTTCTCCTTTTTCTTAAAATAATTTTTTATGTCAACATTTCAATGTGATGTTATTTCTCTCAAGATTAGGATTTCCCCTTTTGTATCAAAAATAATTTATCATGCCAAAATTCAATATGGTGTTATTTGTTTATTAAGTTAGAATTTCCCCTTTTTGTCTAAAATATTTTTAGGCCAATATTTCAATATGTGTTTATTTTTTTTCATCAAGTTAGGTTAGCACCAATTATCTTTAGTCACAGATGTATCCTTCTGAATGCATCAAGTCCTGCATCAATTACCAATTATTGCCACAACTGTATTTCTAAATTACATTAGGTAGATAATCAATTAGAAAAACACAAATAATTTTTAGTTCTGAAGAATAGATAGTTAGTAAATTTAATTAAATAGTCATTGTACATTGATTATTTCAGTTAGGAAAAACTGGGAACATGTGTTTTCTAGTTCATTTGCATTCAGCAGATGCTGTAGATCTTTTACCATAATTGATTAATTAAGTAAAACCTTAGGCAGTGGTCACTGCTTATGCCACCTTAGTTTGTCCAGGCAAAGGCTGCTGATGTGCTCAAGCCTCTAATCAATTGAATTGGAATAATCTATTGATCGCCAAGGTCTCATTAGTGTTTCGCCACCTTTTGTGTGTTCCAGTTTTTAATTAAGTGTGTTCTCAATTTTTGTATGCTTATTAAGTCAGATTCAAATAATTGTTGGTATTCCCTTGAATTGTTAGTCAATGTTTAAATTTCATATCTCGGGAAATAAGCTATGATAGGGTATTTACACCAATAGAGATTGTATCTTCGGTAGTTAATCACTTCAAATAATCATATTTCTGATCAACACTATCCCACTGTCTGATTGCGTGTAACAATGTGTAGTGTCGGTAGCAAGAATCACTATCATAATCACTTTAGAACGACTCTTACTATTGATTTTTGGTTAGGTCAATTTGTGTATTAAAAAATGTGAATGATTAGTCGTTACCTGATTTAGCTAAATTAGGGTGATTATGCTTACCTCTGAAAGTCTCCGAATGTTCTAAATTCCCAACCCCTGGAAATTCTTATCCAGAAATCATCCAATTATCTGATTTGGGGGTTAAATTTGGTTTAACCAGTAATTGGTCGCCCTCAACTGTAGCTACCTGTTCCTTTGACCTCTTGGCAATGCCGGCTACCTCCAGTGGTTGTTGTCATTATAACTCATAGGATGCCTAATACTATTCTGATATGTATCCTCATGATCAATGTTTTCTAAATCCTTCTTGTGCTCTGAACCTCCTCCTCAACTACCAATTCTGTGCACTTTGTGCATAGATTCCGCGTTCCCTCTACCCTTTCCAAATGGTATCTTCCTCTCTCCTCTCGTAGGACACCTTTCACGTTCAAGCCAGGAAGACCAGGGATTTCTCATATAATAATAAATAATAACAATAATTAGACTGTACGTGCACAATTACTTGCACGTACGTGCCTCTCTGGCACAATTCCTAGCTTAAGTCAAGTAATCCTTATGACAATTCTAGCCTTAGTTAGGATCAGTACAGTCAGCTCTCGACTGCGGCTTAGCGTAAACGTTCGAATTAAACACTGCCAATTTTTAAGATACTCATTGTAAATAGCAGTCAAAGCGTAGATTATTGGGCGGCAAAAGCCTTTAATATTAATGAAGACAAACTAACTTACATTGCCTACCCAGTAATATTCTTATCTCATGTATTAATCTTGCACTCCAATTCGGAGATGGTCGTACACGACGCGTCACGATTAATAGTACCCGGAGAATACTAGTTTGGGGAAGTAAGGGCATGTAGGGAGATTCATGATTGTCCATACGAGTACTTATTGTTGCGACTGCCTCGCCCTTGTTCAGGCGCCAGAATTGGGCCGAGGCACCCGCATATAATCCTCCATTTGAGGCAATCCTGTAATTCAGCAGTAAAGCTCGCAGCCTGGCTTGCGTAGCGACTGTTTCTCCGTGTGTTATCATGCTTGAACAAGTAATCCAAGCTCTCTCCCCGTACAGAAGAACCTCCGAAGCCGACACACAGACAATCACCACCAACATTCAATTAACAATTCCCATACTCTATTAGCCACACGGCTATCAACCAAACCAAGCCACACGGCTATCAACCAAACCAAGCCACACGGCTATCAACCAAACCAAGCCACACGGCTATCAATCAACCACTCAAGCCACAAGGCACTAGCAGAAATAACTACCTCCTTCGGGATACTCATATAACCAAAACTGTTACCGCACCTGCGGAATATTACACTAACAAATCCACTCTCGCCGGGATCCTCCCCGGATTCCCTCGAGCCGCGGCACCTGCTGAAGTGCGGCTACTCACTGGACCCGGACCTCCTTCCTCAGGAAGTGGATCTCCATACTGCTGCCGTAGTCACGGCACTCAGAGTCAACAAAATAAAAACAAGGCGAGAGTATACAGTTCCTTCATTATCCTGCAGAGGTCAATCGTGCAAGTGAGATTGGATGCCAGTAAGGCAACCCGAATTACCCACACATAAATCCTTCTGAGTCAGATTAAGTCATTTGTTTATCAATTAAGTGTTGCCGTTCGACGGCAAATGGTGACCTCCCCTTAGAAAAGAACATCCACTTGTGTAATTACTAAATTCCTCGATCTTCAACCTTTAAAATTCAAACTCAATTAGTTCCCCATTTGAGAGAAGTTGTCAAGTTCATATATGTGACTCTACCATTTGAAATTTTTGTTTGATAAGTGTAAAAATAACATTTTTATTCGAAATATTTCCCTTTCCGAGTTATTAGTAGAGAGAGTTTTAGCCAGTTGTTGTAAATACATATTAGCGTTTAGTTAGATAACGAGACTATTTATTTAGTAAATATTTATCCAAAAAAATTTTCCAGAATCAAATTTTTATAAATTACATAAGTAAAAACTCAATCACTAAAATTGTCAGTTCTATCTCAAATCTCAACCATTTTTATAGTAAGTGCGCAATTTTGAAAATAATTTTTCGAAATATGTATTAACTGGATCACGTTGATCCTCGAGTTTTGCATTATCTAGGTAAATTTTATCTTATACCGATGAATTTAAAATTAGTTTTTCATAACTTTTGGTAAACTTTACATGGCTTAAATTGCAACTAATATATTCTTTTAAAAATTGTAGTTCGTAAATGACGAAGGTTACCAACTCGAGGATTGACTATAGTATGACTTGACCATAAAAAAAAATCAAAACAAACCGTTGCCATAGCAACTGACATGAGCGCGGTGTTTTGTAAGCAATTTACTCCAGAAACAACATAATTGATTCAAAACATCGAGCACTTGTGCACTTAAATACGTTGAATTTTCCTTATTTGTTATCTGCAAGTAAGTATCATGTATTTTGTTTTAAAAATCTATATATTACTTATTTACCACAGAGTAGAGTCTTAATCTCTAGACTCGCACATCTTAGTGACTAGAATTATGTGTAGAAATAGTGACTTTACACTCCTATGCTACTCGTGATTATATAAAATCAATAAAATTATCAAGCATTGCGAAAAGAATTCTGAAGAATACTGTTTTGGTATCAATTTTCTGTAGGATTTAAAAATACATATTTTTAACTAAACTACAATGTGCTCTCCGTGGCACAGCAGTTAAGGGATCAGGCTTGTATGTTGGAGTCGCGGGTTCGTATCCCGGCGCTGGCGCGGAGATTTTCCCCGTTGGGTATAACAAAATGAAGTTTTTGATCCAGTTTCCCTTGAGTGCCAAAGATGTCATGCAAATCAAACTACTACCAGCTCTCCGACCAATCTTTGCTCTGCAAAGATGTTCCCTTCCTCTGTGTGCCAGTGTGCTCCAGGGTTTTCCTTTCTAATTCAAGAAACAGAGACAATATGCAAAGAATGTCCTAGCAACCATTCTACTTCTACTGATGGAAGGACCTGCATCAGGTGTGACCCAGGTGACTCATTGGATGCCGATCTGAGAAAATGCAAACCCTGCCCTGATGGTTTTATATCCTCTGACCGAGATGTGAATGGAACTCAGCTGTCTGTGAGACTGTGCATTAAATGCGCCAAGGAAAGCTTAGCTGACCCATATCTCAAGCACAAATACCCCACTCAACCCAGGTGTCGGAAATGGGTACCGGCTTTACGGGAGAACCGTCATGGTGTCCTATACATAGGGTTAGTTATAAGACATTTGAAAAACCAACGCTAAGATCATATGTATCAGGCTTGATTGGAAATAAAGCATCCCAAAGATACCAAAGTTAACCTTTTTTCATGGCAAATGTACTTTGATTTGGCTACAGTATATCCCTGTGTCCTAAAATATTGATACATATAGGTCCAAAATAAATATATAATTTAAAAACAATTTTGGAAAGAATATATATATAATTTATAGGTATGAATTTTAAATCAATGTATTATTCAGTAGGTATGTGATATATCAATCAGTGTGTTAGAAAATTTTTCTGTTGATGGGACATACTAATGCATGACCATACATTTCTGAAATAAGATGTTTTACATATGTTATCATTTTTCATTTCAATTGGATTTAAAAATTCAAAATTTAAATCTTACTACTACATGGCATATGCATAACAAATATTAAAGAGTTGCCAACTAATACTACCGGTAGGTTGTTATTGAATACATGAGTTGAATGAATACCCAATGTTCCCATTTATATCAAAACAGAAAAATAATATTTTAGGTATTTAGTGGAAAGTATGTTTTTTCCAACTCTCATTATTTTTGTTTAAAAAGTTTAACTGTTGCAGAATTAATAAGAAATTTAATTGGTAGCCTTACAAAAACACATCAACTAGTTTTAATTTGGAATGTGATGGCCCTGCAATGTTGCAAGTATTGGTTTGGAATATTTCATTCAGCAGTAAAACAAGGTTCATAGTCTATCTTGTTAGTTAATATAGTATAGTAGAACACTAATATAATTTTAATTAGTAATAATTATGATACTAAGTGAAGATCTATTCAATTATATGAAATACTTGTAAAATTAGTTGCGATGATGATCGTCAAATGTAAACTAACTCTGTTTGTTGTATAAATGTTTTTCTCTATCAGGATTTTTAAAAAAATGTTATAAGTGGTTTTGTAAACTTGATTGTTTAAACAATCAGTTTGGTTAGGTTAGAAGAAAGACTTAAATGTTAATTTAAAACAATTAGCAATTTATAAAATATATGAAAATCAAATTATTAAGCATTGAAAATATTATATACTAGTGCTGTTGGTTGTTGCATATACAATTTTTATGGGGAAAAAATACTTTTTATTTTCTTACATTTTAAGACAAATTTTCACTCGACTGTTTAAAATAATCTCTGCCTGTAGACAGTTACAAGAAAGTCTTCAAGCTCAACACTTAATGTTCCAAACATGAACTGTGAAAATAGGATCCAAGAAAACTGGAATATTTAAATCTTGCTTTTATCAAGTTCCTGTTGAAATAATACTTTCAAATTGAAAGAGAAATTATACATTTCATTTTACATATATTATATTTAAATAAATATGCTGTAGGCATGGTATCAGGTTCAGTAAACTGTAATTATTGCTTATTTCTAATTGATATATTGAAAAATTGAAATATAATTATGTACCAATAGTATGATATGTATTCTTACATAATTGTGTACATGTATAAACATATATGGAATTGTAGGCTATTGGATGTAAGTGATTTGTTGTAAAATTTTCTGTTTTTCAGATTCCTGATAACTCAAAAGATCTGATATAAGTTTCATGTTGTCAAGATTGAATACTTCTAGGATATTTTTACTAGATTTGAGTATAATTTTGATGGTTCAAGTGTGGAATCAAACACATTTCCCAAGATAATATGTAGTCAACAATGAATTTCCAGCAGTATCTCTTGTTTAGCATTGTAGTTATGACATTCTGCATGTTAGGAAATGCTTATGAAAACTCAGATACATTCTCTGTAATTTGTGATCAAAATGAAGTTTTTGATCCAGTTTCCCTTGAGTGCCAAAGATGTCCTGCAAATCAAACTACTACCAGCTCTCCGACCAATCTTTGCTCTGCAAAGATGTTCCCTTCCTCTGTGTGCCAGTGTGCTCCAGGGTTTTCTTTTCTAATGCAAGAAACAGAGACAATATGCAAAGAATGTCCTAGCAACCATTCTACTTCTACTGATGGAAGGACCTGCATCAGGTGTGACCCAGATGACTCATTGGATGCCGATCTGAAAAAATGCAAACCCTGCCCTGATGGTTTTATATCCTCTGACCGAGATGTGAATGGAACTCAGCTGTCTGTGAGACTGTGCATTAAATGCGCCGAGGAAAGCTTAGCTGACCCATATCTCAACAAATGCGTTCCTTGCCCGCCGTCATTTGTTTTTACTGGTAACAAATGTGAGTGTCCAAAAGCGACGCATGAAATTGTTAATGGTATTTGCGTTAAACTCTCTGAACTTCTCACGATACCGGACAGAGAGAGCAGTTACTTGGTTGATTTTGCTCGCACGAAGGTGAAGTCTGAATTTTTCTTGCAGCATTACCGATCTGCCGCCCACGGTTGTGTGTTCCTCAAAAACCAAACCGCCTGCCAGTCGCTCGCCAACATGTGTGTGTTGCTGCACTATTCCTATGATAACGAGCTAAGTGCTTGTGGATATTACAGAAGTGTCTTTGGAAAAACGGCTGCTGACCTTCCTGCTCATGTCCCTTGGATTTATTACGATTCAAAAGAAGCACCTAGTGTGCTGTCCGACACCAAGATAGAGACTGTCTTCAGTTTTCAGCACAGTTCTCCCTACAATGTTCTTAACTTTACGCTTGTGAAGTATTCTCCGTTTGGAGAGTTACTTGACATTGGCTCTGCTGAGCGAGTATTAGATCTGTGTCCCGAAATTAAAATTCATTTAAAAACAGCTCTCAAGTTTGGCATGAGTTTCAAATCCAGTTGTTTGATGCCCAAAAACTTGTGGAGTAATTATGATACCTCGTTTTATGAGGTATTTCTAAGCTACTTTAATGCGGAAAAACAAAATTTTGTAAGATACCCAGTACCGGTTCTCAATACTAATTACAAAAATGAAAAAGTGTCCGTCAACAAAAGAGCTCGAGCAAGTTGGCAACTCACTCGGCGTTTTTTTCTCTTCGATAATTTGAGCGGCAAGGACGCTCAATCAAGAAAATCTGGCAGCGCATCAGTAGTTCGCTATGCCAAACACATGAAACTGATAGTCTCGAAACAGAAAGGAGGACCAGATGGATTAATTTACCCCCCTCTTTTGGTCTTGTCTTACGGAGAAGTGGAACGAACATCTTCAAACATGGATGGCAACGTCGATGCGACCTTGGAAGTGCAATATCACATGGATTTCACAGATGCTAAGCGAAACGTTTCTATTTCGGCCGGAGTGATGAGCATCTTCGCCGTGTTATGGTCCCTCATTGAGGCGTACAGCTGGGGCAAAAGAAGTGGAAAAATCGGTGTTGATCTTTCTGGCGTGGTCAAGTTCCTGCTAATCGCCTGCGGCAACCTTGCAAATGTATTTTTCTTGGTCATGTTCTGTTCGTGCTTATACTGGACGGTGATTTTCAAGCGCCAGGGAGTAGTGTTTCTTCTGCTCCCTTCACAGGACGACGAATTTCTCATCAAGCAATACCTAATATCAGCTTTCGCATTGAAACTTGTACATCTGTGCTGCGTTCTCTACAGTCAGATGACCCTTGACTTGTTTTTGATCGACTGGGAGAAGCCGAGGGCTCAAGATACCATTCTTCATCCTAAACTCTCCAAACGGGCTCAGCTTCAGGGAACTACTGGTGTCCAACCAATAAGCATTTGGAGGATTTATTTTATTGCGAATGAATGGAACGAAATTCAGTCTCTCAGAAAAATAAATCTTGCGTACCATCTAATAGCTATGCTGTTTTTCCTGAAGGTGCTCGGTGTTGAAAATCATGCCAACTTCGATCCTAATTCGACCTCAGTTGCCAAGGCGTCTCACTATCAAGTGCAAGCGAGCTTTGTGTGCCGCTTTAGCCTCAGTATTTCCTTGTATCTTACTCTGATTGCAGTGCAGCTGTTCGTTCGGTCCACAGTGTATGAAAGGTACATTGAGAATAAGCTGCAGCAGTTCATCGATCTCTGCTCCATGGCGAACATCAGCCTATTCATACTCGAAAATCCATTGTATGGCTACTACATTCACGGGCGGTCCGTCCACGGCTTCGCAGATTCCGACCTGCTCACTTTCTACGAGCAGCTCAGGAGAGAAGAAAATGATCTGTGTGCGTACAGAGGCCTGGAGGCATCCAGCGACTGCCAAACTTTCGAGGTGATCACCACCTACCGCTTCCGAGAAGAGTACCTCCGAATATTGACCCCAACGCAGCAACAGAACCTGCCTGCTACCTCCCCGCAGTTCTCCTCTGGTCACCAGCGCATCAAACTGGACTCTGCCAAAGTAGAGCTCACTGTTCTTGCTCACGAGGCCATGAAGAATTTCTTCGAAATGTTCCTTCAACATTCATCTCCGGAAGTCGATTTTGTTATCAAAGACAAACTTTTCCTTGAAACTGTTCTTGACATTGAATTTCAATCCGTGGAAGACAAATGTCTCTTCTTTAGGGATCAAAAGCATCTGTTTGACAGAGTATTGCTGTACGGGCAAGAATCTCTTCTAATAGTGTTTGAAATTCTTCTCTTTACCTTTGTAGACTTGCTTTCTTATGATTTCGTTCTGTCAGGTGTTGTAACTTTTGCAGTGGCCTGCGTAGTGGAGGCTGTGCGTAACGCTGGGGGTAAGAGAAATCTCATCAAAAAAACACTCGTTGACCAGAGGTTTTTGATATAATTTCAGGGGAAGTTCATTGAAAAATTTTCACCTTTCGCGTCCATCGTTCATTATTATGAATATATTTCAGATGCGGGTTCACAGCCTTGTTTTCATCACGTTTGCATTTTTGTGCTACAAAATCAAACTACCTGAACCTTAGATTTTATCTTTTTATGACTTAGCCATTATAAAATCCAATTTTTTAAAGCCTCATAGTTCACTTGGTTTCGAGATCTTGCTCTGTTTAACGTTTAAACTTAAATTTAAGACGGTTCTTACTAGAGGCCCATCATTTATTCTTCTGTTTGGTTACCTTCCTTATTTGTGTGGCTAATTCGATATTTTCTTCTTGCAGCTGTTGTTGCTCTGCTTCTGCACCCCGTATTGCTCTTCAGGTTGGCACCCGCTTGTAATCTCCTGCTGCAACTGAAGCACACATTTGCACCGGCACCATTACTCTTGTGTACACTTTTAGTATTACTTTCAGCGCACGTTCAGTGTCTTTTTCGGTAGACGTGTTTCCAGCTTCACTTGTATTTCATGGCACCCTTCGTCTGCTCTTTATGATGATATGTCATGGACTTCTCGAGTAATGACGATACTTTCCACTTTTCTGAGCAAGAAAATGAGTGTCCTTTGAACACTTCTTTATTGGACCAACTCAACGTTTCTACTGAAGAGAACAAAGCTCACGATACTGCAGCTAATGATAAAGCCGACGCTGTCACGAGCGAGTCTGTCAACGTTGCAGACTTGGTCGAATGCGAGCAACAAGAAAATTTCCCGTTCATAGAAGGAACTGAGCCATCGGATGAAGTGCTGGCTACGCTTCGCAAATGTCAGGCCTACGCTCACTTCTACGAGATGCCCTCTATGATGCACTGTCTGGAGCAGCGCTCTGACGGCGTTGTTGGCTCTAAAGGTGAGAAAGTTACTCTCTACACCGCTCTATATTCTTGTGTTCTGTCGGTATTTAATTGAGGAAGTCTTACTACGTTATCATCCTCACCTCGCAATCGAATTTTTCTCCGCATACTCCATTTTTTCGAGTGCATTTGTAAATTTATGGGAAAAATGCTTTCATGCGATTCGTTGGCATGAGATAAAGGGTACTAAATCCTGATTACCAAATTTGAACTGTGGCAATTCGTTGAACTCCCAGGGTATCTAAAAGTTTTAGAAAATAAGAATTGTAGAATTCAGCATTTTCGATAGTCCTACATTCTTGAAATATTCTTCCTCTTTAATATATTTCATTGCATTTTGTTGAAATAAATACCATGGAATAATAATTCCAAGCTTTCCGTAGGAAAACATAAATGGTTATATTATTACACAGGGTTTTTGGTATTTCCAGCTTGGACGCCATGTTGGCGCCCTGTTCTGCGGACGGTGGCCGTGGTCGGACGGACTACTCTGTTGCTTGGAAATGGGAACAGCTGGTCAACCGCCAGTCTGGGCTCTGCTCTCGACAGCGAAGGGCAATGTATCGCTCCGGTCAAGCGCGTAAGCGTTAGGTTGATCTCTTCAGAACCACTGTTTTCTGCATGGCTGTGGTTTCATATTTTGTGCAGTCAAGGAATAAAATTTCTTTTTTGGCGATGCAATGAATAGTGGCGAGTTGAAAGGATTTTGTTACTCGTTTTAATCCGTACTTTGCCTGAGATTTGAATATTTGCGCGAGATATTATCTACGTTTCTGCCTCAGGTAGCTCTCAAAAAGTTGTACGGTTGTTAACTGAATTAAATCAAATTTTCCACTGTTATTTTCATGAATACGCAAAATCACTTGAAATCGCTGTTCCTCAGAAGCAGTGGAAGCATCACTTAGTAAGTTCGTAATTTTCTTTTGTTCGGTATCTTCTGCAAAAAAATTTTCGTTTAAAGCTAAGGGTAAGTCATTTGAATGCTAGACTTAGTGTCAGGAAATTTTGCTTTGCACGAAAGGAAGCAAAATGAAGAACAGAGGGTTTTTTTTTCAAGTGTAGCTGAATTTTTCGTTGTAAAGGACTACGTAAGGCTAAAACAAAACTTACCCATATCGTCCCGATGTATCGGCTACTATTTAATGATAAAACTGATTCCTGAATATCTGGTTTCTAAGTCAGGCCAGTAAGGGAAAATGAAGACATTTTTCATTGTTTAATGAGAATTATATTTTAAATTTCATACCAAGAGTACAACCGCATAGAGTTAGAGTTTATTGATTTTTGAAATTTAGGTCAATTTTGCCGCAGGTACTGGTGCATCACGAGCTGGAGCTGCATGTACGCCGCTACCTCGCTCTGCTTCAGGAGGATCACGCCCTCACCGTGCTTTCCTTCCCGCAACTCAAGGTTCACTTCCTCAGGGGTATAAATATAACTTCAAAATCACGGATATTATAGGATAGATAAACCTCTTTAGTGTTAATAAGTGAAGGTTTCATGTCGTAAAAATTTGAAAGGTATTGATGTCACAATTGTAGATACGCTCATTGCACACCTTTCGTTGTTCTAGGAAACATGATGGTCATGATTTTATGTCCTCACTTAGCCAATTCACTTCTGGAGTAGGTGTTCCGGTCATCCGAGTGACTACTAGCTTGGGAGATATGTAGAGTCCATGAGTTTGAGGCTTTGAATAGTGCAAGAGAACTGGAGCCCTAGAACTTTGATGACTTTTGAGTCCTGGTACCCTAGGAGTTACGATGGTTTTATATGAGGCCCATAAAATCACACGGTACCAAGCATGCATAGCGAAAACGAATGTGACCATTTTTTAAACACAATGTATCTTAAGATGATGATCTCCATGATTGTCTGTATTCCAATGTTTGGTATCATCTCTGAACTATTTTGGTGTCGTGCGTGTAGGTGGTGAGCCGCTTCAGCTCGGTGGCTCGTGTCACGTCCGCCGACGTCAACGGGAACGGCTTCCCGTCACTGCTAATCATCAAGAGTTCTGGTGAGATCTTCCTCTGCCCTACGTTATTTCTCTCAGAAGCTAAATTGTGTGTATTTGGTGCATCTCTAATTGCAGCCCCTCGGGAGCCCACAGCTTTGAGGGCGCAAACCTTAAATTCTACATCCCATATGGATCAAATGTGATGAAGTTGCGCTCTGTGTCTTCTACTAAGTATACCGTTGGGTGTTTTCTAAGCGTTATTTTAGGGAGTGAGCACGAAAATCTCTCTTCAGTTTTTCACTCGGTCCTTGTTTTAAAATTCCGGTGCCAGGTGTTCGTCATATCCCTTTCTGATTGTTCACAACTTTACTCTGATATCATCTTTTCAAGGTGAAAGAGTGCGGTGGTCGCCCTTGTATTCCGACGCTGCGGATGCTGGTGACTCACAACCTCCTCCACCGGCGGCCAAGCTGCGAGTGGCTGAAATTCTCCAGTCAAAATTACATGTATGGGATGAGTTGCCCAGTTTTTGGCCTTGCGCTGTTGAGGGAAAGCGGGATTCCTTTTTATGTTGTCCCGCTTGTACCCTATTTTTGATTTACTGCAAGTACCCAAGAAAATAGCGCATCAGAAACTTGACTGGTGATTTGTTTTTAGTAGTCATGAAATTGAGTACGCAAGAGATTAGAATGATTTGCTTTGGTATTTCGCTTAATTTCCCATGAGTTTTAAATAAAATTTTGATCTGCGGATTGAAGTATTTGATGAGTGTACCTGTGACATGAGTTTCACTTTCTCACTGGTATAAATATAAAATTCAAGTCATATATATTATAGGGTAGATAAATTTTGTTGGTGTGGATGAGTGAAGGATTTATGTTGGGAAAATTTAATAAGTTGTGATGTCACAGTTGTTGATGCTCTCATTGCACTGCTTTCTTTGTTCTGGGAAACATAAAATTTGGCATTTTATGTTATCACAAACCGGTTTCAATGATGAACGTGATTCATCAAACATTTCCTATTTCTGTCATTTCTGACGGTTCGTGTACGCTAAGACTACAATAAAAATGAACTAATTCAGTCGATTTTCTTATTCAGGCGCTGTTCTTGCATCGAAACATTTTTCTTATCCAACCATTGTTCATAATTCATGACAATGTTCATTGCTAGTGGCACTTCATTACTCGACACTATTGGTTACTCGAGACCCTTGAATACTCGAGACACTGTTCATCACCCGAGACACTGTTCATAACCCGAGACACTGTTCATAACCCAAGACACAGTTCATCACCCAAGACACAGTTCATCACCCAAGACACAGTTCATCACCCAAGACACTATTCATTACTCGAGACACTGATCGCTCCTCGAGACACTGTTCATTGCCCGAGAACCATCCGAGACACTTCAGTAACCCAAGCCCTCCCTATACGATGCCCCAGACGGCGAGCGACAGACTGCACCGCCTGGAGAGCAGCTGCCGCCAGCGTGAAGCCTTCGTGGCGCGACACATGAGCACGCTCAGGCATGTGCTTGCTGGTGCTCCCGAACCGCCTCTTGCCAAGGTGGAGTGTTGTTGTGACCATGGGAGATGTATAATAATGTGTGTGTGTGTATGGCTGGTGCCCCAGGCCCGCCTCTTGCTCAGGTGGAGTGTTGTTGTGGCCATGTGATAGGTAGGATTCATTAGCTTTGGTAGGATTTTTCAAATTCTTTGAAAGTCTCGGTCGTAAGGGTATAAAAAGGATGCATTATCTTCGGTAGAATTCCTTCAACTTTGGAAACTTAGGTAAGAAGATTCTTAAATAGTATATATTAACTTCGGTAAGAATTTCAATCTTCATCAAAAATTTGGTTTATGGTGCATTTTTAATTAAATACCCTGAAGGGCACCGTTCACTTTCGTACATGTGGAATTGCAATGGCTTTTGTGATTTCCATTTGATGTGCAATTGACTAAAACTTTTGTTACCGTACAGCGCTGCAAAGTGTAACTTTTATTAGGTGTTGTTCGTCTCACCTTGGCCACATGGATCATAACTTGGACACTATGCAGGGCTGGCAGATGTGAAGATTAGGTGTAATGGATCATAACTTGGCCACTATGCAGGGCTGGCAGATGTGAAGATTATGTGTAATGGATCATAACTTGGACACTATGCAGGGCTGGCAGATGTGAAGATTATGTGTAATGGATCATAACTTGGCCACTATGCAGGGCTGGCAGATGTGAAGATTAGGTGTAATGGATCATAACTTGGCCACTATGCAGGGCTGGCAGATGAGAAGATTATGTGTAATGGATCATAACTTGGCCACTATGCAGGGCTGGCAGATGTGAAGATTATGTGTAATGGATCATAACTTGGCCACTATGCAGGGCTGGCAGATGTGAAGATTAGGTGTAATGGATCATAACTTGGCCACTATGGAGGGCTGGCAGATGTGAAGATTATGTGTAATGGATCATAACTTGGCCACTATGCGGGGCTGGCAGATGTGAAGATTATGTGTAATGGATCATAATCGCCACCAGACAGAGCTGGCTAGTGTGAATATCATGTATAGTACACCAAAACTCTGGCATCTGATAGCCCTGGCGCATAACTTAGCCACCAGACAGCGCTAGTTAGGGTAAAGATTATGTATAATGGATCTCAACTCGGCTACCAGACAGTGATGTGTGAATATCATCTATAATGTATCACAACTAGACCACCATACAGCGCTGTGGAAACATCATGTGTAATGGATTACAACTATGCTACAAGACAGTGCTGTGTAAATAACATGTGTAATGGATTACAACTCGGCCACCAGACAGCCTTGGCGGGCGCAAGCAGCACGGTCGAGGCGCTGTGCCGCGTGGTGTCGGTGAGGTGCAAGGTGCTGCACGGCCGCTCCCTGCTCATCTGCGCCGCCATCTCCAACTGCTCGTCCAGGTCTGCTTCACATTCTTTACCTGTCTAGGGTGAAGCAAACTCGTGAATGAAAGTGACGTGGTAATGTGACTGTGCTGCGGAAGAATAAGTGGACTTGTTTATGCTTTATTCCTTTACACTGGTTAGTCAGAATTAGAAAGTTATTTCAAAATATGCCTGGTTATATGCACAGTAGTTGTCAGCGTTCAATTTCTCGTTTCCAATAAGCTACCACGCAGTTTTCCTTCTGCCTTGGGGTATCTGTGATACTGCTGTCTAATAGCATAGAGCCTACAGTTTCAAGTTCGTAAATTACTACTGCTTTGTTGAGATTTTGACTGCATTATATGCGTGTTCTACTTATGCATTGCACGCTTTAATTCAGAGAAGAAGCGTCTCACTTCACTTGAGTCCTGTGCTTTGCTGTTGTCTTTCGACTCACTCATCAGATCTACACGCTTCCACAACTTGCTCCTGTGGGTACATTGTGAGAAAGGTTAGGTTAAAGGTTAGGTTAACATCGGCATCTTTGGGATGCTTTATTTCCAATCAAGCCTGATACATATGATCTTAGCATTGGTTTTTCAAATGTCTTATAACTAACCCTATATATAGGACACCATGACGGTTCCCCCGTAAAGCCGGTACCCATTTCCGACACCTGGGTTGAGTGGGGTATTGTGTTTGAGCTTTCCCTTGTATCCAACGGGGAAAATCTCCGCGCCAGCGCCGGGATACGAACCCGCGACTCCAACGTACGAGCCCGACCCCTTAACCACTGTACCACTGAGAGCAGAAAATAATTGATTTTGTCCTAAATTCTCAACCGGTCGCATGGGAGTCGATACGTAGAGCATTGCGGTGGCTTAACAGAGTAGGTACTCAGTCACTCTTTAGACTTAAAATGTCTTGGTGCTAATAAATTTTAGCAAGTGTAACAGAATGTATGTGCTGGTATATGCCACTTCAACGTCAGCAATCTTTTGTAAAGCCAAGCACCGCATTTCCTAAAACTTTGATATATTTGTTATCTATTAACTGACACACCAGACATATGGTGAGGACGTGAATTGTCCTTGGAATGAGGTTAATTATAAGATTGCAGACTCCTTGACTAAACGTCATCGTGTTCATAGATTAAAGCATCAAATTTCCTTGCTGTTGTGACGCTGGATGCTTGTGTTCGTTTCTGAAAATGACCTCAAAAAGTACTTTAATTAATGCGTGGTGTAAATATTGTAAATATTCATGGCATCATGAAATAATAATACGATTTATTTGGAAATGAACATTGGTTTCTTGAGAACGGCTGGCCGTATGATAATTCTCAAGTATTACATATCAAGTTCAAATGAGTAAAATTAAATAAAGTAATATTTGGGTCAAATAATTATGCCTAATACTATTTTGATACGTTGGACTGTTTCGTCTTAATTAACCAATCGCAGTACAGTCGTCAAAATTAAAATTCACATAGATCCTTCTATGAAGAAAGAGGACCAGACTGAACCTATGGCTAGCGTTGGTACTTCTTTGTATGTCAATCATGTTGATACTCCTCTCAATACCAAAATCCATAGGCACTACTCTTATTGAAAACCTGAAATTAACACCCAAGTCGATAGGTGCTGCTTTATATCAAAAATCTCAAATTAACAACACCGTACTGTTTGTATTGAAAATCTGAAATTAATCCAAAAATCCATAGCTCCTGCTCTTATTGAAAATCTGAAATTAACACCAAAATCTACAGGCTGCCAAGTTATGTGACGATATAAACTCACTCTTGCAGGCTGCTGCTGTCGGACATGGAGCTGGTGCTCAGTCTTCAGTCGCAGCATGACGAGCGCGAGAACTCTGCAGACCACCCTCATTTGGAGTACAAGACGCACGTTTATAAAAGCGTCATGCGCATTGCTAAACAGAAATCTGTTGCTGTGTCAGCAAACAAAACTATAAACAGCAGTGCCGACGGGTCTGGCAGCCACGTTGTGAATGACGAAAGTCTTTCAGAAAGTGCAGCGCGCCGAGCGAGCGACGGAGGTGATGGACTCAAAGTGCGATTTGGCACAGGAGGAGGCGACTGTAAGTCCGGCACTCATATCGAGCCGCTCTCTCCGTGTCTCCTTAGGCCCAAGAAGCAGGCGTATGTTATTGGTGAGTGGCATACGTGCTTGCGTGTACTTCTATGCACTTGCTGTCAGCGATTTATTGTTTCAAGTGAGGCTTGAGTTGTGCCCCATTTTTATAGTTTTTTCCCATTAACGTTGTCGAATTTGGAATTAACACATCGTCCTTATTTTTACGTATTTTTCTATTTTTGATTACTCAATTCTCTGAATTAATCCTTGGCATATTTGAGCATTGAGCCGCTATTTGGCTGCTCGTTCATGAGACAAATTCATTGTCATAATGTGCTTTCTTACGCGTACTCGACCCACGCAAGCGATCGTCTTTGCGTCTGACGTAGCACAGTTTCTCACAAACGCGTAACCGTGCGTGACTGAATTAGCCTTGTGGAAATTTTGCCGTTTACCGACTGCCGTCATTTTTTGTTTTAGAGTACCGCAAAGCTTAAACAAAAAGTTGAACAAAAAAATTCGTGATATGCCAGCAAAGTTGCGACGTATCAAGAATCATCTGACTTTTCTTAATATTTATCCTTAATGCTGTTTCTGTGTGTAGGTTATCCTGTAAGGGAACACACCTTGTGCATAGGTTTCCCATTACCTACTCCGTCCTATATGGTGCTTTCCTCTTTCTTTTCTTGAGAACTCATGTTAAGTGGTCAGGAAAGCTTAAACTAAGTCACATTTCATGATCTAATCGTATTCGTTTTACAGGTTGTTTTACTCAGTTCCATTTTATGCTTGACAATGTCGAAGCTGTTGGCATTGAAATTTATTAAATATTAAAGCGGTTTTGTTTTTATTTACAATGAGTCTTGGCCTTTAGCAGCGTTTCATTATCTCCAAATCTATTTTATGTCGATTTATATCTTCCATTTGAACATCTATTAGCTCATTTTTTCTGGCAAATTTAGGTGTATGTCAGACATCATCTAAATAATTTTAAAACTGCTAATGAATTGAACCACTTTCGGCTGGTTTTTTGTCATCAAAATTTGACGTGCGCCGATTGCTATCTTAATCATTTTGAGAATGACAACATACCATGCACTTGAAAATCTTTTGGCTGATTTCTTCCGTCCAATTTCTGTGTATGTCGGATGCCATCCAAATAACTCTCTCGCATTGATGTGTATTGTTGATATAAAATTTACTGACTGATTTTATGTGTCAAACATAGGTGTGTGTCGGATGCCTGTGTTCAGCTCTGCGCGCTACTTGAACATCACGGGACTAATTCGCTTCAAGACCAAGCCACTGGGCATTCAAGATAAAAAATCGCACTTACGATCACCTTCCCATACTGAAAAAGTTACGAATACCTGTGCGAATGCTCGGGAGAAAACCAATGATATTGGTCCAGTAATGAAAGACGACTCTAGTGCCGGGAAAAGAAAAGAATTTACGTCTCCAGAACAGAAATATTCCAAGGAAGCTGACAGTCCAGCCGTTCGCTCCAAAGGAAGAAGTGTTTCTGTGGTGGAGGATTTTGTTAGCCGCCATGGAGGAGTGTTTGTGAAGTGCCGGTATCCAGAATACGCCGAAAATTCTACTGACTGTTCCTATCAAGTTCCCATTAAAACAATCGCTCTTGATGCTCTTAAAATTGATGCAATCAAAGTTTCTCTGACTGTTCCTCCGCCAAAAGCAGGTTAGTATCATTACTGTTGCATGATTCTTATGCATGATTTACCTGAAAGTATTCATGCGCAACGCCATTCGTTCCTTGAAGTTTCTTAGAAAATGAACGATGTCGTTTTTGACCAAAGAGCCTCAGGAGTAATTTGATTAATAAAATTTGAGGATTGAATTCCGCTTTCAACTTTAAAATTAGCTTGCCCATTGTTGTTTAATTGAGAAAGCAAAAAAGGCAGTTTTACGTAAAAGTAGTTTCATATGTAGCATGGTTGATTTTCTCCTTGGCATTTTCGCTGTTCATTAGTCGAGGTTCACCTAAGGCATATAACTAGAGAATCAACTGCACTTAGATCGTCCAACTCGAAAGATTAAATGCACTTAGGTCTTCCAATTCGAAAGATCAACCGCATTTACGTCGTCTAACTGGAGAGATTACCAGCACTGAACAACTCAAAGATTAACCATTCCGTGCTGTGCAGGCGTATCGCTGGACTCACTCGCTCTGATAGCCGGCAGTGAGCGGTGCCGAGTGTGGCTGCACAGCCCCGTCTGTGGCGTGGCCATCGAGCGGCTGCTCACCCAACTCGCCCAGCACTGTGATGTCAAACAGGTGAAACAATTTACATGAATTACCTGAACGTTATTCTGTGTTCTTAATCCTGCGTCGTGACTGCATCGCGCATTACGTTCCGTTTACAGTTCTTGGATTATGCTTGTGGTACTTCTTATTAAGTTGAAATGCTCTCAATGTTGTGAAAAAAATTGTTTCCATAAACTACGGTATGTCGCATGCTAGGTTCGTCCAACCATTGTGGCAAGTCCAGAATTATCGTATACTTTAAGCCAACTTTCCACTCGGCAGCACGAGTACATTAGAACGTGCTCTGAATAACAAGCTTGCTAGCATGAGTGTATTTCATACAACCTCGCATCATCATCATCCCTTATGCATACAATAAACCGCCACGTGTCTCCTTAAATTAATCAGCAAATATATGCATAATTTCTCCCATGTTATTACGATGGGAATCGTATTGAACATATTAAATTTGTGGAGCTTGGTTGGTGAGTTGGTCTGTTATTCACGTTCTTGAAGATGCTTAATGACCGTATCCGAGATATGAATTTCACCAGTGCACAACTACACAAATATTTCAATCGCGGGTACTATCAGGATGGCTATATTTGTTTTTCATCCATATCTTGACTTGTTTAAGGAAACTATCGAATCCCGTCATTTTTGACGGGTCGTGTACTGTAGTGGGTCATAAAATACTCATGGCTGCAGGTACCTGACGTGCACAATGTGCACGTGCTGTGTGCGGCTGACCCCTCAGCGTCGCTGCACCTCTGCGCCCTCAGTCTCAGGCAGGAGCATGAGCGCTGCGTCTCCGCGGATCTCTATTTCAGGTAATGGACAGTTGTGTGATTTGAATTTCAGTTCTGTGACTTGTATAAAGCGTCTTATGTAGGTAGTTGCAGGACGAAGCTTGGACAGAATGATGACTGTAATTTAAAGATGCATAGCGTCATTGAGGAAGGCAGAGTGATGACCATATTGTTACCTTCTGTACATTACAGTGACCTTAGAGTAATTTGATTTTTAATAGGCAGCAATAAATTGGTCAAGTTTATATTTGCGTTAAACAAATTTCCAGTCGTAATGCTGTACTAATCAAACGGATGCTTACCTATAAATCTGATACCACAGACATCTGAGGTATTTCATATAACATATCTTGATATGACTACAAAAAATTATTTCTTCCGTTTATAAAACGTCAGAGAATGACGAGTACATTCGTAATCGAGTTAATGTATTAACACAGCCGTTTTTTAATGTAATTTATGCAACAGGAAATCAGAAAATGTGTACAAAGATGCTAAGACCTTGTATAGGCACTACTCGTATGACTTGGGCTACTTACTTGGGTTGACTTTCAGAAGGTAATGTCATTATCTCTTTGCTGTCATCAGTATTGAAGGCCTAGTGCGGGAGTGGTATAGGAGTCGAAAGGTAAGCTTTGAATACTCCTATGAAAAGTATAATTTTTTAACTAATCAAGAACCTGACGTGTCTGGAAAATGTTGTTTCCTTGCGGTTCACAGGCTTTCTGACCAATAGTTACATTACATAAAGCTGTGTTATTGATACATTTCCAGAGATGTGCGGCAAGGCCTGCTGCTGGTTCACACTCTGAAAGCTGTGCTGCCGTTCGATGCAGTGATCTCTCTAGCGGGGGCCTCGTTGCCCATCCAACGAAGCTCCGGAATGCTAGCCGAGGAGGATCGAGTGAAACTACTGCGCGGGAAAATGGACAAGGTTGTCCAGTTTTTGTCGAAGGGGCTTCGAGCTAAGTTTGACCTCAGAACAAATCAGCAAGGGCAGACGCAGAAACGGTCCAAGTTTGAAGATTCTAAATCCCGTGAAGAGATGCCAAGTGTAGCAGAAATATACGAGGAGAGACGGAAGCTGTTTCTCGAATCTGGGGCCGGGTTTACAGTCGAAACAGCAATTTATGAAGAATGGAAGTCAGAGTTGAGGAATTTGATGACGGAGTTAGATGAAGTTTATTTGAATGCTCACAAGTATGAGCGGTGACGTGTGCTCGACGCTATTATATTTCAACAAAGCGGACTAGTTGGGATGCACACATTTCATGATGGTAGGCCGTTCAGGTGTTTAAATTGATTAATTTTATCTTCAACAATATGAACGGTGAACGAAACTTTACCATTGTATGTAAAAATTGTTCTCCTAGTGTAGAAATACTGGAGGGAACTCTAAATGTAGCAGTTTTTTTACATATTTACTACTTTGAAATTATGTCTCAATGTACAACTTATGAGTACTGCAACACAATACATCAGTTTGGGTAGTGAAAGAAGAATATTTTTCCGAATTTATTCTGTGTACAAAGGAAGAGAAAAAAATAAAATTTATTTTATCCTGCACGTGACTTGTTTTCTTGGACCAGGCCAGTTGAAGGATCTATCTGGAGGTGCTGTTTGGACTTGAGTTTGTGCTCAATGAGATGCTGCCGCCGCTCGTCCTCCCGCCTCTCCTCACCCAGCACACCCCCGCGCTGCTTTGCGTACTCTATTTCTTTTAGCAGGCGCAGCGCGTCCGCCTGCAAACAAACGGCGAAATATTTAGAAATGCCATTCTTATCTTATATATTTCCTAGTCTTAAGTCTGCCAAGAGGAACAGCTTGTGTGAAAATTCCAATGTTGAGCAAACAAGTTAACTGATAAGCGAGAAATTAACATAGGGCAAAGCATTCACATGCGTTAAAAATATACCGTGAAACATTTAGCGATGCTATTCCTATGCTGACAATGGCTATCATGAGAAATCTTTTGAAAATTTAAATGTTTAGCAAAACAAATATTTATCAACAGGTTAAGTGTTAGACAAAACATTAACTATTGGGTCCTCTAAGCTAACAGCTGCATACATCAGGAAGTATTAGCATGTAATTTCACTTCGAACGTTGGGCAAAACATCCAGCATTTGCACCTCCACGCTAACAACCGCAATGACCCAACAACTTGGGTTGTACAAGATGGCGCATGCGACGTCAATACCTAAATAAAACTTGATGCTATTTCTTTAGTAACTTACCACAAGCTTGTGTTGTAACTTGAGCCTGCGTCGCTCATTGGCCCCAAAGGGCACCTTGTTGTCGCTGCCCAGAACACTGTAATCTTGCCCCGAAATTAACGGATTCCGAGCACCATAGTAGGTCTTGAAACTGAACATAGAAACACTAACATTGATCTCTGTTCAATCTGAAAAAATATATCTAACACACAACGAGTACATTTTTACATCAAATTTCTACCATG
Organism: Morinoia aosen; assembly: GCA_030386875.1. Taxonomy (NCBI): domain Eukaryota; kingdom Metazoa; phylum Arthropoda; class Malacostraca; order Amphipoda; family Talitridae; genus Morinoia; species Morinoia aosen. Next base: position 71,005,634 of record CM059575.1, read on the forward strand.
ATCATAAAAGAGGAGTCTTTGAGAGCAGAAAATCACAAAGAATAATTTGTATTCAAAGATAAAAGAGTCACTTTCAAGTTCAATTATCAAATTCACAAATGTACTGTTGAGGCTATTTCCTGGTTTAGATGTGTAAGTTGAAGCATTTCTAACCACAAAAAAAGTAATTCAAAGGGAGGGAGAAGGAAAGTAACATTCAGTAAGTCAAGGGAATGAAAAACCTATGCACAAGGTGCATTCCTTCACAAGCTACCAAATCCACAGACCCAGTAAGTTAAAAAGAAGTTTACAAAACAAAGTAGTAGAAGAAAGTCAGAGGTGCTGAAAGAAAAAGGTGGTCCAACAAAAAACCTATTGTATTTAAACCAAATGTTGGCCTACTCAAAAATTTCCTGGCTTCAACACTTTACACCAACTGGTTGCGAATACACAACCAAACACTTTTACTATAATGAACAAGTCCACCCCACTTTATTTGAAATAAAAAATGGGCGTAATGAGAGAAAGACCGGAAGAAATTAAAAAATACAATCTCTCGAGAGTTGATGAGGTCGCGTGAACACGGCCCGTCAAAATATATAGGACCGGAGCTTGTATCACAGATACGCTCATCACACACTGCAGGCTGGCTTCGGACGGACGGACGGACGGACGCGGCTCTTATTATAGTATAGATTTATGATTGAAAATGCTGCTTGGTTACATGAAAGTTACCCATAATGCACACTAGAGCAATAAATTCTACAGCACAGCAAGCATTCAATCTATAATAAATTCTGGGTTTTTGATGGCAGTAAGTTTATTTCACAAATAAAATTAGCTAATTTTCTTTCAATGCATTAATAGTAACTTGATCACAACATGATAGTGATGTTGCTGTGTGTCATATCCAGTACAGATCATGGTGAACATGCTAAGTTTTGCAGACCATCAAGCTACACCTACTAGCTCGTTGAGACTTAAAACTAAAATCTTTCTCAGGCACTGATGCAGAAGATGACAGGCAATGCTGTAAGAAGATTTAAATGACTAACCTGTGGAAAGGTTTAAACCGTGGCTCTTTTTCAGGCTCTGATGCAGAAGATGACTGGCAACATTGTGGGAGATGTGATGCTGCAAATGCAGGACCTGAGACATAAAAATATGACAACAGATGTAGTTAAGTTTAAACACTCAAATCTTAAGTCATTAATTTTCATGCAGCTTCAATGCACAACTTCCTTTTCTAAATAATTTCCATAGCAGGAAAATAGAGAAAAATATTAATAACCTAAGGTAACTCTTAGTAAGATGGCTGAAAGGCAGATTACATACCAATAAGGTTCTTACAGAGGCTAACATCCCGGCTAACTTCCACTAAAACTGCACAAAGCTTTCATTTACATACCAGGGCAAGGAAGTAGTAAGGAAAGAATATAAAAGACGTTTAAATACTTCAAACAGATAATAATTCTACATCTTTATAACACATTCTTTCCAATGATGAAAGAAAAAATCTGTTTATCTATTTACATATTATCCTATGTTACAGATTAAATTAAGATACTAATATGGATAGAAGATAATGAAAGAAACTAGTTACAATGCAGGAAATTCAATAAAGTCTAAAATTTAATGGCAACAAAGAAGAATGAAATGTATATAGTGGTGCTGATTATGATCAACGCAATATATCTTGCTGGCTGTGTACAGGTTCAGCAGTATAAAAATAATACATACCCTAATTAATCTTAAAATACCTTTAATAAATCCAATTTTGAACATGGATATATTCCATGAAGGAAATTTTCAATAAAATTATAAAACACACTTGAACTTACTAAGTTTTTACTTTGAAAAAATATTTCCTGCATACAGAAAATCACTAGAACTGAGTATTTCACAAAATTCTGAGATATTCTCATAGAAAAAAATTGATTTATAATATTATTTTTTCCAAAATAAGCTCAACTACATGCTGCTGATTAAACCAATACATGAATTTGAATTAAAAATTTGCTTTAAAATTAAGAAGTAAATAACACTAACTACATTTTTTAAGTTTCTCTAACTGCAACAGAGGCATTCAAAAAGGAAAACGACATCATTTAGCATCAAAATAGAGGAATTCAATGCATGAGGAGTCTTACTGTCTTCTGACTGGAGATCCATTGCACACAGAAATAGTGATTAAGGATGTTGAAGAAATGATAATAGAATCAGTTAATGATAACTTCCAAAGAACTATTTAGTAGTTACTAATGAAAAAAGATGAAAATTGAAGAAAAAACCATAGGTGCTAAAAAAAAGAACAGGATTCTTTAAAAATAGCTGTCATTTTGATATGCAAATATCATATCACCAGTTTTTACAATATTTGATCAAGATTTCTTTTCTAATACTCAAACTATTGTTTTGCACAGATAAAACAATTTAACAAGGTACAAATTTTTATAAAAAACACCAATCTTTCATCATCTACCACGAGTAAACCTACGATGATGCAATGTAGAACCTCTTTCAAAACAAATGCAGTACTGTGCCTTTAGCAATTTGGAACCAAAATCAAGCAGGCATGTCATAATACAAATATTATTTGTAATGCGTAAGTGCAAATTAACATACACTTATTCTTTAAAGCATTATTGGTAAATGTTAAGGAGTTGACCATAATTGATTTTCGACTTTTGGATGCATAAATATTGTTAATGATATCAAAAGGAACAAGTTTTCTTCAATGCACTTTCCGGCGCAAATGAGCATTTTAGAAGTTATGGCGGTAGAGGAGTTACCGGAACTCCAGTGTTTGAGGCGGGAAAAAATAAATGCAAACACCCTATTACAAACGTAAAGAGGTTGGGTTGTGAGGGATAGCCACAGTTCTACCAGGGAAAATTATAAATAAAGCTTCTAACCCACCCATTTTGGTGACGATCGCAATCTTGTTTATATAAGCTCCAAGATGGGGACCACCATCTCGAAGCCGATGTAAACAAGATTGCGGTCTTCACCCTAATGGGTGGGTTAGAAGCTTTATTTATAATTTTCACTAGAAAAACTGTGGCTATTCCTCACGACTCAACTTTTTTACATTTGTAATAGGATGTTTGCTACCCTTACTTATTTTGGTCAATATTGAATATAATGTTGTCAACGAATTTCATAATTTCGTAGGTATAGATAGGTAATATATTCAATTTTAAGACGTTTTACATGAAATGACAATGTGCCCAAAAATGCTTAGTTTAGGAGATATAGGATAAATAACGCCAGGTAAGAATAGCATTAACGGCAGTTTCGACATGGCTCTTCCGGCGTTTTGCGGACGCGGACCACGCCAAGTTTTTTGGCGGGAGTCATCGGCCTCGGTATGGTTGAGTTAAATTAAGATATTTTAGGCTTACTTATGTTAGGATACTTAACTAAATTAACTTTACCAAACCTAACCTTACCTATCGTTACGTCAGAACCGGATTTCTGCTTATTTACCTCTCCGTTTGTTCAATTTTATAAACGACGTTCCTATAACTTCAAAGTTGAATATCTCCAAAAATAAGCATTTCCGGGCACATTGTCATTCATGTAAAACGTCTTAAAATTGACTATATTACCTATCTATACCTACGAAATTATGGAATTCGTTGACAACATTATATTCAATATTGACCTTTATTTTTCCCTGCCTCAAACACTGGAGTTCTGGTAACTCATTTATCCTGCTATAACTTCTAAAATACTCATTTGCGCTGGAAAATGCATTGTAGGAAACTTATTCCTTTTGATCTCATTAACAATATTTACGCATCCAAAAGTTGAAAATCAATTATGGTCAACTCCTCAACATTTACCGCATTATCACTACTGCTGCTATGATTTTAAATATTTTAAATTCTCTTATCATTACTCTATACAAGAGTAATTTATCAAATTAGTGAAAGACACTTCAACTTAAAAAATATGCTGAAGGTAGCTGAAAACCATTTACAATGCATTTCATCAGCAAAATAATAATAACATTTTTCAAAAAAAATCTCAAGCAAAAACCGGCTAACTTTTACCTTATTTGCCGATGTCGCAGCACAGGTCACCAGTAAGTTTTCACAACAACTAAGTAGACCATAAAGTTTAGACTAATATAATTGCCACTAACGTTATTGACAATACAATTTAAATAGAAATGAATGAACTCTAGATGCGGTGAACTTACATCTATGAAGGAAATGATGATGCTGAGATCTCCCGAGGGAGCAGACTTTGCTGATGACTTGGATATGATTTACAGGAAACATAATGCAGATCAGCAAAAACTTCTAACAAGAAAACAGCAGTAAAAACACTCAACACTTTTTGGTTATATACTGCATTACGTGCCGCAGATAAAAGCGAATGTCTCGATAGAGCACGAAGCGCTAGCAGGAAACACGAAACACTCCGATGCAGTAAACTTTAGATCATTGACAATTCTCATGCGACATTCAGTCGTGAGGCATTACTTTCAGTAAATACCTTGTAACCTTCTACTCTCAAAAGGTATTGACCATGCTACATCCGACATGTAGCCCAAACGTACATGTAAAAACAATATAAAGATATATTGTACAGAGCTTTCGAGATGAGATAAAGCATAAGCAACCAAATATATATCAAACGGGACTAATAATTAAATTCTACGGATAATTATTTTCCAATACCCGCCTACTAATTTCTAATTCCTACCTAATGATTATAGAGTAATATTTCCTGCCTGCAGGTGATACCCCCCACCCCCACATTGCAGGGCTTAGATTATATATTTTAGTAGTCAAACAGTTTATAATTCGAATGATCGTTGAACAATAATATCTCAAATACGAAACTATTTTTCAGGGCTCACGAGTCTTGCAAGCAATTTTAGTTATTTTATTGACACATATTTTCATACTTCAATTTATTTTATTGAAATTTCAGATAATTTTAACACTTCATCAAGGTTAGCTGCCATTACCAATTTTGAAAATAATATCTCGCTTGTTATTCAAAATGTAAAACTCCTTCCCCCAAATATTGTCAACTCTGGTTTTGATCAGTAATTGAGTGATGTATATGGTTCGTGTGAAAAGATTTACACTGATGGGTCTAAAGGTCATTTTACACTGACGGTGTCTTCGCGCTCCACACCGTCGCTCCATCCATGTTCTGCAAATTATTCTGACAGTATTGCATGAGCAATCCTGACGATTACTGTCTCGGGGGAAGGAGCATAGGATTGAGCGGCAATGTAAAAGCAAGCCGGTGTGCTTTGACGCCTAATCTTTGCGTGGGAGGAGCTGTAAGAATCTTTCCGTCGCTCCACACCGCTAGTGTAAAATGAGCTTTAGACTCTATTGGATCAGTCTTTGCTGCCATGTATGTTCCATCTGTGGGTATGGGTACTACTTAGATTATCAACAGCTCTCACTCAGTCCTTGGTGCAGAGCATTTTGCCATTCTCCAAGCATTGAAGTACATTCAAAGTTTGCCAAATCAGGATGTACCTTATGTTGTATTGAGTGGTTCTCAGACAGCACTCCAGCTTATTTTGAATAATTACAATGATGCTTATAAGGGTTTATGTTATGAAATACAACATCTATTACTGAGTTTACCACAACCTGTACATCTGCAATGGGTCCCTGGTCACTCTGGCATAAAAGGTAATGAAGTTGCTGATAAATGTGATAATTTTATGTTTGGTTGGTATGGTTGACTTTTAGAGTTGATACCAATTTTCAAAACATAAAGCGCTCGAGTAAGGTTTTCGAATTACGTGACAGAGGATAATGACGACCAGGTTGGGAACTCAGCTTTGTCTCGGGTTTATTTGAAGAAACCAGAACAACCGCCGAGTCTTGTTTACTGAAGAACTTGGCTGAAGATGGTTCGCAGTCAGTGCAGGCAAAAGGCTCCGGCGAGTGACGAAGTCGACTGTGTGTGTGTGTGTGTTGATTTATGGTATTCACTTTATGAGTGGGGCAATTTAGCAGGCAAGAGAAATCAGTGTGATTTCAGGGGTAAGCTCAAAGCCTGCGGAATTTGAGCTGGTGAGTGATATCAATTTGAGCCGTGATTGATGGCGATAATAGATTTTAATTGGTTTTTAATTAAAGATCATGGCACACTGAATTTAACAGATGCGGGCTCATTAACTTGTGTCCGTGGTTGGAGGCAGTTTACAATTTAGCCAGTAATTAGATAATATACAAGGCTAAAGACAAGTTAAAAGCAGAGCGAAAGGTCAAGCTAAAGGCAGAGCTAGAGGCCAAGCTAAAGGCAACTACAGGTAAAGGTCCAGGTAAAGGCCCAGGGATGGATGTGTTGTGGTGTTGGTGACGTCGGAGAATCTGGAAATATTCAGGGAGCTGGATGACAATATTCCGGAAAGACACACCAAGAAAACCCATAACAGCTGTTTCCCTAATAGCGGTAAATTCCCATCACGGAGAAACCCTGAGTTCTTCCTTCAGATTTATCCTCGCGAGAATTATTTTTCTTTTTTAGGCTCATGAAGAATAAGAACAGATTTAAAACATGCTAGCAGTATAACTTGTCTCTATGCTCTCGATTTCAAATATAAGCCTGACACTAAAAAAATTTAATCTTGTAAAAAACGTAATTGTTAAACATATTATGAAAACTACATGCGATTTCTGTACGCGATCGGGCGATAATAATTCAAGCACATGATCATCAATATGAATCCCGGTAATTCTATAATATGCCCGTGTGACGCTACACTAATGCTTCTGGCATCAAAATCAACTATTTACGAAAACCTACAGGCAGCACTACACTGTCAACGTGCTGACTATCCATGTAAATATTGAATACTGCACAGGTGTGCTGAATAGGAATGGATAATCGAACACTGCACACTGGCAAGGGTGCGGAATGTAAATGGAAATACTGAACACTCCAATCACACCTACGCCATAATTACGATCTATTAAGCTAAGAAATGTTAGCAGCACGGATAAAATACACCTACCACGACTACGCCATTAACTAAAAACAGCTTAGAAATGCTAAACAATACGTACGAAATATATCTAAGAAAATTATTACTGAGCACCTTGAAATTACTAGCAGCACTGGTAAAAAATACTCTTAAGAGCTACTATGAAACACGTAATACTTTAAGAAAATCTCTAACTGGATTAAAACACTTTATTTTCACTTACGCGACGCTGTGCACCACACGAGAATACAATAAGAATGACGCTCAGGAAAAAGGCGTGCGTTGAGATGTTGCCACACACAGGGCTTAAACTCGAACGACTGTCGATATTATTCTCTTTTTGTGCTTTTTCACAAAAACTTTTAAGATTAATAATTATAAGTAGAAAATTATTAATAATAATTTAGAGTAAGATTTTTAATGCCAATAATTATGTTATTTAAATGATAATGAGAAATTTACTGAATTTATACATTTTGTAGCAACTGCTACACTAACCTGGGTCACAATAACAACAAATCTGCCTGGACTAGGTTGCATTATGAAGAGCATCTTACAGAATTAAAGAAACAGTTCCTCGAACTGTGGTGCACCCAGTGGCGCCTTCAAGTCGAGACATCTAACAAAGGTCATTTTCTTAAGAATCTTTGTGATCAACCTAGAATGCTAATGCACCCAAGGGGAACATCCCGTATTGTTGAAAGTGCTATTAGCCGATTGAGAGTGGGACATGCAGGGGTACAGGCCCATTTGTTTCGTTTTAATATGAGCTCTACTCCCAACTGTGACTGCTGCGATGTCCCTGTAGAAAAGAAAAGAAAAGAAAAAAGAAAAACAGTTTATTTCCAATAGAGATTGTACAATATTACAATCATTGGTTTTTAAATATCTTAAAATTAATATACTTAGATGATACACACACACGAGTATTGAAAAACTCGTGTCACTAGTCGAAAAGAAATGATTGAGGGCAATGAACTCCTAATCTAGCTTAATCTACATTTGATAATACATGTAATGATAATTATAAGAGATAACACAATTTCATGGACGATGCATTTTCATTGTGAGGTGAAAACACTTTTGACAGTTTACATGTACATGACATAAAACTTCGCAATTCTTGACGCCGGGAAATAATATATGAAATCGCTTGTTTCGGTCAATGTTCACAAGTGTCGTTTTAAGGAAGCATGAAAAAAAAAATATATAAATATATATCCATATGCACACATATGTAAATATACGTATGCATGTGTGTGCATATCCATACACACACACACAAATACATATATACATATAAGCATGAGGACCAAGAAGATTATAAGTTTTGTATTACTGATTCAACAATTTTAACATAACGGTCATTAGTTAACAAGCATTTTATATAAATATAAATGGATGATCGTACAACAAAAGTATAGTTTTTACATGAATGCTTTACAATACTAAAGAGATGACGAGTTAGGTAATGTTACAAGTTGAGTGTGCACAGAAAAAAGACCATTATCTCTGGTAAAATGCTAGTTGTCAGTCTAGTATACACATATGTGCACGTATACATGTAAATATATACACATACACATGCACACATATACCCACGCACATACTTACACCAAACTCGTAAGCAAACACAAATGCATTTCTATGCATCGAGGCAATACATACGCATTCTACAGAGTGTCATACGCATAGCGTGGACACGTACACATATGTAGTGAATCTCTATCCCGCAACCCAGTCGAAATTTCGAAATTCTCAGAATGACCATCTAAAAATTCAGTAAAATAAATTCAACCATTAGCATAAAATCACATTACGAAATTCACTAATCTCTATCCTCAATTCTATTAAAATTGTGTAACGAAATAAATTCAATCTCTAAAAATTCACATTTGCTTCTTAACGGAACCTCCCACGGACGCGCGACAGCAACATCGTATGCGATCTAGCGGCCATTGTCCGATATCATACAGAGCGTGCATATCTAGGTGTTGTTGGCTGGAAGCTACGAGACACTTTACATTCCACTGCCACGTCACCTACCCTTACCTTGCCGATCATATCAAAAGGGTAAAATAACCCGGTAGCCAGACTTGGCAAAACAACTGCCTCCTTCATTGTTGCCTTCTTCACTTCTGATAAACCCCCCATTACTGGACGGCAAGAGCAAGTATCCAGTTCCTCCACCTCACTCAGAATTGAGACATCATTGGTTACAGCTAACCCAACTGCTGCATAACCTGCTAGTCTATATTCTAACACCACTAGAGGAATTGCAACTTACCGTCGTCACTTATCAGAGACGCTATTGCCGTCACTAACCACGGGATACCATTGCACACGACCTTCTCCACAATTACACTTCTGCATACCGACGCAGCTGTGAGCCTGTTGCAGTCCCTACTCAAGATCGGACGTCAACATCAGCGCACCTGGAAGACCCAATCTGACAGCCTCCAATAAAACCAGGCCAGAATTAAATAACCATATCTACTTTCTTATCCTTTCGATGGTCCAGTTCCGAGGTGAAAATTATAGTATTTTGTTTTTGATTAAAGACGCCGGAAAGATCGCGTCCGAACCCCTCACACCTTCTGAGTCAGATTAAGTCATTAGTTTATTAATTAAGTGTTGGCGTTCGACGCCAACTGGTGACCCGCCTTCAGCCAAAAATTCAAACCTGCCTAAAGTAAAACTAAACTTGAGTAAAGCCACCAAACTTGAAGTTCACAAACAAACTTGAACTTTACACATATACACAAGTAAGCATGTGCGCAAATATCAGCGTAAACTAGTTCGTATGAACCAGAATTCTAATCGAGGGAAACGGAGAAAATATCTTTTATTATAGCATGAATTTTATAATATTTCGTACTAAAAATAGTGGCACAAAACAGTCCACTTAAGTCGGAAACATGAAAACGATTGTGGGACGTGAATAAGAAAGAAAACATTAATGTCCTATAAAGGTTTCATATTAGAAAAAAAAATCACATTATATTTGAAATATGGCGCAAATTGTCGGCAGTTGATAAACAAACATAGGTATCACATTATTATAAGCATATAACTATAAGCCGAATAATTATATTACTGCAGTATAAATGGATGATCACACAACGAATTTATTTTTTTTACATGGATACTTTACAATTTCATATTAGAAAAAAACACATTATTTTTTTTAATATGGTGCAGAATGTCTGCAATTGATCAACACACACACACATAGGTACTGTAGTGAACCTTCGGCACGCAACTCAGTATAAATTTCGGAAATTCTCAAAATGATCATTAAAAATTCAGTAAAATAAATCCAACCATTAGAATAAAATTTCATTACGGAATTAATTAACTTCTATCCTCAATTCTATTAAAATTGTGCACTGAAAAATTCATTCTCTAAGAAATCACTTTTGCGTTGTAACGAAACCTTCCATGACGCTGTGTCGGCAACATTTTCACTCGCACTAGCGCCACTCGTACCAAGTCATTGAAAGTGTGTGCATCGCGTTGTTTTCTCTGGTGAGAATTAAAGTATTGTGTGTGACTTTGCTGTTCTACGGGTAACTATATTTATGTATGATATGTAAACCGTCAATAATATTATTGTGTATGTATTAAGAAAAATTGCCTAAATTTTCCAAAGTGCTAAACGCTTAGGATTTCCTTGCCCAGAATTTGGGTTCCCCACAGGCCATTTTTCCTTGTGTATTGTTGTATATCCTATCTTAAAGTTTTAGCAAACAATTCACTATTCAATGTAAAGCCATTGTTAGGGAGTTTTCCCCTTTTGTTCTTAAAATAATTTTATTTCAACATTTCAATATGTTGTCATTTTATTCAGGCTAGAAATTCTCCTTTCTTAAAATAATTTTTTATGTCAACATTTCAATGTGATGTTATTTCTCTCAAGGTTAGGATTACCCCTTTGTATCAAAAATAATTTATCATGCCAAAATTCAGTATGGTGTTATTTGTTTATCAAGCTAGAATTTCCTTTTTTTTTGTCTAAAATATTTTTGGGCCAATATTTCAAAATGTGTTTATGTTTTATCAAGTTAGGCTAGCACCAATTATTTTTTAGTCACAGATGTATCCTTCTGAATGCATCTAGTCCTGCATCAATTACCAATTATTGCCCCAACTGTATTTCTAAATTAAATTAGGTAGATAATCAATTAGAAAAACACAAATAATTCTTAATTCTGAAGAATAGATAGTTAGTAAATTTAATTAAATAGTCATTGTACATTGATTATTTCAGTTAGGAAAAACTGGAAACATGAGTTCTCTAGTTCAATTGCATTTAGCAATGCTGTAGATTTTTTACCATAATTGATTAATTAAGTGAAACCTAGGCTCAAGTGTTACTGCTTATGCCACCTTAGTTTGTCCAGGCAAAGTTGCTGAGGTGTTCAAGCCTCTAATCAATTGAATTGGAATAATCTATTGATCGCCATGGTCGCATTAGGGTTTTTGCCATCTCTTGTGTGTTCCAGTTGTAATTAATCGTGTTCTCAAGTTTGTATGTTTATTAAGTCAGATCTATTAAAATTGTGGAATTCCCTTGAATTTTTAGTCAATGTATAAATGTCATATCTCGGGAAATGAAGCCATGATAGGTTATTTACACAATAGAGATTGTGTCATCGGTAGTTACTTTCCTCAAGTCGAGTCACATAAATAATCATTCTTTCCTGATCATTAACTGTAGCAAGAATTCCTATCATAATCACCTTAGTGACAACGCTTACTATTGATTTTTGGTTAGGTCAATTTGTGTATATAAAAATGTTAATAATTAGTCGTTACCTGATTTAGCTAAATTAGGGTAAGTATGCTTACCTCGGAAAGTCTCCGAATATTCTAAATTCCCAACTCCTGGAAATTCTAATCCAGAAATCATCCAACTATCTGATTTGGGGGTTAAATTTAGTTTAACCAGTAATTGGTCGCCCCAACTGTAGCTACTTGTTCCTTTGACCTCTTGGCAATGCCGGCTACCTCCAGTGGTTGTTGTCATTATAACTCATAGGATGCCTTATACTATTCTGATATGTATCCTCATGATCAATGTTCTCTAAATCCTTCTTGTGCTCTGATCCTCCTCCTCAACTACCAATTCTGTGCACTTTGTGCATAGATTCCGCGTTCCCTCTACCCTTTTCCAAATGGTGCCTTCCTCTCTCCTCTCGTAGGACACCTTTCACGTTCAAGCCAAGGAGACCAGGGATTTCTCATATAATAATAAATAATAACAATAATTAGACTGCACGCGCCCTCTCTGGCACAATTCCTAGCTTAAGTCAAGCAATCTTTATGACCATTCTAGCCTTAGTTAGGACCAATACAGTCAGCCCTCGACGGCGGCTTAGCGTAAACGTTCGAATTAAACACTGCCAACTCTTAAGATACTCATTGTAAATAGCAGTCAAAGCGTAGATTATTGGGCGGCAGAAGCCTGTAATATTAATGAAGACAAACTAACTTACATTGCCTACCCAGTAATATTCTTATCTCATGTATTAATCTTGCACTCCAATCCGGAGATGATCGTACACGACGCGTCACGATTAATAGTACCCGGAGAATACTACTTGGGAAAGTAAAGGCATGTAGGGAGATTCATGATTGTCCATACGAGTACTTATTGTTGCGACTGCCTCGCCCTTGTTCAGGCGCCAGAATTGGGCCGAGGCACCCGCATATAATCCTCTATTTGAGGCAATCCTGTAATTCAGCAGTAAAGCTCGCAGCCTGGCTTGCGTAGCGACTGTCTCTCCTTGTGTTATCATGCTTGAACAATTAACCCAAGCTAATCTCCCGTACAGAAGATCCTGGGAGGCCGACACACAAACAATCACCTCCAACATTCAATCAACATCCCTCAAAACTCTGTTCGCCACACGGCTATCTATCCAACTAAGCCACACGGCTACCAATCAACCACCCAAGCCACAAGGCACTAGCAGAAAATAACTACCTCCTTCATATACTCATATAATCAAACTATTACCGCACCTGCGGAATATTACACTAACAAATCCACTCTCGCCGGGATCCACCCCGGATTCCCTCGAGCCGCGGCACCTGCTGAAGTGCGGCTACTCACTGGACCCGGATCTCCTTCCTCAAGAAGTGGACCCCCATACTGCTGCCGTAGTCACAGCACTCAGAGTCGTCAAAATAAAACCGAGGCGAGAATATCCAGTTCCTTCATTATCCTGCAGAGGTCAATGGTGCAAGTGAGAAAATAGATGCCAGGAAGGCAACTTGAATTACCCAAACAGAAACCCCTTCTGAGTCAGATTCATTCATTTGTTATCAATTAAGTGTGCTCTACCCCGAGCACTGGTGGCCCTTAAAATAATAATAACATCCTCCTAGTTACTTGAGAAATTCCTCGCTATTCCACCTTTAAAAAATTCAAACTCAATTAGTTCCCCAATGTCACGTCGTACAAGACGTGAGAAAATTTGAAGAATTTTGATAAATTTATGCGGCAACATTTTGCGGATCCGCGCTTCGTCCGCAAGAATGACGCCAACGTTTTATTTGTTTGAAGTGCGTGGGAGGAACATGTTCCCGGTTAATATTAAGTTATTGTGTAGTTAGAGAGTGAACTTGAGTGGGAAACTCTTTCGGTTTACGTGTTGCCGCGCTAGCTATATTTTCGGGTGTTTTTAACATATTTGTGTTTAGATAGCGGTGAACAGCCGGCTTCTAGAGCATTCAAGGATGCTTCCGGTCGCTGGTGAACCACCCACATTAAGCCAGACTAGCCGTCGTAACGTGTCATAGCAAGTGCGCTGCAGTGTAATGTTTGGAAATGTCAGGTTCCATTTTGGCAGTACTTTAGAGGAAAAGCGTGTGATTTAACTGATGAAATTTCCTATCTCTATTTCACTGCCCCAAGTAATTTGTGTTTTTGAATGTGGAGCCAAATTCTGTCACAGATTTGATGCTAAATTTAGAAACTGAAATCAGATGGCCTTACTATACTTACTGAAGAAAATTGAGTTCTTACTAATTTTATCTCTTTTACTCTGATCAGCTGATACAGAATTTCTTATAACTTATTGGTAAAGAAGAACATCTTTTGTTTTCAAGTATCATTTAGCAGTCAGCAAAAGTAATTGATGTGAAGTATGACGTAGTAAACTTATGCGAGCTTCCCAAGATACACTTTCTATGGCTGAGTATCAAACAACAAAGAAGAAAAAAAACAAAAAATTTGATTGACTTGCAAAAAGAAACTGATGTTAAGAAGTCTTGGTGTTTTTCTTGTCTTTGTATTATTTCTTGTCTTTGTATTATTTATAACATTCATTAATAGCAAAGTAAAATAAATTTAGTCGAGTGGCTTCTTACCTATGAGCTGTGCTGGGCAAGTTGCGCCAGTCAGCAAGGTGGAAGCCTAAAGTCACGGCATTCAGTAGACTGAGAATGGGCGCAGGAACTCGAGACCACTAGCTCATACGATTTGTGTTCTCAAAGCGACGTTGATAAACGTGTACTTGCCTCTCTCATTCTTTGATAATAGAATTTATTGATAATGGCTGATCTGATAACCTTAGTGACTTGCCCCTGCTTCAGAGACCTAATTTCTGCTGTCTCTTTTCCACAGATAGGGTAAAGAAAGCCAGAGTAGGCACTTATTTTGCAGACTAAAGTAAGATGTCACAGGTCTAAACTGAGGGACCTTTCCTCATCGTCTGTAAGTATTTTAGAGTATCCTCTTTTAACTTGTGATGTTACCTAACTCGTCATCTTTTTATATTGTGAAGCAGTGCGAAAACTAAAACTTGTTGTGCGATCGTCCACCTTTGTTCAAATAAAGTGCTTATTGACTAATGACCGCTGTGTTGAGACTGTTAGATACGGATGTGTATTCATGTATATATCCTTTTATGCTTCATCAAAAAGACACTTTGAACATTGGGCAAAAAAAAAAGCGATTCATGTATCATTGCCTAGCGTTAGTGACACGAGTTTTACAATATTCGTGTGCGTATCATAAATGTGTTCTTTCTAAATGTGTTTCTAGCTGTGTGTCTTTGGCAGGGTGTTCTTGATAATGGGTTCCTCGACTAGGTACTTATTCTCTTCCTTGCCAACGCAACGGAAACCTTTCTTGTTTCGTGAACTTATTTCCTAGCTTGCTGTTCCTGTGCACCTTGTGCGCAGATTCCGCGTTCCTCCAACTCCACACTAAATGGTGCCTTCTTCTTTCCTCTCTTGGAACATCTTTGTCGTAGTTGCGGGAGGCTAAAACTTTCCTATATAATGATAATAATTGATTCATGGAATATCATTGTGCTATGTCGTTCTGAGGACTATGCCCCGTGACCACTCTTATCGCCCACCGGTCATTGAAATGTCATGCCTAGCGTTAGCACTACCCGATTGCCTCTTATGTCTCCGGTATGAAGTTTCTTTCTTGTCGTGCGGTGATATATAAATGGTGCCTTCCTCCTTCCTATCCCAGAACATCTTGTCGTGGTTAAGGGAAGCTAAACCCCTCTCGTGTAACAACGAATACTGTGTTATGAATTCCGTCACTAGACTATCATACCTAGTTCTAACATTATTTAGCTGTTATCTGTGTTTTGCTCAAGATGTAGGATGCTCCTTTCTCGTCATGCAGCACCGTATAAATTAATTGTTCATTCGACTATAACCTTAAATTGGGGTTTTTGTCACGTAATTCCTAGCCCGAGTCTGAATCATATTTGTCTGTGCAGATATACGGCTCAACGGGATAAGAAATAAAAAACCTGAAGAGACCTCGTTTCCCTTTGGGCGTCCTACTGAGTTCCGTTCAATGGCGTGCCGAAGCGAAGATCAATTCCGCTAGCGCACGACATTACAGTATATAGACGCCAGCGGAAGGTGCCCTCCCACGAAGAAGCCCTCCAAAGAGGAGGCCCACAGCCGATTCTCAGCCGCCCGCGGCGAATATCCGAGACCACAGAAATGACCTCTCTCGGAAGAAAGAGCAAGCCTAGACTTCCACAGCTGGAAGAACAATTCCATACGGAGCTAGCAGCCTTGAACAATCTCCTGAATGGTGCAGTACCACGAGATCTCAAGACGCCCAGCGAGGTGGATCAAGTCCACGCTGGAATCCGAGCAAAGGCTAAGACCGTCAAGCGAATCGGAGACCAGCTGGTCCTAGCCCTAGAGGGCTCGGGAGCCACAGCAGAAGCGACAGCAGTTCGAGACTCACTGACAATCGCCAGAGCCCGCAGGAAGAAGCTGATGGGTTCAATGGGTCGCAGAAGTGAGGAGTTCCTGGGGAGCTCGTCACGGAGTGCGACAAAGGAACCCTCCCAGCGCAAGAGCTTGAGGTCAAAGAGGACCTCGTCCAAGAACCAGCAGCAAGGCGCTGCCCATCAGAACAAGCCCCCAAAATCATCATTGGCTGAGAACAGGAACAGACACCGTTCCAACCGTCAGGGCAGAGACCAGGCCAGCCCCAGCCATCGTCGTCAGAGTCACCAAGGTTCGAGCTATTACAGCCAGAGTCAAGACAGTGAGAGCGATCATAGCCAGAGCCTTCCCAGCGCCAGCTCTCGTCACAAAGACGGCGAATCCGAGCGCCGCGAGCCCCCTAGCCAAGGCAATAAGCAGATGCTTATTGACATCACTGAAGAGCCATCGGTACTGTTGGCGCAAATCGCCATCGAGAGGTCGAAATTGAGGAACAGGAACCGAATGAAGAATGATCGGCACTTCGGTGAGCAGAATACTGAGCGCAAAGAGGACCGCACAGGAGCATGGGTCGACCTAGCCTTCCAGCATCACGTCATCGAACCCGCAGGGGGCACGACGGCGGTTGCGAATGCTTCGCCCCGTGACACCGATCTCGCACCTCTGATGAATCTTTCCGCACCAGCATTCCAGCCCCGGGCTTCCACCGGCTCACCTGCCGTGGTCTTTGAAACGAAGCCACCAGTGATCGACGGAGCTATGAGGCTCTCGATGATCGAAGATCTAAAAAAGGCGCCAAGCCAACCTTACGCGGGAGAGGCTCACCTGTTCCACAGATGGTTCGATGCCATCAAGAGAAGGATGGAGAGGCTCGCCGTGGAGCCCATCGACGCCATCGAGATCCTCACGAACCACACCTGCGGCGAGCCAAGAAGCCTCATTGACGACACCCTGGCAGCTACCTACCTGGACACAGCGGCCCTGCTCACCCTCATCGTCGAACAACTGAAAACCCGCTTCGCCTCTGAAGACAGGGTAGCCGATAGCCTGCTCGAACGCCTCGCCCAAACATCTGATATAAAGGGCATGAAGGGCGACCGCACGGTTGGTCTCAAGCTGCGGAAGTTCAGTGACGCCTGCCTGGCGATTCATCACACAATGCAGCACAACAAAAGCCTGGCCTTCCTGAACACCGACGTAGGGCTGTCTCCCATCGTTGAGAGGCTACCCTTCTTCGTTCTGGACGCCTGGAGAAGCGAACGAACTAGGCACAGAAGACTGTTTGGATCGCTACCTGATTTCGCTAGGTTCTGCGAGTTCATCAAAACGCTGTCGGACACCCAGTGTGATAGTTTTGGGGCATCGAACCTCAACTGGGTGAGCAATCGACTCGACACGGCCGCCCCCGCTCGCCTCAATCCAAGAGCCTCGCGAGTTCTCTACACGTCCTCAGAGAATCAAACCGGCAGCTGCATTCTCCACCAGAGTGCACAGCACGCGACAAACTCGTGCCAAACGGTAAGAAAGATGGAATCTCGGAAGAAGAAGGACTTCATACGCGAGCATAATTTATGTTACCGTTGTCTAGGCCCTCACTGGGCAAAGCACTGCAATGAAGTTGTGAAGTGCGATGACTGCGGAGCCAGCAGTCACAGCACAGCCGCCCACATCAACTGGCGAGCAGCTGGAGATTCGAGTGAAACCACTCGTCAGGAGAGACCCAGTCGAGAATCGAGCGACGACAGAGCTCAGAGCGAACTCGGGGAGAGATTGAGAGCTGTGGCCCTGGCCTCTCGCGTACCCACAGCCGAGGCGGGTGCATGCAGCAAAATTGTTCTGGCAGACGTTATCGACGAGAGCACGGGTCGGTCGTGCCGCGCCTACGTAATCTTAGATGAGCAAAGCACCACGTCCTTCTGCTCTCCCAAGCTGTTGAACGCCCTCCGCGTGACAACCCCCAAGTCCCACTACGAGCTGGAAACGCTGACCGATCAATCCGCCGCTCGATACGGCAGACGCGTGTCAGGGCTGAAAATAAAGGGAGTGTCCGAAGACCAAACCTTCGAGCTCCCACCGATGTTGGAATGCAACTCCATCCCCGATAGAAAGAGAGCGGTCGCGACCTACGAACGCGTCGCAAGAACCCCGGAGATATCGCACCTCGCTCGGCATTTCTTGCCCTTGGACAAACACGCAGAAGTTGCGGTGCTCCTGGGGACGGACTGCGGAGACCTACTCTACAGTCACTCCGACAAACAACGCCGCAAGGCTCCGTTCGTCCACCACACCGCCTTGGGCTGGGCAGTGGTCGGCAAGGTGAACGACGACGTCAGCCCCGAAGGAGAGCACTCTTACACGGTCGCAAGAATCGTAGCCGAAGTCGCTCTCGAAACCTGTGGCCCGGAGGCGTGCCTTGAACTGTTTTCAGGAAAAGACGCTATTACCCAGCAGCACAGCGATGAGACCTCCCAACCGCGGCCCCCAGACGACCGCGGAGACCCTGAAAGGACAAAAAACACAAGGGCAGAGGAAGACAATCAAGCGGAAGCCCCGCTAACGACGAGATTTATCGACCAGTCAGCAACAAACGATGAAATGGACGCTCAGTGCGATCCAGACAGCGCATCACCGAAGCCCAAGAAGAAACGGAAATGGGAGCTCCCGTACCCCGGCGATCCGAAGAGAAAGCACGACGCGCACCATGCTGAGCGCACATCTGTTGACAAGAGAGCTCGACAGAACGGGCCAAGCAAAAGGGGAGGCGGCCATGCGGCTCCCGACCCTCCAGGAAACGCCGAGCACCCACCTCTATCTTCCCTTTACCAGCCTCTCAGTACCGCCTGCGCGACAAGCTGCCGTCGGAATCTGAAGCATCGGGACAAGCATGACGCACTCGCCGACGCACGAGGAATGCCGGGCAGCGTCGAGAAAGACCAGGAGACAACACCCGGACCCCTCCAGAGGTCCACCACCCGCCAGCAACGGAAAGTTCGACGTTGGTCGGGGAAGCAGAGAGGACTCCTCTATGAGTCACGCCCGCGCAGCCGGTGGAAGGCCACCCACGCGTCGCTGAAGACGACACCGACGCGTCCCGCGGGGTGAGACGACTGCGACGAGCACGTAGCGGGTGGCGCCCCGCCACTGAACCAGCCCTCAACCAGCGCTCCCCCCCCCCCCCCGAAGGCAGTTATTGGTGGCCAGAGCCACCAAGGGGGGGGAGTGTCACGTCGTACAAGACGTGAGAAAATTTGAAGAATTTTGATAAATTTATGCGGCAACATTTTGCGGATCCGCGCTTCGTCCGCAAGAATGACGCCAACGTTTTATTTGTTTGAAGTGCGTGGGAGGAACATGTTCCCGGTTAATATTAAGTTATTGTGTAGTTAGAGAGTGAACTTGAGTGGGAAACTCTTTCGGTTTACGTGTTGCCGCGCTAGCTATATTTTCGGGTGTTTTTAACATATTTGTGTTTAGATAGCGGTGAACAGCCGGCTTCTAGAGCATTCAAGGATGCTTCCGGTCGCTGGTGAACCACCCACATTAAGCCAGACTAGCCGTCGTAACGTGTCATAGCAAGTGCGCTGCAGTGTAATGTTTGGAAATGTCAGGTTCCATTTTGGCAGTACTTTAGAGGAAAAGCGTGTGATTTAACTGATGAAATTTCCTATCTCTATTTCACTGCCCCAAGTAATTTGTGTTTTTGAATGTGGAGCCAAATTCTGTCACAGATTTGATGCTAAATTTAGAAACTGAAATCAGATGGCCTTACTATACTTACTGAAGAAAATTGAGTTCTTACTAATTTTATCTTTTTTACTCTGATCAGCTGATACAGAATTTCTTATAACTTATTGGTAAAGAAGAACATCTTTTGTTTTCAAGTATCATTTAGCAGTCAGCAAAAGTAATTGATGTGAAGTATGACGTAGTAAACTTATGCGAGCTTCCCAAGATACACTTTCTATGGCTGAGTATCAAACAACAAAGAAGAAAAAAAACAAAAAATTTGATTGACTTGCAAAAAGAAACTGATGTTAAGAAGTCTTGGTGTTTTTCTTGTCTTTGTATTATTTCTTGTCTTTGTATTATTTATAACATTCATTAATAGCAAAGTAAAATAAATTTAGTCGAGTGGCTTCTTACCTATGAGCTGTGCTGGGCAAGTTGCGCCAGTCAGCAAGGTGGAAGCCTAAAGTCACGGCATTCAGTAGACTGAGAATGGGCGCAGGAACTCGAGACCACTAGCTCATACGATTTGTGTTCTCAAAGCGACGTTGATAAACGTGTACTTGCCTCTCTCATTCTTTGATAATAGAATTTATTGATAATGGCTGATCTGATAACCTTAGTGACTTGCCCCTGCTTCAGAGACCTAATTTCTGCTGTCTCTTTTCCACAGATAGGGTAAAGAAAGCCAGAGTAGGCACTTATTTTGCAGACTAAAGTAAGATGTCACAGGTCTAAACTGAGGGACCTTTCCTCATCGTCTGTAAGTATTTTAGAGTATCCTCTTTTAACTTGTGATGTTACCTAACTCGTCATCTTTTTATATTGTGAAGCAGTGCGAAAACTAAAACTTGTTGTGCGATCGTCCACCTTTGTTCAAATAAAGTGCTTATTGACTAATGACCGCTGTGTTGAGACTGTTAGATACGGATGTGTATTCATGTATATATCCTTTTATGCTTCATCAAAAAGACACTTTGAACATTGGGCAAAAAAAAAAGCGATTCATGTATCATTGCCTAGCGTTAGTGACACGAGTTTTACAATATTCGTGTGCGTATCATAAATGTGTTCTTTCTAAATGTGTTTCTAGCTGTGTGTCTTTGGCAGGGTGTTCTTGATAATGGGTTCCTCGACTAGGTACTTATTCTCTTCCTTGCCAACGCAACGGAAACCTTTCTTGTTTCGTGAACTTATTTCCTAGCTTGCTGTTCCTGTGCACCTTGTGCGCAGATTCCGCGTTCCTCCAACTCCACACTAAATGGTGCCTTCTTCTTTCCTCTCTTGGAACATCTTTGTCGTAGTTGCGGGAGGCTAAAACTTTCCTATATAATGATAATAATTGATTCATGGAATATCATTGTGCTATGTCGTTCTGAGGACTATGCCCCGTGACCACTCTTATCGCCCACCGGTCATTGAAATGTCATGCCTAGCGTTAGCACTACCCGATTGCCTCTTATGTCTCCGGTATGAAGTTTCTTTCTTGTCGTGCGGTGCACATATACACACCCATATGCGCACATACACCTATACAGGGTGTTTCAAAAATACACGGCATAATTTCAGGTATGTATTTCCCACATGTAGACAATCAAAATAGTTCATTACAACATATGTCCGGAAATGCTTCATTTCCGAGTTATGGCCTTCACAACATTGAAATTCACCGGAACGTTTTTCTTTCCGCAGGTCGTTGCCATTACAGAAGATGTTCAAAATGACCACCTCCTGCTTGAATACAGACCTCACATCGATGTCTCATTGACCTGCGAACACGATCCCACACTCCAGGAATGTTGCGTATGTCCTCAGAGCGTGCCACAATTCGATTCCGAAGGGATTCCAAATCAGGCACCGGAGACGAATAAACCAATGATTTTAAATGGCCCCACAAGTAGAAATCGAGAGGGTTCAGATCATGTGAGCGTGGAGGCCAAGCAATTGGGCCACCTCTACCTATCCATCGATCAGGAAATCTTCGATCCAAGTACCGGCGAGCCGTACGACTGAAGTGTGCAGGAGCGCCGTCATGCAAGAAGTGAGCGTGCTGACGATCGATCAGTGGAGTGTCGTCATAAACATCAGGTATGATGTTTTCCAGGAAGTTTGTGTACGCCTGCCCCGTAAGTCTGTTTACAAGTACATGGGGTCCAACTAACCGATCACCAATGATACCGGCCCACATGTTGAGGGAGAACCGCACCTGGTGATGAGATACAACAGTTGCATTTGGGTTTTCATACGCCCATACATGCTGATTGTGGAGATTTGTTATGCCATCTCGTGTGAACTGTGCTTCATCTGTAAATAATACTAAGGCAGGAAAGTTCGGATTTGCAGCACATTGCTGCAAGAACCACTGACAGTACCTAACTCGTGCAGGGTAATCTGCTGGTGACAGCGCCTGTACACGTTGCAAATGGTAAGGATACAATTGATACTCTTTCAGCAGTCTCCAGACAGTCGTATGGGGAACATTCACTTGCAACGCTAACCTTCGTGTGCTGATAGAAGGAGTTCTGTTCACAATCTCCAGAATCTCCTCCTGTTCTTCTGGAGTTGTAGATCTTGGTCGTCCCCTTCCCAATCCAGGAGAGTCAAATTTTCCATACTCGCACAGACGCTGATGGAGACTTACAAATGTCTTCCGATCTGGACATTGTCGCTGTGGGTACCTCTCCTGGTACAAACGACGAGCCAGCGCAGCATTGCCGTCTGCCTTACCGTAGATCAAGTGCATCTCTGCCAGCTCCTGATTTGTGTACATGACACACAGTCGAACGCCAAACACAACACTGAATTTAACCTTCGCCTAGGAATGATCTGTCAGAGTGCCCTCTTAATGTGTCCTTTGACGGCAACGACCTGCGGAAAGAAAAACGTTCCGGTGAATTTCAATGTTGTGAAGGCCATAACTCGGAAATGAAGCATTTCCGGACATATGTTGTAATGAACTATTTTGATTGTCTACATGTGGGAAATACATACCTGAAATTATGCCGTGTATTTTTGAAACACCCTGTATACGTACACACATATACAAGTAAGCATGTTTGCAAATGACAACGTATAGGCGGTCAAATCATAATACCTACGCATACTTCAAAACTGTTGTGTGATGTCTTGAATTATAAAACAATGAGCGAGGGAGATTGTTCAGCAAGGGAGATACCAGGGAAATGAGATTCGTCAGTACTCATTCAGTATGTTCTGTAATTAAGGATTATTATTGAGACACAAGATGACGAGTTATTTTGGCTTTAAATTCTCTCGGTCTTTGAGGGACTTTAATACTCAGGGGAAGTTTGTTCCACAGTAAGGCGCCTGATATGGACAGAGCCTTCTGCCCTAAGTGAGATGAACGATAGTTGACTAAGACATTATTGTTTCTGTTCGGTTTTTGATTGGTTACAGTGGGTGGATGGAAACGCACTATCTCAGCATTGCTCTGAGGAAGATATAACGAGGAGAATACGTATTGGGCCTTCTGCATGAGGAGCCTTTCTTGGATAGGGATCCAGCCGAGTTTATTGAGGAGAGGGGTTACGTGATCACTTCTTTTGAAATTACCGTTGCATACCACCTTGGCTGCAAAATTCATGCATTTTTGTAAGTCCCTTTTAAGGTATTGAGGTAAGTCTCCCCATACTAGGCTGCAGTAGTCAATGCGCGATAACACAAGGGATTGAATGGCTAATAATCTGGATTTTTCGTCTAGCATACTTTTTATACGATGAAAAAACATTAAAGTTCCGTAGATTTTGTTGCAAGTAGTCTCAACGTGAGATTTGAAGGACATATTTCTATCGAACCAGATACCCAGATTTTTAACTTTTTCTGATGCATTAATTTTATCATTTCCAACTGCAAGAGTAAGATCTGAAGTTTTTTTAATTGCATCTTTGGATCCAAAAATAATGCATTGTGCATCAGCTACAAAAGCGTAAAATTATAAACTTTCTTATTTGCACTTAAATAAAATAATTATTAGCATTAAAAATCTTACTCTAAATTACTATTAATTATTTTCTACTTATAATAAGTAATCTTTAAAGTTTTTGTGCAAAAAGCATAAAATTAAAAGTCATGATTGACATTTTCGTGTTCAAGCCTCTGAATTTGGCAACAACCGCGCAGGACGCTTGGTTTCCTAGGCGTCACTCTCGCTCAGCTTTCGTAGCTTGTGGTTGTCTCCGTCCGTGTAAGTGGAAGAAATAAGGTTAAATAGATAAAAGACCTGGTAAAGTATGGTGTCATTGTGCATTGTGTGTAAGTTAAGGATTTTTTGTCAGTGTCGTGAGTTATAGATAAACATAGAATAGAGGTAGAGTACTTAAAAATAGCATGCCTGATTTCGAGTGTTATCTCAACATGACATAGCGGGAATATTGCATGTCATGTACATTTGTGTGTATCAAGAATTCATTATCAACTTTCAAATCATGTTCTCTTCTTTACTACAAAATTATATACTTGCAGTTGCCATTCATGATATCGAAAATTCGTGCATAACAGGTATCGTGAACGCGCACGGTATATGTCGTGAACGCGCGCGGTATATATCGTGAACGCGCACGGTTTACATCGTGAACGCGCATGGCAGCGTTCCTGCGCTTTTGGGGTTTTCCAAAATGGCGCCGCATAAACTGCTCTCATGTTATTACTCTGTGATTTAAATTGCACTATATTTAGGTGGATTAACACTTCAATTATTACCACATACTGGCAGTGTTTTTCTTCAGTGTGTTTTACGTGTAAAGAAGTGAAGAAATCCCTTTTATCATTTTTTTCTTACGAAAATAAGCCATATTTTCATACAGATTTTTTAGCCTTCACCTTTCAGCATATTTCATTAACTGCATATTAAATCAATCTAGTTCTTTTTAACATGAATCAAATAAGTTTCATTAACCAAGAAAAATTCTTAGAATTTTATGCAATTGTAAAAGAGTTCTTTTTCTTTTACGAGCCTCTAAAAATATCCATTCCCATTTCTTGAGTTTGACAAAGAGAGAAATTAAATTAGCTCGTTGTTGAGTCTGTAGGACGGCTCTTTGTTTTCGATATGGGAAAATTATCATTTACGGTGTAGGGAATTCAGTGGTGGCATTTTCCTTGGGGTCTCTCCTGGAACTTCTCATCCAGCGCTTCGATTCTTGCAGGACCTCAACGACGTCGCCAACGCCACACAAACATTATTCCCTGGACCTTCCTTCCTTCTTTTTTTATGTTGTGCTACCTTAACTGGCCTTACCTTACCAGGCTTTACCTTACCAGGCCTTACCTTAACTTAATAGGCCTTGCCTTACCTTACCAGGCTTTACCTTACCAGGCCTTACCTTAACTTAATAGGCCTTGCTTTACCTTACCAGGCTTTACCTTACCAGGCCTTACCTTAACTTAATAGGCCTTGCCTTACCTTAACTGGCCTTACCTTACCAGGCCTTACCTTAACTTACTAGGCCTTACCTTGACTGGCCTTACCTTAACTGGCCGTACCTTCCCCAAACACTCTCACGTACCTCCGGATCTCACCATCAACTCACCGGACCCCGCCGGCACGGAGTGCCTCCACCTAGTCAAGTCTTCCAGTCAAGCTCACCGCCAGTCCGCCTGGCGTTCCTCCAATAAAAAAAAGAGCTGAGTTTTCCCATGCTTTATTAACCTTCTCTCACGTTTTGAAAACACTATCGAGCCATAAGAAAGATTAGGGTTGGAAGTGGATAACTAGCAGCATACCCGCCATACCTAACACTGGTGACAACCCAGAGTTTTAAAACCCCATAGATTAAAATCCCAGCTTTAAAACTTAAAAAAAGCTATTCAACTCGATAAGTGTTTGAGAAATTGTGAGAGAGGATAATTTTGGCATATCATTGTAGTGATAAGTTTCCCATGTCGCAGTCCTTGAGAATTTCTATGGATTTGATCGTGCTAATGTTCTCTGAGCAGCTCTAACAAAAAATTTTTTTTTCAGCGCTATCCTGTCCTTGTTTGTTTCATGTGCCACAGTAGGTAGGAAAAATATTTTTTCTCCTATTTCCGTGCTTTACGCTTATTTCTGACTACCGGAAAAATTCTCGTTTCCATTCTCTCTCTCTTTCCGTTTTTTTTTCAACGTTGTTTGATCGATTGAGTAGGTAAAGTAATAACGCAAACCTGTGACACCTTTAATATCAAAATTTATTAGGCGTTGAATACGTAATTCCGAGCAGTTATAGTTTAATTTTCGCATTCATAAAAGAAAATTGCTAGCATGTCTGACACAGAGAATGAAGATCGAGCGCGCACAAAACCTCTTAGTCTGCCGCCTTTCATACCAGAAGACAGCCTCACTTGGTTTAACCAAGTGGAGGCAATATTTAGGTATAATAAAATAAGGGACGAAAACGATATGTTTTATGCCCTTGTGTCCGCAGCTCCCACGAAATTATTAAATGACTCCAATAACCTGCTAGAAAACCCTCCTGCTGTTAATCCGTACGGCATCTTGAAAAGAAAGATACTGGCAAAGTTGCAGATGTCCGATGCGGACAAATTTAGGTCGTTAGTAAATGAGTCAGCAATTCCACCTATTTCTGTCTCTTTCTCTCCTACTTCGTTAGTTAAGGAGTTGCGAAAACTTGCAGCGGGTGTTGCCGTAGCTGAGGGATTTCTGAAAGAAGTTTATATGAATAAACTTCCTAGTAATGTGCGTCCGTTTCTATCGTTAGCAAGCCCTGACCAATCTTTAGAGATGCTTGCAGAGTCCACAGAAACAGTGATGCGCAACTTAAACATGATACACACGCCGCAGGTAGCTTCCTTGAACGCATCAGCTGCGAATTTTAGCCCGGCAAATGCTGCTAATAATCAATCCTCTGCAACAATAGATAAGATGCAGCAAGAAATCGCAGAGCTAAAGCAAGCTTTCCAGAATTGCCAGCTAGGTCATAGTGTAGCTCATATCCAAGAAGGTCCAGGGAGATTCTCTAGCTATCAAAATGCCTACGACTATCCTTATCACTATCACCCTTTTCCTCCTCCTCAACGTTTCGATAGAGGTAGATCTTATGATAGGTCAAATCAAAACCGCAACTCTAGATCGCGCTCTCGCGATGCTAATAGTAACATATGTTGGTACCATCACAAGTTTGGTGACCAAGCACGAAAGTGCGGGTCCCGATTCTGTCCTCGTTATACCGAAATGACTTCGGGAAACGCCAACAGCAACGCATAGTAGCGAGTACTGCGTTGCCTCATTCCCAGACTACTCGCCTCTTAACTATTCTAGATCCCACAACCAAATATCGATTTTTAATCGACACTGGTTCCAGTGTGTCAATTATCCCAGCCACGGCGAAAGACAAAAACAACCAATTGTTTGCGACACTACGCGCCGCAAATGGCACTCCAATAGCTTGTTATGGGGAAAGAGTATTAGAGTGCAGTCTGGGATTGAGGCGAAATTTCCTTTTGACCTTCTTAATCGCGGAAGTCCAAGAGCCTATCATTGGCGCGGATTTTCTAGTGAAGTTTGGGATTCTTGTAGATGTTAAAAACCGTAGAATTAGGGACGAGGAGACACAGATCTCAATTCCCGCTTGTAGCATAACTAGAGCTAATGTCTTGCATTCCTTCTCTATCGCCTTCAAGGAAGAGTGCATGTTCGAGCAGGTTCTGGCAGATTACCCTGCACTAACAAATTCTAACTTAGCTTCTAAAAATATGCAGACTAGCACGAAACACCATATCGAAACCACGGGACCGCCAGTTTATTCCCGAGCAAGGCGTTTACCGCCTGATCGATTGGCTTTAGCCAAGAAAGAATTTGCGCGCATGCAAGAATGCGGCATCATCCGCAGTTCCAAAAGCCCTTAGGCTAGCCCTCTTTTGCTAGTACCCAAGGCTAACGGTGAATTCAGACCGTGCGGGGATTTCCGCAGGTTGAATGCCGTTACTCTACCTGACCGCTTCCCTATCCCTTACCTTCATGATTTTAGTGCAAATTTAGAGGGAGCACAAATTTTCTCAAAAAATTGACCTCCAGCATGCCTTCCATCAAATTCCACTTGAGGAGAGCGCAATCGCTAAGGCCGCGGTAATCACTCCGTTTGGTCTCTTTGAATTCCTAAAGATGCCATACGGCCTGAGGAATGCTCCTCAGACATTCCAACGCCATATGGCTGAAATTTTCTCAAATCTCACTTTCGCCTATGTGTATCTTGACGACATTCTGGTGGCATCCGCAACCCCGGAGCAACATAAAGACCATCTTAGGGTCGTGTTTCAAAGACTGCCCGACAATGGACTCCTGGTAAACCCTGCAAAATGTGAGCTCGGAAAGTCATCACTGATTTACTTAGGTCATGAAATCTCTAGCCTAGGTCTAAAACCTTTGCTTTCCAAAGTAGAAGTGACCAAAAACTTTCCTCTTCCACAGACCCAGAAGGAACTGAGAAGGTTCCTGGGTTCTGTTAACTTCTATCACCGCTTCATACGCAACTGTGCTCAAACCTTGGCTCCTTTGTCAGATTTGCTCGAACCTAAACGAAAAGGCAAATCTGCTGAGGTAAAATGGACGTAGGATGCGCGCAAAGCCTTCGACGACATTAAGCACAAGTTGGCTACCGCGACGGAATTGTCCTACCCTATTGCTAATGCTGATTTCAGTTTGGTAGTTGATGCCTCAAGTACTGCCGTAGGTGCCGTTTTGCAACAACAAGTAGGTACTAATATCTCTCCCCTTGCTTTCTTTTCCAAAAAGCTATCGCCCACT
Organism: Morinoia aosen; assembly: GCA_030386875.1. Classification (NCBI taxonomy): domain Eukaryota; kingdom Metazoa; phylum Arthropoda; class Malacostraca; order Amphipoda; family Talitridae; genus Morinoia; species Morinoia aosen. The sequence continues at coordinate 71,034,292 of CM059575.1, forward strand.
GAGCGTGCTTATAGCGCGTTCGGTAGGGAACTCCTTGCTATCTATCTGTCTGTGAGACACTTTCGCTATGCTCTAGAGGCAAGGGAGTTCGTGATCTACACAGACCACAAACCTTTGACCTCAGCGATTAAGATGCCTTCTGAAAGACATTCGCCAAGAGAAGCTCGACACTTGTCCTTCATTAGTCAGTTTACCACTGACATCCGCTTCATCAAAGGTCTCGACAATAGTGTCGCTGACTGTCTATCTAGAATCAATTCTGTCCAAACAAGTTGTGAAATCACCTTCGGAAATATTTCCAAGACTCAGAAGGAGGATCCTGAACTTCAGGATCTTCTCAAACCTTCTAACACTTCCTCTTTGAAATTAACCTTGGTTGACGGCGTGTACCGTGATGCTGAGCGACCTTCTCGTTTGTATCTTCCTGCGACTCTTCGCAGAGTAGCTATTCTTCACTATCATTCTCTCTCTCATCCTGGTATTAACCGTACATTGCGTTTGATTTCCGATCGTTTCGTCTGGCCAGCGATGCGTAAAGAGGTCAAGCAAATTGTGCAAAATTGCCACGCATGTCAGAGTAGCAAAGTTGTGAAACATAATCGTGCAGCGCTGCAGAGTTGTGCATTCACAGGTCACAAGTTCGACGCGGTCCACCTAGATTTGGTGGGTCCTCTGCCTCTATCGCGGGGGTATTCCTATTTGTTAACCATAATTGATAGGTTCACTAGATGGGTTGAGGCCGTGCCTCTTCCTGATACCCAAACTGATACTGTAGCTCGCGCCTTTGTGACCACCTGGATTTCCAGATTTGGGGTTCCTTTAAGTGTCACGCATGACCGGGGATCACAATTTACCTCCAAATTTTGGAGTGAGCTTAGCACCGCTTTAGGGTGTGAAAACGTAAACACTACCGCTTACCATCCGCAGTCGAACGGACTTATTGAGAGGGTCCACAGAGACTTAAAATCGGCATTGCGTTGCCTGAACTGCAGCAATGATTGGACTGACAGACTTCCAGTAGTACTACTGAGCATCCGAAATTTACATAGACAGGATCAGCAATGCACAGCAGCAGAAATGTTGTATGGGAAAACACTTCGTCTCCCCGGCGAAATTGTTGACCCAAAACCATTACCTGAATTTTCATCTGCTGACCGTTCCGCATATGTAACCTGTCTCAAAGATTGCATGCGTCAGATCAAGTACGTAGCTCCACGAATGCCTCAGACTAAGGACAAACTTGATCCTGCCTTGCAAGAATGCACCCACGTGTATGTTCGCATAGATGCTATAAAGCCAACCCTCACACGCCCTTATGATGGCCCATTCAAAATATTGAAAAAGACGCCCAAGTATTTCATCCTTGACAGATCTGGTTCACCCGACTCTGTGAGCATAGATCGATTAAAGGTCGCGTACACCTCCGATAATAGTGTGATTTCTAACTCGTCATTCTCTCCACAGAACTTCCTTTCCACTGAGACTCGACCATATCTACCATCTCAGCTTCCTCGGTTGGCTGCATTGTTGCCTAGTCAACTTGAGTGTAATCCTTTCTATGTGCCTGTACATTCAAACCCTATCCCTAAGCCTATCGTAGACTCTAATTCTAGCCCTCTTACTGAAACAGCGACAAGTCTGGAGAGACCAGACGAGCCCGCTGCAGTAACTCCTGTTCCTAGAACTCTTGCTGATCTAAATTTGCAGACCCGTTCGGTGAAACTTCCCCGCTCAGTAACATTTTCCGACCGCCAAACCCGGCATGGTCGCGTTGTTCGAACTCCTTCCCACTACAAATGATTGCAGCGGGTGGACCTTTCGGTCTGCGCCTTGGGGGGTAATGTAGCATCAGCTACAAAAGCGTAAAATTATAAACTTTCTTATTTGCACTTAAATAAAATAATTATTAGCATTAAAAATCTTACTCTAAATTACTATTAATTATTTTCTACTTATAATAAGTAATCTTTAAAGTTTTTGTGCAAAAAGCATAAAATTAAAAGTCATGATTGACATTTTCGTGTTTAAGCCTCTGAATTTGGCAACAACCGCGCAGGACGCTTGGTTTCCTGGTCGTCACTCTCGCTCAGCTTTCGTAGCTTGTGGTTGTCTCCGTCCGTGTAAGTGGAAGAAATAAGGTTAAATAGATAAAAGACCTGGTAAAGTATGGTGTCATTGTGCATTGTGTGTAAGTTAAGGATTTTTTGTCAGTGTCGTGAGTTATAGATAAACATAGAATAGAGGTAGAGTACTTAAAAATAGCATGCCTGATTTCGAGTGTTATCTCAACATGACATAGCGGGAAAATTGCATGTCATGTGCATTTGTGTGTATCAAGAATTCATTATCAACTTTCAAATCATGTTCTCTTCTTTACTACAAAATTATATACCTGCAGTTGCCATTCATGATATCGAAAATTCGTGCATAACAGGTATCGTGAACGCGCACGGTATATGTCGTGAACGCACGCGGTATATATCGTGAACGCGCACGGTTTACATCGTGAACGCGCATGGCAGCGTTCCTGCGCTTTTGGGGTTTTCCAAAATGGCGCCGCATAAACTGCTCTCATGTTATTACTCTGTGATTTAAATTGCACTATATTTAGGTGGATTAACTCTTCAATTATTACCACATACTGGCAGTGTTTTTCTTCAGTGTGTTTTACGTGTAAAGAAGTGAAGATATCCCTTTTTTGTGCTCTCCGTGGCACAGCGGTTAAGGGATCGGACTTGTATGCTGGAAGTCGCGGGTTCGTTCCCAGCGCTGGCGCGAAGATTTTCCCCGTTGGGTATAAGGGAAAGCTCAAGCACAATACCCCACTCAACCCAGGTGTCGGAAATGGGTACCGGCTTTACGGGGGAACCGTCATGGTGTCCTATATATAGGCTTAGTTATAAGACATTTGAAAAACCAATGCTAAGATCATATGTATCAGGCTTGATTGGAAATAAAGCATCCCAAAGATGCCGATGTTAACCTTGATGTTAACCTTTTTTATCATTTTTTTCTTACGAAAATAAGCCATATTTTCATACAGATTTTTCAGCCTTCACCTTTCAGCATATTTCATTAACTGCATATTAAATCAATCTAGTTCTTTTTAACATGACCAAATTAGTTTCATTAACCAAGAAAAATTCTTAGAATTTTATGCAATTGTAAAAGAGTTCTTTTTCTTTTACGAGCCTCTAAAAATATCTATTCCCATTTCTTGAGTTTGACAAAGAGAGAAATTAAATTAGCTCGTTGTTGAGTCTGTAGGACGTCTCTTTGTTTTCGATACGGGAAAATTATCATTTACGGTGTAGGGAATTCAGTGGTGGTATTTTCGTTGATGTCTCTCCTGGAACTTCTCATCCAGCGCTTCGATTCTTGCAGGACCTCAACGACGTCGCCAACGCCACACAAACATTATTCCCTGGACCTTCCTTCCTTCTTTTTTTATGTTGTGCTACCTTAACTGGCCTTGCCTTACCAGGCTTTACCTTACCAGGCCTTACCTTAACTTAATAGGCCTTGCCTTACCTTACCAGGCTTTACCTTACCAGGCCTTACCTTAACTTAATAGGCCTTGCCTTACCTTAACTGGCCTTACCTTACCAGGCCTTACCTTAACTTACTAGGCCTTACCTTGACTGGCCTTACCTTAACTGGCCGTACCTTCCCCAAACACTCTCACGTACCTCCGGATCTCACCATCAACTCACCGGACCCCGCCTGCACGGAGTGCCTCCACCTAGTCAAGTCTTCCAGTCAAGCTCACCGCCAGTCCGCCTGGCGTTCCTCCAATAAAAAAAAGAGCTGAGTTTTCCCATGCTCTATTAACCTTCTCTCACGTTTTGAAAACACTATCGAGCCATAAGAAAGATTAGGGTTGGAAGTGGATAACTAGCAGCATACCCGCCATACCTAACATCCCTGAGACCATCCCCCATTACATATTGCATTGTGTGAAGTATAGTGAACAGAGATTTGTGTTTAAGGTGTGTATTGAAAGTATGGAGGTTGAATTTAATCTGAAAAATGTATTAGGAGGAGGAAATTATCCTATTAGCACTGAGAAAAGAATATTCAGTTCACTGGGTACTTTCCTGAAAAGTACTGGCAGGTTATCTATATTGTAAGGTAGATAAATGTCCTCAGAATAGAGGCCCGATAAAAATTTTTTCTGTGTGTTGGAAGACTAATCGCTTTTGTGTTATGACGTTGGAGGAGCTGTACAAAACTACTGTACTTGTAATGTAGACTTTTCTGCTTTTCTGTAAACTCAACCAATAAGTTGTCGCAACTCCAGCCTGCTCCTCTTGTATGTCCCATGCAAGTTAATTAATATCTTGTAATATAAGGGACTGGGTCAAAATCAATTCTTAATTGACCTAAAAGAATTATATTAATTAAATATGACAAGCAGGCAATAATGGATTGCTTCCCCTTCCTGGCAACAAACGCGTATGTCGAACATCCTTAATGTGTTCGTTTATCTTTGCGAGCTGCATCCGAAGTCACAGCGACGGATTCGGAGCGCACGTGACGTCGAGGCCTTCGCCGGCTGACACGTCAGAAGACAACCACCTATGGAGTCGGCAGCACGTGCCTTGTGCGTTACGACTTCTAAACCGGTCCTGCTTGCGGGCATCTGAGAGCCCGGAGAGCCGGCTATCATTGAGGAAGTGTTCCCTGGACAACTTTTCTTCGAAGTTCAGGTGAGCAATCCTTATTTATTGTCTTTGCTTGTCATATTATCATTTAACTTAATGCAGAAGAGACTATGTCAATGCCAGGTTTATCTGGAAGTTGGCGCTTAGGTGGTTAGCGCGACATAGTTCTTTTTTTCGAAGAAAAGTTTTTTTATATAAATCTTAATATTTGTTTCCTTCGAAAGTTACTTTTTTCGAAGTCAAGTTTAACGTAATTGTAATCTTCGCAACTTTATGAGGAAAGTGATTTAATCTTCGAATACTTCGAAGAAAGTGATCTAATCTTCAAATCTTTGTTCTTTCAACTCAAAATTCATTTATACGAAGAATTTCTTAAATTATAAAATTCTTCATTTCATTTGAAAGTTCGCAGTTCTGATGTGCGCAATTCGTTCGTCAGCTGCTAAGTAAGGCTGGAGTTGCTTCAGGAATAATCCTGGTGACTATATCTTTTTGTTTCTTCTTTCTCCAGTTTAAATAACTGTTTTTCATAAAAAAAAACTTAAAATAAATGTAATAAATTTTCCGTAATTAGGAAAATCTTGTTGATTGCCGAGCTTTCCGGGCTTGGGGCCGGGGTGGTTCTCTTCTCATTTAGCTTAAGGTGCATTTTTTTGTGTCGTTTTTTGTGCAAGGTACTATTGTTCGTATTACTGGCTCCCTGTGCTTTTGGAAGCTAGTCTCTTGTTTACCTTGCACAATTAGAATTTTCTGATTGCACTTTTGTGTATTAGTATGTAAGTAATAAATTAAATATATTGAAGCAAAAATTTAAAAATAGTATTTTTGCGAAAAATTTAATTGTGTAACCATTTATAATGTGATCAAACTTTAAATTGGTGGGGAAGAACCTTTTTGTGTATTCTATGTGCCTTTTTTATTTTTTCTATCTATATAATATAGGGATGTAACCGAATTTGTCCACTTAAAAAAAGTGTAGACCTTTATTAGCTGAACTTTTTTCTAATAAGCCTATTAACTATTTACTTATTACTATTTTTGCCAACGTAACATGACTGAAACGTTTAACGCCTTAGCCCTTAGCATGAAAATGCGGGGAGTAAAATGTAGTATTACCGCTTTGCGAAAGAAAGTGCTAGCTCCTGGCTGTGCACCTTCTCTCCTAAGGGAGGCTATTCCTCAGTTGAGTAGCCTTCTAAAGGACTTTCGCCATCTCTCTTCTATTCTACCTTCTGACCTTGAGGAAATTTCTGAGGAGGAGTTAGTTAGACGAGCTGAATATGAAGTACAAATTGTTGAATTAATAGCTGAATTAAAAAATTCAGTTTTTTCGGCACAGGTATCAAACTCTAATGATACCGCGCCTCCTTCTGAGGCTAGTAAGGTTTCTGTTGTGGATGTACCATTAAACATTTTCCGAGCTCCTCAGTTAACTTTAAGAAAGTTCAGTGATAATGAACACTGTCCTTTTTCTTTTCTCCATTTTCAGGAATCTTTTCTTAATGCTCTTCAAGCCTATCCTAATATGAGCGAGGAGCAAAAGTTTATATTCTTAAAAAATCAATTGCAGGGAAGAGCCCTGAGTCTGGTTGAGGGACTTCCCAATGAGAATTGTTTCCAAGCTGCTTGGGCTTTGCTCAAGCAGGAATTTTTGAACGCAGACAAACTAGTTTCTCTTGCACTGGACGAATTAATAAATTCTCCCAGTGTCTTTAGCTTTGCAGAAATAGGGACTTTTCTTTCTAAAGTTAAGTTTCGTCTACTTGAGCTCTCTAAGCTTGGAGTAGATTTTCGTAACGAAAAATCAGGCAATCTCTTGTTTTCTGCTATAATTAAAACCAAACTGCCTGACTTTTTTTTGTTAGAACTTCTTCGTTACTGTAAAGCTAGTTTCTTCTCTTTAGAAATGTTTGAGAACGCGCATCATGTGCTGTCTCTGTTGGAAACTAAATCCAAACCTAAGAAATGTCTCTCCCTTCGCAATGATAGGGTGGAGGAGAAGACTCGAGCTGAAACTAAGTTTAAATCTTCTCCTGTATCTTCTAACCTTCCTAACGTGAAAGTGTGCCGGTTTTGTAAGCAGACCGGTCACACGTCCTTTTCTTGCCGTAAATTTGATACTCACGAAAAACGCGTGAAGCAAGTAGGCGAGTTGCAATTGTGTTCCGTATGTCTTAGTCACAACCACGTAGCTAAGTCTTGCCCTGCAAAAGCAGAGGCTTGCCCTTTCATTGTTCGTTATGTAAGGCTAATACCCACGTTAGCCCGTTATGCCCTAAGTTTGTAAGTTTTTCTTCTCTTGCCGCCTCGTCTTCTTGACGGTTAAAGGCACGTTTTCGAATGTGCCCTGTAATCGCTCTTTCTACTAAAGTTAATAATATTTCTAAACGTGTAAATTTCGTCATTGACTCAGGAAGTCAACAAACGTTGATTGACCTGAATACCGTTAGTTCTAATAGTTCTAACGATGATTTGCAGCAAATTACTGTAAACACGGTTGGTGCCTCTGTCCCGTTGCGGGGCAAGCACATTAACGTCGAGCTCGTGCTTCCTGACTGTGAGAAGCATGAGCTTGATATTTTTGCAATGCAAAATTTGCACCTACAGATGGGGATGAAGGGTTTGAAATCTAAACTCGAGCTCCTTAAGACTAAGCTTCCTCTGTCTACTTCCTTTCCTGAAGTCGTTGATGACAATATTCAAATCAACGGCATTCTGGGGGTTGATGCTCTTCAAGCTTTTCGAGTGCTTGAATTGCAAAACGTCGCTGGCTATAAAGTTATGCGTGTAGCTAACGGTTTTTTACCCTTCGGGGATCTAAAATGTTATAAATCCTCTTTTCCTATTGTGGCTTCGGCCGCTAAAAAGCAAGACGGTGGCTCGCCTTGTTCTGTTGTTTCGCCTAGGAGTTCTTCTCCTTCTGTTGTTTCGCCTGACGTTTCTTCCTCTTCTTCTGCTCTGCATAAAGTTTCTTCTTCCTTGACTATTGCAAATAACCAAAAAAAGCAAACAAAAAAGAGTAAACCTAAAACTAAGCGTTATCATGGTATGTTGGAGGCATTTTTTGAGCCTCCTAAAGTTTGTTCTTCTGCCTTGGATGGAACTGAGTGTGATGTGCAGGCCGGTCTTGATAGACTTCTAGACTTAGAATTAATAGGGGTGCCTGCTAAGGAAGTGGAGAATGATAAAGAGTTAAAAGACTTTAAGAGTAGCGTAGTTTATGACGAAGGCCGCTATTATGTTCACATACCTTGGAATCGTAATATACTAGCGAAAGTGCCACATAGTTTCGGGTTGGCGCGCTATCTCGCGCAGAAAGTTGCTGCTTCTAACTCTCGTAAAGGGATAGAGAAGCAATATAACGATGTCTTTCAGGAACAACTCGAGCTAGGTATAATTGAGCCTCTCTCTCTCGAGAATTTAAATGTGTGTGAGCATAAGTGGATACCACATAGGCCTGTCGTGAGAGAACACGTTACCACTTCCAAGATACGCCCAGTGTTTAATTGCTCGCTCAAGCGAGGTAAATTGCCTAGTCTAAATGAGGCCTCATACGTAGGTCCTAACCTCATGAATGATTTGCTTGGCTTGTTGGTGTATTTTCGCTCTAATTCTGTTGTTGTGCTATCAGATATTTTCAAGGCTTTCCTTCAAGTGAAGTTAGCCAAAAATTTTGACCGAAATCAGTTTAGTTTTGTTCTCTTTCAAAATGGGGAATATAAATATTTTAGGTACACAACCTTGTTATTCGGTTTTGTCGCTTCCCCTTACATTCTCAATTTTCTTCTCAAACTACATGCTAAAACTATTAGTGATTTGGTGGTTAGAGACATCATGTCTAACAAACTGTACGTTGATAACCTTATATTCACAACTAATAGTCCCGAGCTTGCGCTTGACACTTTTCAACGCGCAAACAAAGCTTTCAAAGAAAGCGGCTTTCCACTGCGTCAATGGCAGTCTAATAACTCTAATCTTCTGTCTCAGATTGACCCTTCTCTTTGTAGCTCCAGTGAGCACTCCAGAGTGTTGGGTTACAACTTTAACTCTTCTTCTGATTCTCTTTCCATATCTGTAAAAAGCTTAAATCCTTCCTGTAAAACTCGTAGAAGTATGCTGTCAGACATTGCTTCGTTGTATGATCCGCTAGGAATTCTGTTACCTTTCTCTGTTAGAGGAAAACTCAGCTTACGTAAATTAACACCGTTGAGACTAGGCTGGGATCAAGACGTTCCAGATGATATCTGTAAAGAATGGCGTAATTTTTGTCAGGAATTTTCTCAATTGCATGAATTTGAGTTCCCTAGGATGAATCTTGTTGAAACTGAGAAAGTTGACCTCGTAATTTTCTGTGATGCTAGTGAAAGAGCTTTTGGAACCTGTATGTACGGTGTCCAAAAAGAGCGCAGCTCACTTCTTTTCTCTAAGGTTAAAGTTTCACCTCCTAGGCAACGAACTCTTCCTTCTCTAGAACTTCTGGCTGTGTATCTTGCGTACCAGTGTCTTGTTTCTCTGATGAGTGACGTCAATTTTCCCTACACGGTCTCAAGTGTAACTTTTCTTACCGATTCCCAGGTTACCCTGGCTTGGTTATTGAGTGGTAAGCCTCCCCGAAAGAATATTTTTGTCAGTAATAGAATTAAGGATATAGACAGCATGCGACTAACGTTGGAAGGTACAACTAAAGCTTCTTTTCACTATGAATACGTTCCCACCATGTACAATATGGCAGATATGTTAACTCGAGGCATAAAAGCATCAAAGTTTCTCGAGAGTAAAAATGTATGGTTAACAGGTCCTGACTGGATTCGCGAAGGTAAGGACCAGTGGCCCAAGGGCCACTTGGGATGCATTCCCCATCAATTTATATCCTCTGCATGTATTAATGTTAATGTTGTCCCTCCGTGTAAAGCTCCTATTTTGGAGATTGAACGCTTCTCCTCCTATCCTAAGTTACTAGGTACGGTTGAGAAGGTGTTTAAAGCTGTCGCTATTTTTCGACATGCAGATTTGGGCAATGCAAAATTGCGAGCTTTCCTGTTCCTTATTTCTTCTATGCAAAGTATACACTTTGCAGGCGAGCTCGAGGCCTTGAAAAACAAAAGTCCTCGGCCGCCGCTGTTAGTTAGAACTTTAAACCTTTTTCTCGATTCGCACGGTATCATTCGTTCGAATAGTCGTATTGCGAATGCTGAGGAATTAGACTATAACACTCGCAACCCCATCTTGCTGTCTAGTTCTTCACATTTGACTCATTTACTAATTTCGCACACTCACAAACTTCTTAACCATCAGGGGCTCGACATCACCGTTCAGAAACTTAAGTTAGACGGTTATGTCGTGCCACGCTGCAAGCGCACAGTTCGCGGCGTCTTGGCTAAATGCATTGTATGCAAGAAGCTAAACGCCAAAGCTTTTTCCTATCCCGATCCTCCTGCTTTACCTGACTCGCGTACTAATTTCGTGAGGCCATTTGCCACAACTGGCATGGATTTCTCTGCCCACTTTTGGGTATTAGACCCTTTTGGTCACAAGCAAAAGGTGTACTTACTGTTATTTACGTGTTTTCAGACTAGGGCTATTCACATTGAAGTTCTTCCATCTATGACTTTGGAGGAATTTTGCTTTGCCTTCATTAGATTTACAAACGAAAAGGGCATTCCTAACACTGTTTATTCTGACAATGCTAGAACTTTCACCGCCGCTCCCGATCTTCTATCGGAAGTGTTAACTTCCTCTTTGTATGAAGAGCGGTTTCGACCTTTTAATATTAAATTCAAAACTATCCCTATCTATAGTCCTCAATTTGGAGCGATATGGGAACGCCTGTTCAAGTCCATAAAGGATTGCATATATAAACTTTTTGGACGTAGCACTTATTCTTATTCTTCCTTCATTACTGTTATTTCTGATATTTCTCTTAACCTTAATCGGCGTCCCCTCTCTTACACTGAGATGGGGGACTCGATTCTACCTATAATGCCCCTTCAATTTCTTCAGCTTTATCCTACATCTAATTCTCTTATTCTGTCCGATGAGCTTCCGGACTTGGAGACTGACGATGTTGAGCATCGCGAGCATTTGCTTACTCTTTTGGAGAGACGCGATGTCATGGTCGCTAAGTTCAGGGAGCTTTGGTATTCTCAGTATCTTGTTTCTTTGCGAGGTCCATATCCTCTGAAATCTTTACCTTTGCAAAATAAATTATTATCTGTGGGTCAAGTGGTACTTGTAAAACACCCGATAAAACCCAGACCATTTTGGGCCTTGGCTCGCATCAGTGCTTTGCTTCCTGGTCGCGACGGCAAAGTCCGTGTTGTAAGAATTATAAGGGCTGATAATACTGAAAGCGCCATCAAAATCTCGTTACTGTACCCACTGGAGTTAGTTGTGACCGATCCTACTCCAGAGGAGGTAGGAGATAGCGCAGACGGGAGTGGTTCGGACGCGGAATCATACCCTCGTTCCGAACCTCCCGCGAGGTTTGAAACTCAAAGGGGTAGTTCTACCTCTGAACACCCTAGAGTTCAGCAGCTTAATTCTTCAAATTCTTTTGATACGGATTCTTCGGTCTTGTCCGAAGAACCGGTAGTTACTCCTGCTGACCGCCCTCTTAGGCAAGCGGCGCGTCAGCAACGTAGTAAATTAACGTATCTTATTAAGAAAGGGCATTTGTAAACCCTTTCAATTATGTGTTATGCGCAGCTATTATTACTTGGTCCTTTACAGTATTGAGCTGGAAGGACATTGCATGTCTTTGTGTATTTCACGGAATTTTCAAATGAAAACTCCGTTTTTTCTTTTGCCGGGATTGTGTCGCAACTCCAGCCTGCTCCTCTTGTATGTCCCATGCAAGTTAATTAATATCTTGTAATATAAGGGACTGGGTCAAAATCAATTCTTAATTGACCTAAAAGAATTATATTAATTAAATATGACAAGCAGGCAATAATGGATTGCTTCCCCTTCCTGGCAACAAACGCGTATGTCGAACATCCTTAATGTGTTCGTTTATCTTTGCGAGCTGCATCCGAAGTCACAGCGACGGATTCGGAGCGCACGTGACGTCGAGGCCTTCGCCGGCTGACACGTCAGAAGACAACCACCTATGGAGTCGGCAGCACGTGCCTTGTGCGTTACGACTTCTAAACCGGTCCTGCTTGCGGGCATCTGAGAGCCCGGAGAGCCGGCTATCATTGAGGAAGTGTTCCCTGGACAACTTTTCTTCGAAGTTCAGGTGAGCAATCCTTATTTATTGTCTTTGCTTGTCATATTATCATTTAACTTAATGCAGAAGAGACTATGTCAATGCCAGGTTTATCTGGAAGTTGGCGCTTAGGTGGTTAGCGCGACAAAGTAAGAAGAAACCTGTGGATGAAGAATCTCTATAATAAGCTCCCAGGTCCAACGGTTCTCTTTGCAAGACCAGCGGCTTTAAGAGGTATAGACCATCCCTCACCTCGAGAAGAAGAAGAAGAACTTCAATGATAGTTATAGGTTTCGTTATTAATACAACTTAATTTCCATTATTTGTTTATAAAAATAATAATTTCTGATGATATAAAATAATTACTTTCAAGAATGCAATAAAATATGTTTCTTTTTATATCTAGTGCTTGTTTTTTTAATAAAGAAAAACATATCGAGGCTCTATTAATATTAATTACTGATCAAGTCTACAATTCTTCATGCGGTCGATCGAAACTTTGATTACCGAGTAGGCCTATGTTATGTCATTGCAATCGTAATAATTACATATAAAAACTGATTGTGTTTATACGTTTCCATGTTATTTCAATCATGATAGTAATATGTAGTTATTGAGCATTGCTAAATAATTGCAATAGTAAAAATTAAAAATTAATTTTTCCGGATATGATGCAGTATTATTCCACAGCTGTTGCCATGCCAACAACTCTTTAAGAAGTTTGGAGTTAGATGTTGTTCATACAAATTTTGATGCAACTAATCATTGTTTAAAATACTGTTATTCAGTATACTTTTAATGTTTTTTATTAAAATCGAAAAATATGTAGTTTTTAGTTTCAGCGCTTTTAAAGTAAATTGCATCATAATTCATCCATTTGGAAAAACCAAATTGGTTAAATGACTTTTTATTGAGCAAAGTTAAAAAAGCTCTTTAATCACTGAACACAAATAAAAATTCAGATTTATTTCACAAATAGCATAAATAGTTTTCTTTGTACTCAGTACAAAATGAATTTCTGTTCAGTTATTCATTTGTGTTATAGGCCTAGGCCTATTTTGTGTTTCCTTGTACCAGTATCTACAAATTGGGGACAATGATATTGTTGAAGCTTATTAATTACTCTTTCTTGCTTGTTCAGCTAGAATTAAACTAATTGTTTTTATTGTTGTAACTCAAAACAGTGTTATAGTTTGGCATTATAATGGTGAACATGTTGATATGATTAGTTTGTCAATGTTTCCATTGTAAACTTTAATTTATAAAAGTACAATTATAGAAAATTCTATGAATATAAAATTTTGTATGGTTATTTCAAATTTGCTTAATTTTAAAATTATGTACATACCATCCTATGCAATTCAAATACTTAGATACTCAATAGTCATCATTTCTTTGTATAACTTAAAGTGTTTGATTCATTTTATTTTCATAAGAAGAAAAATGGGTTGAATGGGAAAAAATCTATCATACACTACAAAAAAGAGCTTTGTTTCCCATAGACTGACTTGACAATTTGTTTTTTAACATATTTGTTTTGCAAATTGAATTAGTATTGCATTTTTATTTTAAATTTTTTATGTAAATAAAGTATGCTTGTATTTTACTTATATATAAATCTGACATTCACAATTACACTTATCTCAAAAATTAATCTGAAGTACTGGCATATCAAGAATCACCAATTTTAATTGTTAGAATACTTGGTAAATCTGAAGAATATGTCAGTTATTGATTTTGTAAATTTCAATGCCTTAGCATAGTTAATGAGATCGAGATAAACAAGTTTTCTTCTATGCACTTTCCGTCTCAAATGAGTATTTTATTAGTTATTGCGGTAAATGACTTACCGCAACTCCATTGTTTGAAGCGGCAAGTTATTTAAGGAGCACGTCGGACAGCAACACTGCAATGCGCACTCGCTTCCAGCGCGATCGTCATCAAAGACGAAACCAAATCTACCGCTATACCTCGTTAAATACTCATTTGACGAAAAAAGTGTATGGAAGAAAAGTTGTTTATTTCAATGTTATTACCATGATTCAAGCAAGAAAAATTCGAAAATTGATGAGTAGCTGTTTATTCGAGCGCATTCGTCATCAAAGACGAAACTAAACTTACCGCTATAAATCGTAAAATACTCATTTGAGACGGAAAGTGCATAGAAGAAAACTTGTTTATTTTTATTCAATTAATTAGTTTCCAAGCACCTAAAAGTGGAAAATTGACAACTGACATATCCTTCAGATTTACCGAATATTTATATATATATTTATCAATGGTACTTTTCAAGTTATGGAACAGTTGGAAAGTATTTACAGAAATATATCGGTAAATCTGAAGGAGATGACAGTTGTCGATTTTGTAAATTTCGATGCCTTACCATTGTTAATTAGATCGAAATAAACAAGTTTTCTTCTATGCACTTTTTGTCTCAAATGAGAATTTTATTAGTTATAGCGGTAAATGACTTACCGCAACTCCAGTCTTTGAAGCGGCAAGAAATTCTTTGATCGAGTTGTATGGCAACACTGCAATGGCGTCTCGCTTCCAGCGCTCTGTCTTGAAAGACGAAACCAAACCTACCGCTATACCTCGTTAAATACTCATTTGACGAAAAAAGTGTATAGAATAAAAGTTGTTTATTTCGATGTTATTACCATGTTTCAAGCAACAAAAATTCGAAAGTCGATGAGTAGCTGTTTATTCGAGCGCATTCGTCATCAATGACGAAACTAAACTTACCGCTATAAATCGTAAAATACTCATTTGAGACGAAAAAAGAATAGAAGAAAACTTGTTTATTTTGATTCAATTAATTAGGTTCAGGCACCAAAAAGTGGAAAATCGACAACTGTCATCTCCTTCAGATTTACCAATATATCTTATGTTTCTTAATATTATAATTTTTATTCTGATTTCCTTGTGTATAATAAAATTTGTGAACTCTACCAGCTCATTTTTAAGAATAATTGTAACATTATGAAAATGTTTTTAGTATAAATATTTTTTCACTCTTTGGGGGTACAGGAAAAGCCATAAATTTGGATAAGCTAGGTTTGTTTATCGAATGCTATGAGGATTGACATCCAAATGGAAAATACTGTTAAGGTATCTTAGCTATAGGCATGCCTTTTGGATTTATATTTTTAGTGGCCACTTTACTTCTTTCAGCTTTTATGCCATTTTACCGTCTCTTTTCTATCCTATCTTTCTCTACCTTTCTAACTTACTATTTTTATGCTCTGGGTATCTTGTACAGGAACATTACTAATGCATACATTACTCATTTTGTCAGGTTTAAATTGAATAATTTCTTCTTTTCACTCTCTTGGAATTACCTTTATGATTAGAAAGGTTTAAACTAAGTAATATGATAATGATTATAAGAATATTTTTTCTGATGTAAAACTGTATCTCATATGAAATGTTTTTATTAAGAAAATGTTAAGAATATATATCAGTTGAGATATCCTAAAAACCTTATTAGAAACATGAATTTGAATTCTAAAAGACGTATTTGTATGTTTCTCAATAATTTGCAATTTGCTGTAAGGATAATAAATTTCTTTTACACAAAAATTTTTTGTAAGTTTGTAATATTGCTATTTTTTATTCCAGTTCAATTTTGTTACTCAAGAACTAGTTTGTGCACTGATGCTTATATGAAAAAACAGATGCATAGTAATCCAAAGTCTAAAAAATTATTTTCTGAGTTTTTAAGGCAGAAACAGCAACAAGTTCACTTCAATTCAAGTTCAGTTTGTGCAGGCAAAAATCACAAAACAAATATCTTGATGAAAATGGCTTCTACAGGACAAGGGTGCTCTTCATCTGAAAGTGAAGCTCCACCTTCTTCTCCTCCTCCAAATGATTTTGTAAGATCAACAAGTCTAAATGAGAGGTAACTTTTACTAGTACATAATTTGAAAAGTTTTTCTTCTGAGAAATGACATTTTACCAGATTCACTGTCTATTTTGCTGTGCAAGTCATCATTTGTAATATGACTAGTTATATGAAATTTTTGCTTCAGAACAGATTTAAAACAACAAATAATTATAGAAATATACTACATTTATATATTTATCCCTAATGTACGGTAATAATAATATAGATTTTGATCAGAATTACTTCATCAATTATGCAAAATTTAACTACCTTGGTAAATTTTCTTTATTTTATTAATTATACAACGCTGGCTAACCTTTACTTTAGAGCATCAATGAATTTTAGACCCAGTTTTACTCTGAACCATTTCATTGTTAAAATTAGTTATACACTATGTTCTAGAGACATACTAGCATTAATGTTAGCACACTTAAATTTCTTCATTTTTAATTCTTTCACAGACCATCCTGTCCAACATCCTTGGTCAGCATTGGGATGGAGATGGCTGAGATGAAGAAGGATATTAAAGAAATAAAAATAACTCAGAACACAATTTGCAACAACATAGCAAGCATAATGGAAATGCTGCAGTCCATTCAGGGAGTGCACCAGCCAGACCGAGTCAGTGAAGTGCCTGATGTTCCTCCCATACGAGGGCCCGCCTCTACCATTGCCGAGCTAGATGAGCTTGCTGCCCACCCTTCTATTGTAAGTGCTTATTATCTATTCATTTTTTAAAACCTTCTAATGAATTTTTAAGAACTTGTTACTAACAATTACTTGCTCATATTCTGCAAATAATGCTTGGTGATGCAAGTAGTTGCAATACTGAAGCTGCAGCAATGCATGATCCTTTGCTTATATAATAGAAATTTTGCCAGTAAGTGATCATTTTCTACAGAGAGAGCACTTGATAATGCAGCGGAGCGTGACTCTAAATGACACCGTGAAGCGGATGTTGAGGAGACTCATGAAGCGTGAGTTGGCCTTGCAGTTCAGCTACAGCGGACTGGGAGAGAAGCGTCAGCTGACAAAGACTGCCTTCAAGTACCACCCTGCTTTTGAGTGTGTCATGGGTATGCCATCTGAACATTTTACTTCTTTGTTTAACTGCACTTTTGTCTCTTTGTATTTAGTACTTTATTTACAAAGTTGCAAAGTTGTCCCCTAAAGTTTCTTTGCACTATTTTTATATTGGCTATTGAGTAAGTGTGAAATAATTTGAATAAAGTCTTCATTCTGAAACATGTACGCTTAAATTCAAATTAAATATTTTTTGCTTTTCAGCTTCAGCCTTATAATATTGATAGTTTACTAAATTCTTCAACATCTTAGTTCATTTGATTTGTAGACTAATTTCTTGGTTTTGAGCTTCTATGTGTGTTTCAGATGCTCTAAACCTATGTGGCTTCCACCTTGAAGACATGCGGACGAGGGTGGTGGCAGTGCAGTTGGTGCTCCGACATGCCAAGGAATGGGACAGCAGCCGCCGCAAGCCTGTCAAGCGAAAAGCTATGAATGGTCCTTCTGACTCCACAGTGCCAATGCCATTTTCTTTGCAGCCTTTGTCTCATTCCCATCCATCATCTCTTTCTCACTCATCACCTCATTCTCATCCATCACATTTGTATCCATCACCACATTTACACTCATCACAATCGCATTCCTCACTGCATTCATATCCGTCGCCACATTCAAATTCGGTGCATCATTCACATTCACCCATTCACGCTCAGTCATCTCAGCTACATTTGTCTCCTCAATCTAGCCCCTCTCAGCACCCTTCTCATACTCAGCCATTACCCCAACCTCAACCATCTTCTCATGCACAGTCTTCATCAATCATTCAATCACCACACATACAGTCATCTCCTTCACAGTCATTACCTCATTCTACCTCTTTAGAGCATTCACAGTCATTACCTCATTCTACGTCTTTACAGCATTCACAGTCATTAACACATGTACAATCTTCTCATTATCAGACTCCATACTCACAGTCAATGAGCAATTCTCAATCATCTGTACTACCTGTGCCTGAAAATACTGCGTCACACGAGCAAACGCATGTGCAATCATCGTTACTTTCTACCACAGCAGAGCAGCTAGCCCTTCAATCCCCAGCACCTCCCACTGACGAGTCAAAACCTCAGAAGGATGATGAACCTACTGAGGTAGCAGTCGGAAATGGTTCTCATGAAACGCTGTGTGGACGTTCTCGTTCTAGAGTTCACTCAGACAACTCTAATTCCTCTTGCAGCTCACGCAACGGTGTTATAAATCCTTCGTCTTTCTTGCAAATAAAGCATGAAGTGTTTGATGAAGTTGGCAGTTATGAAGAATTTGAAGACTACTAGTGTAACTTCTATCAGGCGGCAGATGTGTGATTTTTTCCTTTTACCCAAATCTTTTTGAAATTACATTTTGTATTAATGTATATTTTGATTTTCTTACCTAGGTTATCGCATGATTTGCTTTATTTCATATTAACGGTGTTTCCCCTAAATTAATTGATATATTATGTTGTTTTCCCCTTGAATGCTGTTATTCTGCGGTTGCTATATCAAATAACCTGAAAAAAACGTTATTAATTATTATCAAACAGAACTTAAGGGAAATGCATGCCAGTAGCATAACGTGCTACTGTATAATATGTTGAAACAGTTTTTACCTCCATGGAGAAGCAAAGCATTCTTGCAAGATGTATTTTTTAAAGTCGGTTGTTAAATTTTGTTATTGGTTGAATTAGTAACTCTAATCAGTTGTAACGCCCTCATCTATTTATTATCTTGTCATTGAATGACTTGATTCAGGAGTTATCTGTGTTGAGTATTCGTAACGTAGCTCTTTACACCGAGAATGAATTATATGTAATGTGAGGTACATGCAAATGATTTTGCCATTTATTGCTATGTTTAGCCTCAGGATTTTTTGTGAAGTGATCATAATATGCGTAGCTTTGATGATATTTTCAACACACAGTGCAATTTTATAAATATTTTATTTAACTTACGGTTAACAAAGAGATATAAAATAATAAGGAAAACGTTCCATCCTAGTTGATGTGCTAGAGATAAAAATGAAGCAACGGCCTTTATACAACACATTTTGGAGCTGAATATTTGTAAGAGATTTCTGAGCTAGCGCGTTTATTGTTTTATTTTACCTCATGCTTTGTGTATGAAATGAATTAAAAGAGTTGGGAACTATGGAAGCCTGTGACATTCAAACATTTCAAACTGTCCTCTCACATTTTTTTACACCTGCTAATAAACCTTAATAAATTACGCAATGACAAACGTTTACTACACACTCGAAGAAGAAATTTTTCTGAAGATAACCACGTCAAACAGCTCTGCGATGTCTTGCATAATAGGCGAGAGCTTTTCCCTATTGGGGGCGTTGTTCTCCACCAGTTGCAGCTGCTGAAGTTGCTCTAAGCAAGTGTTGAAGCTGCAAGATTGGTCGAACAGCTGCATAAATGATCTTCGAGTTATGAGTTGGAGTCGGTGAGGTGCGAATATGTCTTCAACCACTGACAGCTGGACTACGTAGTCCTCAAACCGATCTGATCCAATCTGTAGCGTGAACCGCACCCCGAACTTGGGCAGAGTACTGCGGGCTGAGTGGCCGTGAAGCCTGAGACGAAAGTTTTCTCCTTCAAATACCTTACCATCTCGCCCCTTCCTCAGTAGGCTTAAGAGTCTCGTGGCGCTGATGACTGTCATCACAAGACAGGAACCTTCTTTGAGGGAGCAGGAAATGTTATGGGCGAAGAGCTCTGCTTTTGAGGAAGACCCGAGCGCAGCGTGCATTGCCAAATGGCTGCACGCTACATCGACGGGCGTGTGGGGCCACACCTCACGGACGTAGTCCCTGTAAATCCAGTCAACGGTGCACCAGTTGCCGGCCTCGCAGGCCTTCTGATGTGCCCTGTTTGCAGCGTCCATGTGGGCACCTTCTCGGTCCACCATCAGCACGTGCTGCACTCCGCACTCCGTCCACTTGCTCACGTCTGCGTCTCGCGTGATGCCCACCTGCACGATTAGTAATCTTGAATACAGTGGTGCAAATAAGAAAATCTATCGCATTTTTCTTCCTTCTTCAGTGCTGAAAGTTTTTTTAAAGACGAAAGTAAAGACGAAAAATTGCCACTGCCAAAATTTGACATTAGGTGTCAACCTATTCTAAAGTCAACCTCACATTTTCCAGTTTAAACATCTCCACTAAAGATTAGTGTTACTTGTCACCTGCTGCTGTATTCATTAACTCAAAGATTTGATGAACTTACTGGTCTCATATTCAACGAAACCGTGACGATTTCAAGGATGCATCATTCTTACGACCTGGCTCACACATTATTTCGGGTTGATTCACTGGCATATTAGATTATATGTTGGTTTAAGCGTCCCTATCCGCTACAAAGGCAAAAACAAACAAACACCAGCATCTACGGATGCTTTATTTCCAATTTCAAGCCTGATTCACATCACCTTGTACATTGGATTTTCAAATGCCTTGTAACTAACACCAGGACGCCATGACGCTTTCTCCCGGTCAAGACCCGGTACCCATTTCAGACACCTGGGTAGAGTGCAATCCAAAGCGAGGAAGGAGGAAGGCACCATTCACTATGGAGATAGGGGAACGCAGAATCTATGCACAACATGGACATGAACAAAGACATTGATCAATGTCGACATAGAAACAGGAAGTTGAGAAAGAAGTTCATGAAACAAGATAAAAGTCGAAGAAGAAAATAGTATGTGCTAAAAAAAAGGACAGCAGTGACCCGAAAAAAAGATAGTCCCTAACATAACGAAAAGCCGTTTTATTTCAACAAGAAGAAAGCCTACCTAACCCTCATGTGGTTCACTGACAAGTAAACAGTGATCCCAGTGCTACACACCTGCAGGGCGCTGAGCTGTGGTGGCTTCACGGACGGCATGTATCTGCTGATGCAGCTACGCAGCACCCAGCGCGTCAGCTTCCTCAGTTGGTCCAGCGCGTGCCCGCGAGGGTCTGATCTTTCCAGGGAAATGTCCGCCATGGAGGCGTTGCCGCTGTCTTCTGACGTGTACACTGACGAGTCGTTGCTTGTAGTGTTAGATAAGTTGTAGGATGAATCGAACCAGGACGTGCTCGAACTGAAATCTGACGTGCTTCCGTAAGTGCTTGATAACAGCACGGGGATGTTTGAGGTAGAGTCGTTAGCAGGCGTTTGGGGCTCGGTCGTAGAGGAGTTTTGCGATGATTCATGGACTGACACATCCGTCACTGTAGCTGTTCGCTCATGAGCGTTGTATCTAGAGGACCTCCGCGGGGAAACCTTTTGCTGAGATCGTGGACGCCGGTCAGAAGCTGCGGATGAAGCGTTAGTGTTCTTGTCTGCAGAAGTTGAGCAACTTGTCTTGCTGCTTGAAGAAGAAGATGAAGAAGAGCTACTAGAATCACTACTGCTGCTGCTGCTATCATCGCTTTCGGCACTATCTTCAGGCAGTTTTTCAAATACCCGGCGCTTTGATGCGCGTGAACCACGGTATTCTTCTGGTGAACCGTGACTTGCGTGTTTTTTTCCTTTTCCTTTCTCTATTTGCTCGTGCAGAGTTAGGTTTCTTTCAATAGAAGTTTCCCATGGAGTTTCAGAGGTAACTTCGATGCGGCTCTCAACTGTTAGTTCTGGACGAGTTTGCTTGCTAAATACGAAAGAATCCCAGTAGCGCTGGTATTCTGGACTGCTCTCGTCATTCCAGTCAACGTCATCGTAAGTCTGCAAATCGGTGCTTTTTTCGTATGACCTTCTACTCGATTTTTGAGCTCTGCCTGGGCTTGGTGTTCTCTCACGCCGACGCTGAACCGGGTCTCGATAGTGAGGAGTGGGTGACCGTCGCCGTTCGGGATATTTCGGAGTACGTTGGATGCATCGTGGTAGGCCTCGGCCATGAGGTGGTGGGGCATGAGGCCCATACTCAGCGAATGGCGGTCTGGCTTCCGCTGGCGGTGAGAAGAACACTTTGTGAGGGAAGAACGAGTGACGATCATCGTGCGTGGCTGGAGGTCGTTCGCCTAAACGCCATCTGAGGTCCGCTGAACCCAACCTGACCGGAGCGCAGTCGTCTGAACCAGGGCGAGGGGCGTACGGGTAGCGGCGTCTCGGTCCCCAAGGTCTGAGGCAAATGAAGAAAGAAAAATAGCATATTTACAGAATAATTAATTAAGAAAAGCAATATATTTACATTACCGTTGCTACTTAAATGGTTTGCACTTTTGTTTTTTAAAAATTTTCGTACGTAAATGTCCATAGTTGACTCCCAAACAAATCAAAAATTAGGTTGAACTGTGTACTATACAAGTGAACTGAACAAGTGAGTGGATCACTTTCAACTTGTGAGATCCGGTATAATAATGAATAATGAATGAAGGCATCTACGGATGCTTTATTTCCAATCAAGCCTGATACATATCACCTTGTACATTGGATTTTCAAATGCCTTAGAACTAACGCCAGGACGCCATGACGCTTTCCCCCGGTCAAGACCGGTACCCATTTCAGACACCTGGGTAGAGTGGGGTATTGTGCTTGGAATTTTTCTCCTATACCAACAGAGAAAATCGCCACTGCCAGCGCCGAGTTTCGAACCCGGGTCCCGGCCGCACGGCGGCGGAACCTATAGCACACGGCTATCGCGAGCATGACTAATGACTAATAAATAAATAAATGACTAATAAATGTTACATGGAAAGAGAAACTTAACAAAATGATGTGCATTATTTACATTCATTCCAACCGTGATAGGGGCTCACTCGGTATGAGATCTAGTCCTCAAAATTTAATTTCAAGTCTCCGCAGCATTTTAAACTCTTATCACAGGCAGTAACAGAATTTTAAGTAGAAATAGACCATGACTCCCTATGTCAAAAATATTTAGTTGATGAGAATGACTGGATCACATTTTTCAATGACAAGGATAATTTTACTTTGCTTTGAAAATGACCGCACTAAAGAGACTCTTAAATTCCTACCCAAGATTAAGCAGCCCGCCAATATTAAAGCTCTCATGTATCAAGCGAGAGAATCGCAAACAATTTCACACCTGTTAGACCATTCTTCAAGGATCACAATACCTGTGAAATTGATTAAGCGAAAATTGTATTAAAAACGATCATATCTATGCACAGTACATTAACTATTTATTTTAAACCAGCAATATTTGTAAGTAGAAATTCATATGATTAAGAGGGTCTGAATTTCGACAAAGCGAGCGCTTGCAGTGGAATTGGCTTTTAAATGATGCTTGAGGTGATGAAATTTTGTGCATTAGGCAACATGTTCTGCTCCCTTAAAAGCAAGATCTCATGAACAATTCCGGTGACAGATGCTGAATAAAGCGTCAGCCAACTTGGCACCAGGTAAACCGAATGCATTGTGTTAATTTTTCACTGGAAACTTGAAAATCTAGAGCTATTAAATCGAACGGTATTAACCATGTTCACAATGCGGAATAGAAGCATGGCATGGAACTGCTAAAAATAAAACCAATTTGCTCCTTACACCGCAAAAGAGCCATTTCAGCCGTAAGAAAACTAAAATATAATGTTCAGACAAATGGTTTATTCAAAATTTAAAAAAAATTCAAGCTTCTGAAGCTCTACAAGCTATCCGTATGTAATTTCATGTAAAAAAAATTTGCTGATTACGGCGACAGAAACATTAAACAATAATAATTATTAACTGCACAAACTGGCCATTATGACCATTCAACTCAAAAGAAACAATCTACTGCTGAATTGCTTGTGGTTAATAAATTGTTTCAAAATTAGTTAAATATCTTTGAGATAACAGTAGCAGGAGTGGGTTCAATGCATGGTTCAATACAGCAAATAGTTAACGCTGTAGAGTATGCTACATCTCTGATGAAGTAAACGATACCGAAATTGCGACGATCAAAAGATTACCTTCTTTTAGCAGAGTAGGATAATATCAAGCACGGAAAAAATTGCATATGGTGATACACTTGAATAATTCCAATAACATCTTTTCCAAGTCAATAATATATTCACTGTTTGGTTTAAAATTACTTCATAGGAAAATTCTTTCCATCTCACTCTTGATTTCTCAGCAAACGAGCAAAACAATTTGTCACAATGAATCTTTATAAAATCTCGTCATAATTAACTTCCCGAATACTGAATTCCCTACGCCTGAAGAAATAAGACTTCGATATCCCTTGTCCGGAAAATATCGTAAATTTTCGCCAAAAATTTTCATTTGAGTATTTAATTTATTGTTAAACTCTTGATACTTAGTAAAATGATTAGCTAATAATGGATTTAACGAATATTTACATAAAAAAGTTATTTGATTAATGGAACTGATTTGATCGCAACAAATGACATTACAGTAAAGTTTCATCGCAGTAATATGCTGTAATCAAAACCCTATTATCCAAAACCAGTAACGAGTAGGAAAAAATATGTACTCACCTTCCTCGAAATGCGCGCCCGTAAAATTTCCGGAAGCTTCGTCCGCCACCTCGACCGCGGAACGGCGGACGTCCACGGAACCTGTCTGCGAATCTTGCGTCGACCTCCCTTCTGAACTCGAAATGCTGCTCGCGACTTCTGCGACGTTCACAAAAGAATTCCCCTGCATAGAAGTCTCCACCTTCATTTCGCCGACTTCTGCTTCTGGGAGTCATTGCGTGTTCCGGTCGATGAGCCAATTATAAAGCGTGCGATGTGCAGTGATTCTTCCTCCTCGCGCCAATGCAGAAACTTGGTGAAAAGTCTTGAAAGAAGGTCTCGCCTTTTCCGCCGTTCATTAAATACTGCACCGTGAGGTGCGTTTCCTGGATACCGGAGCGATGATACTTCTCCTGTGAACGGGTCGCGCGTCTCTTGAGTGTGGGGGAAATATGAGCTGAAACTATTTGCAGGTAATGATTACCTAAAATGGTAAGTTGTAGCCACGCTATGTGCTAGATTGAATAAACGTATTATGAAACTTTAAGTGGTGAACTTATAAGCTTCAAAGGTTATCTCAAAATCAGAATTTATTAAGGTGTTTTACTTTGGAAAGAAAAGCGTTTGTAAAATTTTGCATTTCTACTTGTAACTTACCTATACATAATATTTTGTATGCATTTTGGGCTCTTAGAAAGAGTTTTAGTTCTTAAAATATTTTTGTTCGCTACATAAAATGCTGAAGCTGTTCAGCGGCCTTTGAAATATCAGACAGAGCGTTGCTAAATTTGTTTCCTAATATTTAGCACAAAAATTTATTTTCGGTTAAAGTATTACTTGTTCTCGTAAACACTCCTAAAGGCCAGAAATTTAAATGCTCGACTCAACCATTGCCTTAGCGTACAAAAATTGTTAAAAGAAGTATTCGATATTCCTAACTCTACTTCCTCATCATTTACGGTGCAAGATTTCTCCATTTTACTCTCAAAATGGCTCGAAATTTCTATGTAATAAAGGCTTATCTGCCACCTTCACAACAGCACGGCGGATATCCTCCATCATTTACTCGTATTCGATATCGCATCTTTACAAAATCAGCATACAAAAAGTGATGAGCACCTGCACACCACACGATCTGCCAATAAACAAGGCGTATTTTGGTCGTCGTGGCGTAAGAGATCCCACTCTATTTGGGTAGCATAGATACAATGAGCGCGGACAGATGTCTCTGCGGAGGCACAATGGTGGCGTGTTCGTGCTTCTTTGCTGCAAAGAAAAGGCGTCCGGGAGCAATCGACTGTGAAATACAAGGCAAAAAGTCCCGTCGAGTCTGCAGGGAATGTGTTGACAATTTCGTTGGCGACCTGGAAAGACAGCAGCGCTCTGCAAGGATGAGCTCTTCTGGCACAGAGTGAGAGAGTAAGAACAAGAAAGACTTGTTTTGCTGCTGCACTTACGCGGCTAGCTGGCTTTTGGTAGTGCTGAGGCTCTTGTTCATGGACTTGGTGTGTTTATTTTAGTGCTTATTTTATTCTCAACATGGTTCCGAATGGTTGACTTTACCGAAAGAAACCTTGTGGGTCTATAATGAAAGAGACTTTGGAATGAATATTGGGGAAAGATTTTTCGCTTAAAATTTTATGTCAAAAACCAAGGTTAATATGTTTAAAATTGAGTGAAAAATACTGTAAAGGGACATAGCTGTCTGTTTTAAAGGAATTGTACTATAACACAAGACAAAAATATTTCGTCATCAAAATAAAAGAATGTGTAATTTATTTGAAAATTCAATTATTGTTTGCAAAGTTTTATCGGAGGTTCAGTTATTATTTGAACACATTTTGGGAGGAAAATGATTTCAATTGATTTTAGAAATCTGTTAATTAGAAAAAAAACGTAGTTTCGAATAGCTAACAACAAAGAGAATTTTCTTCACTGGGCGGCATCATGCGATCGTAATTCAAATATCCAATCATGTTTGGTCCACCGTGTTGTTTGAGATAGACGGAAAGTATCAAAAACACATAATGTCTTGTCGCCCAGAGTTGTAAGCGTGTCACTGAGAGAGACAGAAATTAAGAAACATTTACCTAAAAAAAATTGCGGAGATGAAGATACTGCAACCACCATAGAAATATCACGAGAGTAGGTCCGTATCACAGATACACGATCCATCTACATTCCATCCGTTCCAGTGAACTCCAGAACTCGTGATCCGAAACTGTCTTCTCTGTTCATCAGAAAACAATTTGCACGAACCAATTGTAGCTCTAACGTAGAAATAACACCTTCATTTTCAAACGGAGGTGTGCGCTGGTTTCTTCAATTGACATGAACTGCTCGTATGAGACTCTGGGGACACAAACCTCATCCTGAACGTGCGGTGCGTGGTTGTGGAAGGAGGGGCGTCTCTTTGGTTGCAAGGATGATGGAAATGAGAAGCTTCTAAAACGTTCATTTTTTAAGAAAAGGAAGGGAATTATCCCACATTTCTTAGGAAAACAAGAACAGCGATTTCCTACTTTTATTAAAGTGTTCGAGTACTGCAAGTACATCAACCTAAAATATGCATAATGCGCAAATGCATGTGAAGACAAATAATTCAATTCACCGCTGGTCTTCAGAGCCCGTCACTTCAATGCAGAATCAGGAAGATTGGATCAACATGAATTCCAGTCGGTGCGCATTGCAGCAGATATTCCGACTGGACATTAAGCATTTTGAAGAGCAATTCCTTGCGTTTAATTACGATGCTGTCGGTGTGAAGGCAAAAGTAGCTTCCTGCTCCTGCCGCTCTAATTGCAGCCTAACGAGCTGTGTTGTCAAGGCGGCCGTCCGGAGGCCTACCCTGTATAGGCTGTTGCTGGCTGTCAGATCGTCTTTTGTCTGAATGATATAACGCGCGTAATTTCCCCTCTAAAATCCCGCTCAAGAAAAACTGAACGAAGCCTCGGCAAAGCTGGAAGCAAAGAATTTCGGAAGAGTAGAGCGCCTGCATTCAACTAAAAGGTGGCCTAAAGTGGCAGAGAGAGATGAGCCTTTACTCAGGCCTGCCTCTTAATGGCGCTGAGGAAATGGGAAGTGTTGCTCCTGCTCAACTTACGGGCCTTGCTTCCCTTGATGACTGTACCTGCCTTGGCAAAACCTCTTAAAAGGGGGAATCATCTCACCGAGACAGCGGAGTCCACTTCCTTTTGTCACTTGAATTTTTGGGATGCCTAGAATCATCTCGCAAAATCATCTCGTAGAATCATCTCGTAGAATCATCTCGTAGAATCATCTCGTAGAATCATCTCGCAAAATCATCTCGTAGAATCGTCTCGTAGAATCATCTCGTAGAATCGTCTCGTAGAATCATATCGTAGAATCATTTGTAAAATCAGCTCGTAGAGTCACGTTCCTCAGAGAATCATCTCGTAGAATCATCTCTTAGAGATTCATCTCGTAAAATCATCAGTGGAGTCCACTTCTTGTTGTCGCTGGAATTTTTGCGATGCGCAGGATATTACTTCTGGCTCATGGATGGTCTGCAGTTGTGGTGTAGGTGTAAGATAGTCTGTAACCGCTGTTAAATGCTAGATGGTCTGCAGTAGTGGTGTAGGTGTAAGATAGTCTGTAACCGCTGTTAAATGCTAGATGGTCTGTAGTTGTGGTGTAGGAGTAAGATTGTCTGCTGCAGTTGCTAAACGCTGGATGGTCTGCTGCTGTTCATGTAGATATAAGGTACTCTGCAGTGGAAAATATTGAAAAAAGGATATGGTTTGCAACAACCTAGAAGTGCTAGTCAGTCTACAACGATTAATTATGAGGCAATGCTAGTCTGAAGCAACTGTTAAAAAAATAATCTAGTCAACAGACACCAACGGAAAGCTTTGTGATATTTTGCTCAATCTCCAAAACCGCATATTTTTAAGCTATGTAAATATAAAAAACACTTTAAGGGGTTCTCTTTACTTGAAATTTGTTTGAATTTTACAGTGTGACTCAGGAAAATTTATTTAATGTAAACAATGTAAAATAAT
This sequence comes from Morinoia aosen, assembly GCA_030386875.1. Taxonomy (NCBI): domain Eukaryota; kingdom Metazoa; phylum Arthropoda; class Malacostraca; order Amphipoda; family Talitridae; genus Morinoia; species Morinoia aosen. The sequence goes on from CM059575.1 coordinate 71,062,537, forward strand.
TCTTTATAGTCGCAAAGAAGGTATTCGAAAAATAGATACTACAGTTTTTGTTATGCTGCAACCATCATCAGAGGGAGAATCTAAAAAATCCCAATATGGGATCAGATAATGAGGGTAAAATTAATTTCCGTATGGCATCAATTGTTAATGGATTGTAAGGATTAAGTTATCTTGCCACTATTATTTGCATTAAAATTTTACTCGCTTTACAAGTAAGCATTAACGCTGATGATAACTGAGACACAGAAACTAAATGTTGAGTTTGAATGTATTTCTTTCTCAGGAGGGCCTTCTAAACCTCACTCAAACATTTCCTGCTAAACATGAAGCGCACCTTAAAACTCAAATTCATAGCCCCAAAAGCACAAAAAAAACCCAAGCCTCAAGAAAGCAGGAGAATCACGGAGAAAAACCCACCACCACCATAGCGCGTAAAATAAAGGCAAAAATAAATCTCATTACACCGCAACTGTAGAGTTCGATTTCACGTTGCCGCCCGAGCAGGCTGTCGACGTATCAAGTGGCCAATCGAATATATTTGCGGAGCGTGAGGTCTGCGCAGCGGCAGGGTCGTAACGCTTGTGCAGGTCAGCGGGGGAAAATTTCTTGCATCGTTTTCTTGTGGGTTTTTGGGGCAGTAACGAAAGGTGACAAGCTTTTAAAACGACAATCCTGCTCAGCGTCGCGCGACAGCTCAGCTCTCGGGCGGCTCATTTTAGTGGCTGACGTCGGGGCTGCTCGAGGGCTGACATCTGAGGTTACTTGAGGGCTGACATTGGGGTTACTTGAGGGCTGACATCGGGGGCTTCTCGAGGGCTGACATCGGGGGTTACTTGAGGGCTGACAGTGGGGGTTTCTAGAGAGCTGACATCGGGGGCTACTTGAGGGCTGACATCAGGGGTTACTTGAGGGCTGAGGGTTTCTAGAGAGCTGACATCGGAGGTTACTTGAGGGCTGACATCAGGGGTTACTTGAGGGCTGACATCGGGGGCTTCTCGAGGGCTGACATCGGGGTTTACTTGAGGGCTGACATCGGGGGTTACTTGAGGGCTGATATCGGGGGTTACTGAAGGGCTGACATCGGGGGTTACTTGGGGCTGACATCGGGGGTTTCTCGAGGGCTGACATCGGGGGTTATTTGAGGGCTGACATCGGGGATTCTCGAGGGCTGACATCAGGGGTTACTTGAGGGCTGACATCGGGGCTTCTCGAGGGCTAACATCGGGGGTTACTCGAGGGCTGACATCGGGGGTTACTTGAGGGCTGACAGTGGGGGTTTATCGAGAGCTGACATCGGGGGTTACTCGAGGGCTGACATCAGGGGTTACTTGAGGGCTGACATCGGGGGCTTCTCGAGGGCTGACATCGGGGGTTACACGAGGGCTGACATCAGGGGTTACTTGAGGGCTGACATCGGGGGCTTCTCGAGAGCTGACATCGGGGGTTACTCGAGGGCTGACATCGGGGGTTATTTGAGGGTTGAGATCGGGAGTTACTCGACGGCTGACATCAGGGGTAACTTGAGGGCTGACATCGGGGGTTACTTGAGGGCTGACATCAGAAGTTACTCGAGGGCTGACATCGGGGATTTCTCGAAGGCTGACATCGAGGGTTTTCTATAGAGCTGACACCTGGGGATTATCGAGGGCTTACATAGGGGGTTACTTGAGATGTGATGTAAGAGGTGGTTTTAGGTCCGACATCGTTTTTTTGGAAGTTATGTCTTAGCAAAAATGGTGCAGTAAACTCAACAGACGCGGTGCAGTACTGATACGGAAACCGGCTAAGAAATCCGTGAATTTTTTCTCATATTCCATAAAATTATGCCGGTTTCTAATCCGATTTTAAAATTTAATGAACAGAGACTTTTGAGTTGAACATTTGCCTTCAAAACTTTAATGAAAATAATTTAATTTTTTCCGCAGCGGTCATTACGGTTCTGTCGTGAAAGCGCTCGCCTCACATGCGAAAGAGGCTAGGGTTCGAGACCCGTAGATCGAGCACGGCGGCGTTTCTTCCCTGTGGGAAAAGGAAGTACTTAGCTATACTTCTTCTTCGACCCAGTTGTATGAGATTCGAGCTGGTCAAAGCAGAGCACCGTCATCGTTCCCGGGCATTAATTTTAGGTCATTTAAAGTACTACACATATCTCTACTTGATTGGAATAAAGCAACATTTTTCCATCGTATCTTTCTCGACGTAAATCCCTAAATATTGTCTATGATTTTCTTTCATGAAATCCCTTGATCACAAGCACTCGTTGGTGTACCATGAAACACGTACATTTATTTTCACACTCATAGCACGATCAGGAATGCTTGGAGAAACTAACCTCTCAGTAATTCCGTGAAGGCAGTCTACAAAATATCTGTATGGTCGGCCGGCAGAGCAAGAAAAGAAGGAAAGACTTCGCAATAGAAAAGTAATTAGTGGCCTTCCTAGAAGATTTACGGTATTTTCTGGAAGAAAAATGAAAGGCTTCAAGTTATTGGAGGCGTTAATGACGCCCGCATCTTCGCAGATAAGACAGGCTTGATGCGAGATGAAGGGGCGAGGCGCGCGTTAATTTGTGGCCAGGTTTGCATGACAAACAATGCCGCTCGCAACGAGAGCACGAAGCCCTTCGCTGGAGCTAAAACAAAATGTTGATTAGCTTCAGTAATTAGCGACTGGCTTGTTAAGAAAATAAGCCAGAGAGGTCGGCCGTCTCTGTCCCTTAGTAATTCACCTAAAAACCGCTCTGCGCAATCACCAGTGACGGCTACGACCGCCGGAGAGTGGCAGTGTCCGGCCAAAAAACAAGCGCGGCAACACGTTTCTGGCGTTTGTGTTCGGAGGCAGAAATCTGTGGGAGGAACTGGAGCGGTTCATCACATGTCAATATTGAGGTTAGTCCTCGTTCGCGAGGATTTGAGTTCACCGCCAAATTTCAGCGGACGCAATTGTCATAAAATGATCGAGGTCTTGATTTGTTCCAGTAGAAACTCTGGAGGCGACAATCGCTTTCGGAATTTGTGCTCTTTCTGTATCTCGCCGGTCGACGGAATTCGGTACAATAAGTAAAGATGCATGTATAAGGATGAAATCAATACAAAAATATGTTGAGCCAATCAATGCTGCGTAGCACAATGTTATTTCTTGACCTGTCCGTCTATAGAGCCCTTTTACGCAATTCAGTCGGCTTCAAATTTGGGAGTTGTAGATGAAAGAATTGTAGTTGGCAGTGGCGTATGTGTAAAAAACTGAGAGTGTAGAAATTTTTTTTATTTTTTTTTGCTGTTTAGAACTTTTACTGATTAAAGTGATATACAGTGGTAATTTAAACTATTATTGATCCTTGGTTAAATAAAACTCGATGCTAGATTATCATGTTTCACAAGTTCATTAAAGTTCTGTGAGGGAAAATTGTTTTCCTCACAGATGAATTAAAACACTGGGAGTAGATTTTTACCTTTGCTGTTATCACCTTGATAAATTTCACGTTTGTTTTACGAGACCCCTACGACTTCTCCGCACTAAAGTTGAATTGGATTGGAATTACAACGTTGAAATGACAACTTTTCTATGCCCCTAATCTCTGTCTGTCAAATGGGCCAGCAGTTATAGATTTATAGAAACAAACGAAAACTTCAATTCATAGCAAAATATTTTCGCTTCTTTTGATGATTTCTCTCTTTCCCACCCGGTACACAATCAAAAATTATTATATTACAATTCTAAACCATTAGTGTATAGTATAGAGCGTTGAGATGTTGGGTAAGTAGCGTAAATGCCTGTTTGATTGTTGTATTCGTGCTGCAAAATGTTTTTGTAAGCCTTGCGCGACAATCCTGTCTCGTTATTGACCAACAAGAATGTATTGTACGAGCATTTATTGAAGGAAGTTTCATAAATTTTCTCTGAGATAAAGTAAGCTCTTCAAGCTTATCGCCAGGTTCATGTTGATACGCATTCACAAAAACCTAGTTTTAAATTTACCACAAGTCGACTTTTTAGTTTAGCTGAAGAAAAATTTACTTCCACTTGTTATACTTTCAATAGCATCAACAGTTATTGCAGAAGTCCAAGTTCACGTGCCAATAAAAGTGGAGGCTGTACTCAAAGGCGGTCTTCATTAATGCTCATTGTCTTCTTTTTTTACCCATTCTTATGAACTTTTGCGAACAACCCCACCTAGAGGATGCATTTTCTCGTTTTCCTCTCAATCAATCGTTCAACCATTACCATAGTCATCATGATACCTAGGTATACTTACCAACTACAGATCTTTGCGTTGAAACATTTTAAAAAACAATACTATTCATTCTTTGTATCCACTCAAAAGTTGAGGGCAAAAACCAGACAAGCCCTCATTGTTAAAATTGTATGTGGTCAGCACTAAAACGAATGCGTCAGGCCTTGACCCATCTTCAACTGTACAGGTAATACATTGCTTCGCTGTCTTTCTTCCTCTCTATATTGTAACTGATGACTTAAAATATATCCGTAGAATTTTTAAGAATGTGTTTTTTCTGAGTTAAAAGCGTATCTTAATTTTTCTGAACGTTTAATTTTTGTTTCTGCGGGAGAAGCGCTCAAGATTTAATCGCCACGTCTCCTCTCGTGGAATCTTATCAATTTAATTCAGCAACGTTGGTGATGAAATGAGAGTTTTTAACTCATAAATATTCCGTCGCTATTTGTGTACACTCATTGTTCAAAAAATACAGTATATTGTTTTGTACTGTTTAGCAGCTCGAGCTCATTTGAGAGCCCGCTACACAGCCAGTGATCACCACACGCAGGTAGCAGCACTAGCAGCGCGTCCGCTTGATGTTTGGTGTTTGTTTGGCCGTGAAGATTTGGTCCCTCGCTTTGTTCTAGGCTGTGCGTTTTGTGTCTGTGAAAATCATGTCTTCTGTAGGTCTACTTTGAGTTTTTTGCTCGCAGCTGTTCTGTGGAATTACTTTTGCTTTTTTTTTGCGCTAAGGTGTGCTGCAGAATTATCTACTTTAATTTTTTGCTTCCTGGTGTTCTGTGGAATTACTTTTATTTTTTGGTTCTCAGCTGCTCTGTGAAATTACTTTTATTTTTTGGTTCTCAGTTGCTCTGGAAAATTCCTTTAAGTTTTTTGCTCTCAGGTGTTCTGTGGAATTACTTTTTTTCGGTTTCAGTGTCACTGGAATGCTAGATGGAAATATGAATTATACTGCTGTAGAAATTTGACGTGCTACGAAAAGGCTCGTTGACGCCAACACTACGGACTTGAGTTCATGTGCCTATGAAATGAGTGTTTCTTTTATATAATTAAATTTTTGTCTAATTGCTAAAGTAACGGTGCATCCATGAAAAATGTACCCGTCGGTTTGAGGTACCTGTTAATAAAATCATGTTTCTATGAAATACAAAAGTTGACTTCCAATGTGCTTCGTTTTTCTTGTGTTTTCCAAAAGCCTGACAGAATAATGTTGTATCACATATATATATTATGATAATACAGAACCAGTAGAAGAACTTTTCGTAAACGCCTTGTGTCGGTCTAAGGTGCTCATGAGTTATGTCACGAGAAATGGGCCCTTCTCCTCCTTGTTAACATTTCATTAACAGGAAGATCCGGCTCTCGGAGTTGAGGAATGGCACACCTCCAAAGGATACATATGCGACACAAAAATTCATGGAAAATAATTGACACTACAGTATATATACTAAAAAGAAAAGGTACTCACCGGTGATCGCTGACCCACTTACGTTGCGCATTTTCTGGGCGCCCTCCGTGGTATTACGATTGATCGCTTCTAATATTGTGGGGCATGATACACAGGATAAACTGTGCTTAACATTTATAATTTCCAGCTATACGTCATACAAACATTAATGAGCTTACACACAATGAATGGTGTTAGGAATAATGCCAATTGAGTAATGAAATCAAATAGCCTACGTCAAATGACTTACATCACATAATTATACAGAAATATTGGCTGGCCGGCCGCCGCTAAATTTACAAGAGTTACACATGAGAATTCATCTATCTTGTCCTATTTCTATCTCAGTTGTTCCAGCAGCACAGTGGGCAATGGTCACTTCAACCACAAACATTCGTCCGCGACTCGCTTCAGTTCAAAGGACTGCCTTATTCACTGTTCAGAAAATGTCTAGTGATGACGTTATTTCGCTTATTCCGCTTCAGTATATTCACACGTCGATTTCCTTTCATTCGAGCTGATCAATCCTCAGACATATGACTCCGTCCCACCTGTCAAGATAAATTTTAACTTATTAATTATGATAGCACCCATTAAGCTCCCTTAAACCATTTCAATTTTTCATTACTGTATGCCAATAAATTTCAGACAATTTTATAAAAGAAAATCATCTTTTCCCAAGAAACGGCTTCGCTCTTACCCTCCCCAGAGACGTTGCGCCTAAGTGTTCCATTAATTGATTCCCACGCTGCGAGTTTAATTTGCTCTTCTGCAAGTAAAACGAGAAAATGTATGAATTTCATGATCACATTTTGGCGTGAAACTTAGTATAATTTTCAATATATCCAATAATCACTTTCATTATATCTTTGAGCACGTTTGTTACAGCGAACACACCCGCGTTTTATCTCTTATACTTCGCGTCGCGGCGTCGGTTGCAGAACTGCCTTTTGTTCGTTTCGCCGCCTAGCCTATTTCCTGAGGGTTGTCCTCTGTACTTATTTCGGCCTATAAGAATCCTCGGACCTTGACTGCGACCGCCTTCCCTCTCTTCTAATTGGTAGTACCGCATTCTCACGCTCTGCTCCTTCGAAAACGACCGTTGGTTTGCCGTATCTCTCGGCCTGAGTGTCTCGATTTATGTGTGACTACAAGGCGGCTTTGTTTTGCACATGGGTAGGCATTTTTTCGACCGTCTCAAGTTTCCCAAGGGCTCGCCCTAATGAAAGATTTGCTAACACCACAAAATAGACCCCTCCAGAAACAACACACAATGTAAACAGACATCTTTTTGGGCTCTCGCATCTTATCGCGGCCTCCTAACATTGCTGAGTTAAACATACGACATAAAAACATACATGTTGAAGCGACCCTCCTGTACTGCTGGGATTTTCTGAGATATTTCTAAGTAAGCCAAACAAAGCCAGACATTTATTACACACAATTAAAATTTTTTCCTAAATTCTCATTTTAAATTCGCAAAATTGATTATTCTTAACAGATTCTCGACAGTTATTTTAATTTTTTAATCAGTTTTTCGCCTCAAATTTTGAAATAAATCTAAGCGATGATTTTAAGCAAGAGCCTATCATAGATATACATCCACGCACATTTTCATGAAGGTTAAAGATCGTGTTGTTGGTAAGAATTTTCAAATTACTTTTCGAATGTCATTTTTTGGTATTACGATCCCCGTGTGTGTAAATCGAGTAAGGATCCTTACTTTATGATATTTTAAAAAATTATGTTTGTTGTATTACCTTGTTTAAAAATGAAGAGTTTGTTTATAATATTGCAAACTCTTTAGTTACTCTGAGTAGACGAGATTGCGTCGAATACGGGCGGCAGTTACCCCACTGCTTGAGCCATTCACAGGCGGTTCGTCCTTATGATAAAATTGGAATTAAAAAATGACAATCCATGTTCATGTTTTCTCAGTGTTGACTTAAGTACACTGAGATCCCTTTCACTTCGATGAACTTATCATCAGCTTTAAGTTTCGGGTGCTTAATTATTTAACCACGGAAAATATCAGAACATAAAATTTTACTTCTCGATCCTTGTTAAGAAGACGAGAAACGTATTAGATTGCAAGTACTAGCTAGCAGTTGTTTATTTCTCCCCAAAAAATGCGTTCGATTGAAACAAAGACGTGCAAATGTTCCAAACATAATAGTATAATTGCACCACAGGAGTACAGAAGGCAACTAGGCATAAAAATAAACTGTTCTAAAAATATTGCACATAATTCCAGCGAACATCCAACGCAGACCCAAGAAAGAGTCGTTTTTTATTCTCCGTTCCAGGAAGTGTAGAGTTGAAGTTTGATTTCACTTTTTATCACTTATTAGAATGGATCGTCGCGCGAGCATCTCCCCGAAGGCTTATTAGCACAGGGAGCCTTTTGAAAAGATAAATCAACTTTGCTTTCTAGCGCACAGAAAGAAAAATGCTGTGAACAACAAAGCCCTCGCGCTATTCCTATCCACGCAACTCATTTCCATAGCTTGACAGCCTCAGTAAATGTACGCAACCAGAACTCTACGGCAATCTCTCCTTGCCATGCTGGTGGCCCTCCAACGTTATTCGTACGAGCAAAGCGCGTGCCAAACAACCCACCTAGAGTCCCGAAAACAGGTATTTATGAAGATAGAAGGCAAGGGATTATGAAAGCAGCAATGGCTTATGTCATGGCGATAATATATCAGACTGAGCGTTGGCTTTTGTCGGGACTGCATCGAGGTGCAGGATGGCAGACTTTGCCTGAGGCCTGATGCTCGTCTCAAGCCGCCATAATGCTCCCAAAAATGAGCCAGGGACAACACCCGTAAAATCCTGCAAGAAATGGAATAAGATTCAAAAGCGCTCACAACTACTGTCAGCTGCGTATCTTCGTGCTTCAAGAGAATGAGAAAATAAAGTTGGGCTAAAATACAGTCTTACGTAGCTTAAGAAAGGGAGAATAACATCCCTCAAATGTTACGTGTCAGAAACAAAACATGTATTTCAGACGTTTCATATTATGCCGTTGTGTGATTTAAAGCCGTGCGAAGTATTAGGCAATACTAGACTGAAAGCTCGGTGTGCCAGAGAGTTGATCGTCATTCTCAGCTAAGCTTAGAAGAGGAAAGTGATCTTCTGGGACAAGTTTCGAAAGCGCTCGGACTGAAGCAGACAAAACTTTCGCGTATCAAGGAGCTAATTGGTGGTTTATTCCGAAGTTCTGCTTCGTAAACTCGGCAGCTCGCTTCATGTGGTGGTCGACTTTAGCCTTCAGATGTGTGTTTTATCTCAAGAATTGCAACTCAGCATTTTCTGCTGAGATTAACAGCAATAACAACTCGTGCTAGCTCCCAACTCGGCTGTAAGGGAGCTCCCAATAGGTAGTGAAGATCATATTGCCAAGGCTGTTGTCGACACCGTAGTTTTGAGAACAGTAATTGAAATGAAATCTCAAAAGAAGTTGATAGTAATACAGAAATCCATGATTATTATGTCTGAATATTGCATACAGAAAAATTTCAGCGTTATAGACTTGGTTTCATAGCGGCAATCGTCCGTGTAAAATTTTTATTGACTCTTTTAGTGATTTAACGACTACGAAAAATTGACATTCAAGCTCGTCTAGATGATGAGTTAAGTAAACTAGACGTCCAAATAGTGTTGTAAAAGGCAATTTCTGAAGTAGAAACAGGATTTAAAGTTTAATTTCTTTTCACATTTGTTCTTGAGTGCCTTGAATCAATTTTTGCTCGTCGTTGATTTACGGTATGCAAATCTGGTAAATACAGAGGGCCATTGATCACGTCTAGCTCTTGCAATGTATTACGGAGAGAAATTCGAGCCTTTTTCTGACAGAGTAAAGAAAATTACACGGCCAAGAAGGGTCGGTCAGAAGTGTGCACTGTGTTCCAGGAATGTAAAAACACTTGCAACAAAGGAATAAAATTTGCTACAGGAATTAATGGAGGAACAAAGCTCGTAAAGCGGTCGGCCAAACAATGCTCGGAAGTACGAGTACCTATTATGCTTCAGCGCACGTTCGCTGAAGTCTTCAACTTGAACCAGATTAAATATTTTCGATGCCAGAGTTGCATTTCAATGGCGCGAGAGACCCAAACGATTGTGTCATTGTATTGTCGTGAGGAAATTTGCTTAGACTGGCAGCTCTTCAATGAGATAAGCACCGAGCCCAAGTTGGCAATTTGAATGAAATGCTTCCGCGATACTGCTAAGAAAGCGAGTGGCGAGAAAGTTAGTAGCTGGAGAAAACGTTTAGAAGTAGTGCGAGCTTGCGGACATGATGATCATGCCAACGACGGAGGGAAACAATTAAATTGGAAACAACATGCAGCAAGCATTCCACTTCCAGGGCAAACTGAGTCGCTCAATTGAGATCGACCCTGACCTCACTTGGGTTCATCTCGATCAAGGGGCTTCACCGAAATGCTAAATGGAGCATCATGTCGGGCACAGGCTGAACATGAAGGTCTTGTTTAGTCGATCGTACTCGCTGCACTTGCTGAATGTTTGCTCCAATCTCCGAGGCTGATGATGAAAGGGTCATATCGAAATCGTTGCCGACAATGAGACGCTCTGGAGAACAGGACTGCAGTTCTAAACACTCCAATTCATCGTAACGGGCTACGAAAATTTATGTTTTGTGAGCGAGTGCAATGTTATGAAAGTTTATTTTAGGCTGAATCGCTAATTTTTGTTTAAATAACCTCGAATTTTTAAATTTTGGTGAGAAATAACGGACGTAGCATAAGGCAAGTTGACCAAAACTTTGCTGTGAGCTGGATCGTATATTACTGAAAACCTAGCCTCAGCTATACGCCTTTCAGACTTGCTTGTTGCTGTGTAGCCAAGAGACATCGTCTGTTATTTTAAAGAATTGAAGGTTCCAAAATTCTTGCAGAAGATGATAAGATTTAGATGGAAATCGCACTGTACAGGCTGGTATAGATGTAAACAAAGTTCCTTGACTTGATGTTGACGTAGTAAGGCATGTTGGATGCATGAGAAAGGTCATGATATGCTATGGGTTGTGTGAGGTATCTTACCTAACAATACTCTTGATGTGTTTATTTATTTATATTCTTATTAAGTGACCGTTTCCTCCGTCTCTCTGTCACGCTCATAAAGATTCTTAATATACGTATCTGCGAGTTTCACCAGTACACAAGTGCAAGAAATTTTTAACACGGGTACTATTAGGATGGATATATTTGTTTGTCATCCACATTTGAAAAATTTATTCGAGGAAAACATTAAATCCCGTAATTTTTAACGGGCCGTGTACACTAGTTTTGAAGAATAGAGAACAATTCCAAAATGAGGCAAAACTTGGACAATTGCGACCTTTCACGCACATCGCTGATCATGCAAACGCAAAATGTTAGTTCAAAAACGAAAGCTTCCCCGTGATACGCACGCAACATACAAAAAATGATGAACACCTAAAAGGTTTGCTTGGACTTTTTTCAAAACAAGTTTTCCTAATTAGCTGAACGCAATGAAGATGAAGCGTCGATAGTAAAATTTACTACCTGATGAGAATTTAGCGAGGAAACGCAAGTGAAGATATTTATCGATTAAAAATCTATAATTGGTTTGAAATAAAAATGTTTCTTTAGAATAGTGAACACTAGTAAAGATATATCTAAGCTGGGCTACAGAGTACAGATTTCATCAAGAAACTATTATAGTTTGTTTCAATGATAGTTTAAATTTTTTGATATCATCATGAACTGCTGTAAATGCTGTTTAACACAATGTTTGATTTACACTCCATGACTGGTTAATGCTAAGATTTTACTGCACTTTGTGAGTGCGCGAGGCATACTTGTAGGAAATCTATACTATAATAAGAGCCGCGTCCGTCCGTCCGTCTGTCTGTCCGAAGCTAGCATGCAGTGTGTGATGAGCGTATCTGTGATACAAGCTCCAGTCCTATATATTTTGACGGGCCGTGTTCACGAGGCCTTATCAACTCTCGAAAGATTGTTTTTTTTAATTTCTTATGGTCTTTCTCTCATTTCGCCTTCTTTTTTATTTCAAGTAAACGGGGGTGGACTAGTTGAAAATAACTTTACGGATTGCTCACATTGTGTATCAAGTACGATACGCTAATCATTCGTGACACTTGCAAAATTTTCAGGGACAGATCAGTCCTTATCTTGTGTCTGCCCCTCACTCAATACAAGTTAGTGTTGGTTGAAGCTAGATGCAGGAAAGTGTGTCAGATTCAGAGATGAGTTTTAATTTTTGAAAAAAATACGGAACTGTTTCGAAACTTGTCGTGTAAGTTGGAGATTACCGAGTCAAAAGAGAAGTGTATCACTCTCTGTAGACACTTTTTAGTTGAAAAGAAACTTTGGTAATCAGTTTTAATTTTTGACTTTCTTCCAAAGACTAATCCGTTCATTTAAAAGAGGTAAGACCATATTTTCACAATGGGAGGTAATCTTCATTTTATGATCTAAAGTGCCAAGGTTTTGCTCATATTTCTGTCTTCCAGAATCACCTGTCCTTTATAATCTTTCAGGCTTTCCTCAACACTTGGACTGCGACTCAACATTTTGACTACTGAGCGACCAGCAGTCACAAACGGTGACGTATTCAAATCGCTTTCCTGAAACCGTGTTGTAAATGCACTGTTTATAAAAAAAAGCAAAACCTCGAGGCAATCTTGACTATGTACTGCGAAGCAGGGACGCCCTCGATGCGCGATGGCAAGATTCGGTATCGAGGCGGAATTCGGTTCGGATTTTGTACGGCGAGATTTGGTGAGTGGGAGCAGCGCTCCTTCATGGGAATGTTTGGTGGCGGCAAGAGCAATTACGGCGGCGACGAGTGGGGCGAGAGGGAGATTAGGCTCGAGCAGCTTGCCACTTCATTAAAACTTCAAAAACGCTTATGTGTCTGTCACAGCTTATCTGGGCACGGAGTTTGACCGCCCTAATGAATCCGTCCTTGTTTTCTCCGACGGATGAATATTAGCGAGCTTGTTCTCAGAAGCGGGACTAGCGTTTGTCGTGTTGTGCTTTGGTCTGATTTTGTGTTCTTGGAAATGTTGAGGTGTAGCTGACTGACGATCTGTGAATGTTTTGTTCGTGCCGAGTGAATTTGACGAAATAGATTTTGTTATAATGGAAAAACGTTTCTAATTATTCTTATATTATCAGAAAGGAAATGACCAATATGTTAACAATATGCTATAGACGGCCCACGGTCGGAGACACAGAGTTTATAGCAGTCAACTCACTGAAATAGATCGGTACGTTGGCAAGTTCATGAATGTCTTCACGCCTAGAGTGTTTCTTCTTCCTTTTAGTGGTCCATGCCTCATATTTTCAAAAGGCTGTTGAAAATTTGTTGTTGAAAATATGTTGTTGGTTGTTGAGTTCACTAATTGAAATAAAATGTCAAGCAGCAGTTGAGAGTTTATAGGCACTGTTTTCTCATGTTTCCTTTGGCTTATGTTCCTAGGGGAACGAATAGAGAGTAACTACGTTTTATTTTGCTGGTACAAGCTTAAAGTTCAACTATTCAATTCTACTCTCATTCGGAGCAAATTAAAATTCACTTTGAACAATTCTAATTTCGCGAGGATCAAATCAAACTTCATTCGGATGAAATCAACTTGTAAATGGTATCGACCACAGAACTTATTACGATAAGAGTTTAACCCTGTAGTGAGATTTCATCAGGGTAAATATCACCAAAACTTTTGGACATAAGAGGCACTTCACGGTATCTAGGAGACAACTATGAAGTAAATTATAAGAGGCTTGGGCTAAGATTAGGAAACTATAATTACATGATATTAAGAGAAGAGTCTAAGATATGGAGTACGCCATCTTTGAGAAATAAAGTGAGCGATTACTTATTTGTATAATCTCGAATAACCCTATTTATCGACGACTTGGTTGTATTGCCTAATATGTAATGCTTATTTTACCACCAATAAATTGCAATATTGATTTCTCAAAAATGGTGCATTTTTTGTCTCAGATTTAATTTCGATATCAAGAAATTATCATTGGCTTATCAGTCCCTTGTACTAATTCTATAGTCGGATCCCTGATACCGCCGAGTTACCCAAAGTCCGCAAGTCCTGTGGTATTCGCCCTGATCATAAGCAATAGGGTACAAAGTGTGGCTCAACAATATTCCGTGGTTTAGTTGCGTTTCAAATTTATACATGCATTATGTTTATTTAAGGCATAATAATTGGAACTTCATAAATGAGTTGCACACAATTTGGAGTTCAGGTTCAGCACGATAATGCCTTCTCGCGTAGTCATTAACTTCGTTTTTTTTAAAGCAGGAGAATAAACGATGGCACTAACATTAGAAAGTAATTCTGGTATTTAAATATTAAAAACCTTGCAGGCACTCGATGAAAACTATTTGAGGAAGAAAGTACGTACAGCGTTTTGGTTTAAACTTTTATACACTAACTGTCTTAATGAGGATGTTATCTTGATATTTACAAGACCATTCAAAGTATTAATAAGCAAGATATTTGTACAGCAAAAATCTGTGACTATATTTTGTTTCCTGTTTTAATGTAAACTCTTGAAGTGAACCAACACATCCAAGCTTTTTTGCGTTTGTTTGTAGAAGTTTCTCTCCCGCTGATTTATCTTAAATTACGGAAAAGAGCATTCACTGAATATTTGGAAAAATTTGTTGGTCAAAGTACTTTACTAACCAAATTCGCTGTAAAAAATAAAAAACTAATAAAAACAGCTACTTACAAGCAGTCGTCAGTTATGATTTTCCTTGTCACTGGTATTCAAAAGACCAAGATCAGCTGACGATCAATTGCAACAATTTCTTGGACACACATTGAATTCTAGTTATTGAAGTTGCAGGATTTAATATTGATAAGAAATAAATGGGAGGCAACGAAGCGATGCTCGCTCAGATGACTGCCCTGCGGCATCGCTTTGAAGGCCGACGTGAAGGCTTCAGTTCGTTTAATGTAATCAGGCGCTGCTTCCCCGTAGAGTTTTCTTGGCAGCAACTCCAGCTGCTTCAAAGGAAATTACAACCTCCTATTTTTCCCTCTCTAATGGAGTTGAACAGATTTTTGCCACACATTTTTCGAGGAGAAATGGATTCTTGATGGATTTTGTGCTTTAGCCGAGTTTTCTTCGAGGAAGTTTCGCCCGCTAGGGACCCGAGTAGAAGGACTTAAGGCTGAGTTTTTCCGAGTTAATCAAGCGAACAAGTGAGGGTAGATTACTTATTGCAAGTGCCTGCTCCCTCACAGCGCATGACGGCCCTGGGATCTGAATTTCTTGGGTAATTTGCTGGCTAGTCCTGCTCAATACCTCGTCTAACTTTTCCCCGGAGCATGCATGCTTTTCGCCGCCCAAGCGATTTAATTACTTGGGCAGCGAAAAACATACATGTAGGCGGCGAAAAACTTAGAATGGGTAGTTTCCTTAAGTAGAGTCTTCGTATTTTTATGTTTGTTACTGACCCGTAAGGTTCTGCCTTCTTGTTTCTGTGTCAGATTTTTTTCTTTTCCACAAGCTTCTTCTTCCAGTGTTCGCCTGCTGCTGACCAGCCTGTTTCTTCCCTCCGTGCCTGCCTACTTTTGCCTGCAATTGCCTGCTGCTGACCAGCCTGTTTCTTCCTTCCGTGCCTGCCTACTTTTGCCTGCAATTGCCTGCTGCTGACCAGCCTGTTTCTTCCTTCCGTGCCTGCCTACTTTTGCCTGCAATTGCCTGCTGCTGACCAGCCTGTTTCTTCCCTCCGTGCCTGCCTACTTTTGCCTGCAATTGCCTGCTGCTGACCAGCCTGTTTCTTCCCTCCGTGCTTGCCTACTTTTGCCTGCAATTGCCTGCTGCTGACCTGCCTGTTTCTTCCCTCCGTGCCTGCCTACTTTTGCCTGCAATTGCTTGCTGCTGACCAGCCTGTTTCTTCCCTCCGTGCCTGCCTACTTTTGCCTGCAATTGCCTGCTGCTGACCAGCCTGTTTCTTCCCTCCGTGCCTGCCTACTTTTGCCTGCAATTGCCTGCTGCTGACCAGCCTGTTTCTTCCCTCCGTGCTTGCCTACTTTTGCCTGCAATTGCCTGCTGCTGACCTGCCTGTTTCTTCCCTCCGTGCCTGCCTACTTTTGCCTGCAATTGCTTGCTGCTGACCAGCCTGTTTCTTCCCTCCGTGCCTGCCTACTTTTGCCTGCAATTGCCTGCTGCTGACCAGCCTGTTTCTTCCCTCCGTGCCTGCCTACTTTTGCCTGCAATTGCCTGCTGCTGACCTGCCTGTTTCTTCCCTCCGTGCCTGCCTACTTTTGCCTGCAATTGCCTGCTGCTGACCAGCCTGTTTCTTCCCTCCGTGCCTGCCTACTTTTGCCTGCAATTGCCTGCTGCTGACCAGCCTGTTTCTTCCCTCCGTGCCTGCCTACTTTTGCCTGCAATTGCCTGCTGCTGACCAGCCTGTTTCTTCCCTCCGTGCCTGCCTACTTTTGCCTGCAATTGCCTGCTGCTGACCAGCCTGTTTCTTCCCTCCGTGCCTGCCTACTTTTGCCTGCAATTGCCTGCTGCTGACCTGCCTGTTTCTTCCCTCCGTGCCTGCCTACTTTTGCCTGCAATTGCCTGCTGCTGACCAGCCTGTTTCTTCCCTCCGTGCCTGCCTACTTTTGCCTGCAATTGCCTGCTGCTGACCAGCCTGTTTCTTCCCTCCGTGCCTGCCTACTTTTGCCTGCAATTGCCTGCTGCTGACCTTCTGCAGCAATAATGTCGTTCTGCAAAAACGATTGTTCAAGACGGTGATGGAATTTTGCATTCCTTTCAATTTTCATCAGAAGAAAATGTGCGGTGCAAAATATGTTGAGTGCAACATGGGGAATAGAAAAATATGCTGAGTGCAAAATATTTTCACAGGCATTTATTTATCTTTTTCTTGCTTTGTACATTATCATGTAACCATGTCTCGCTTTTTGTACATTATCATGTAATCGATTTTACGTTAACTCTGCAGCTGTTATTTTAGAACGTGAGAGACAGTAACATAACGCTGTTTTGACATGACAGGTGATGAAAAAAGTAACGCGGCAGTGTGCAGCAGGCCAGTAATTCAGCTGCTGTTGCGCTCAGGGGGTGCAGTGCACAGGTGGCGCAGTGCACAGGTGGTGCGGCACTCAGGCGGTGCAATGTACAGGTGGTGCAGTGCACAGGTGGTGCAGTGCACAGGTGGTGCAGCACTCAGGCGGTGCAGCACAGGTGGTGCAGTGCACAGGTGGTGTAATGCACAGGCGGTGCAGTGTACAGGTGTTGCAGCCAGATCTGCTCCGTGTTTACCGTCGCTGCATAAATACGAACGAGGCAAGCGTTCGCAAATACAGCCACTAAAAATACAGGCCTCTCCGTCCGACAATATCGCAAACAAATCTTTTGAAATAACCTGGCGCGACAGCGAGCGCTCGCCGCATGACCTTTGTGGTGCGCGGCTGAGACAGAGACTGGAGTGTGCCTCTCGTGCCTGGAACTTGCTGGATGCTGAAATGCGGGTGTCAATAATGGGGAGAGAAGAAGGGAAAGAACCAAACGGTATGAAAGAGAGGAAGTAACAAAGGATATGAAAGAGAGGAAGAAACAAAGGAAAGTAAAGAGGTAAAGAAACAATGGATATGAAAGTGAGGTAGAAACTAAGGATATGAAAGAGAGGTAGAAACAAAGGATATGAAAGAGAGAAAGAAACAATGGATATGAAAGAGAGGAAAGAAAAAACAAAGGGAAGGAAAGAGAGAAAGAAACCGAGGATAAGAAAAAAGAAAGAAACAAATGAGAGGAAAGAGAGGAAGAAACAAAGGAAAAAAAGAGAGAAAGTTGTAGGTAAAAGTTGTAGGATAGCTCGAAAATGAAACAGAAAACCGGTAGGAAGAAATTTGAAGAATGAAACAGAAATAATTACTTTGCGCTCATATACGAGTATAAGTAACGGGGAAAGAAAGAGGGAAGGAAATGTTGGAAGGAAACCTGCAATTGAAAGTTGGAAATTAGTAGGAAAAAATTGAGAGAGTGAAACAGAGGTGTAAACTTTCTTCAACGGAAGTATAAATAATACAATAGGAAAGATAGAAAGAGGTAAATGTTGGAAGAAAATTCGCAAATGAAAGTGGGAAGCTGGTAGGAAGAAATTGAAAGTAAAACAGAAAAAATGACTTTACACTCATATGGAAGTATGAATAATAGGAAAGGAGGGAGAGAGAAGCATAGGTTGTGAGAAAACTCAAATAAAAGTGGGAAATTTGTCGCAAGAAACTGAGAGAATGGCTGGAATGTATAAAAATAGAATATTCTATCTTCTTCCAAAAATAGGAAAAAGCAAATCCTTGGTAGAAAATAGAATATTCATTAAATGTGGTATGCATAACAATTGGCTATTTGCTTCGTGATAAAAGAGAGCAAAGGAGAATATTCTTCGGGAAAAAGAGAGCGTCATAAGCACTAGCTTGTATTCGTAGGAACATAAAGATCTATAACTGAACACAACATTCTTTTTATTAAAGTTCTTTGTATGTTTCAGGTGTCTGAATGCAATTGACTAACTTCTAGGTACGACCAAGTTGTCGTTGCACAGCATCTGTTTCCACACGATGTTCTTCAATTTCTTCATTGACAATAAGCTCAGGGTTTCTTTTCTCTGGCAGGTTATCATGTAAATACTTTGAAATGTTGTGTAAAACAACACATGCTACAATAATTTTTGGAACTTGTTTTGTGGCAACACGAACAACACCTGCCAGCATAGGAAAACGTTTCTCAAGTTGCCCAAAACATCGCTCAATAATTACTCGTTCTTTAGTGAAAACTTAGTTGAAATGTTGCTGCGCGGGAGTTTCAGGGCTTCTGAAGGGTGCCATAAGCCAAGGTTTTATAGGATATCCACTGTCACCTAATAGCAGAAAGTCACCTCCTGTTGATTGCATGATATGTGCGAAAATCGTAGTATCCTCGAATCATGAACACTGCCAGCCCAACTAGCGCAAACACTTGTAAAACACTCTTTAGAGTCACAAGTGGCCTGCACATTAATTGAATGCACTCCCTCTCTGTTAACAAAATCATCATGGTGGAAGCGACGCACAGGCCTCTTTATCTTTATATGAGTGCAATCAATCGCCCCGATAGCTTGCGGAAATGAATATTTTGCAGTCTACATAGAGGAAGCATTTTCTTTCTCTTGCCGTGCTTGAGGAAATTTGATCCAGTTGTCAGCTATTTGTACGAGTCTCTCACAGATGTAGTGAACCGAACGGCAAACTGAAGATTGGTCTATTTCCAAGTCTTCACCAACTCCGACTTGAAAACCTGGATCGGCCACATACCTAAGAAATGCTTCGAGCCGCTCAACACCATTATTGTCCAGCAGTACGTTTTGTACAATCCAATGTATGTACGTTATCCTCGTCAAATCGGAAAAGATGTTTGTAGTCATGGACATGACGGCTTGAGCGACGAACGTTATATATTTTAGGTTTTCTAATATTCATGAACGCAGCCATAATGCACGACGACCACCGGTAACTGCTCGAAGACACCTGATGGCCTGCCTTTCAAATGTGGAGCAAATTCTTCAGTTTTTAAGAATATTCTATTATTATGCATACATGCGCTAAATTTGCTAAGCGTGGGGAGAATTTTCTTCGGAGAATATTCTTCGGACGAATTGTCTACTTTTATGCATACCAATAAGGAATTTTCTTCTCAAAAAGAGTAGACAATAGAATATTCTATTTTTATACATTCCAGCCTATGAGACAGAAAGAATGACTTTGCGCTGCAACGGAGGTAAAAATAATTCGAAAGGAAAGCGAGAAAGAGACGAGGGTTGCAGGAAAGCTCTCCAATAAAAGTGGAAAACTGATGAGAAGAAATTAAGAGAGAGAGAGAGGAATATAGGAGTGAAAGAAAGAAAGAAAGAAAGAAAGAAAGAAAGAAAGAAAGAAAGAAAGAAAGAAAGAAAGAAAGAAAGAAAGAAAGAAAGAAAGAAAGGTGGCTATACACCTCCAGAATAAAATTAAAAAATAGAAGGAACGAGAGAGGAAAGGAGGTAAGAAAGTAAGAAAGAAATGAAGGGCAGCTTACCTTTACGAACTGACAAAATATAAAAACTTCAAGAGATACAAAAAGTGAGAGGGATGAATATTTTAAACGCAAGTAAAATAAAAAAGAAGAAAGGGGGTGAGGAGTCTCTTATTTATAAAAGGAAGATGAAGAAACGAAGAAAGAAGGCAAGGAAGGATTGTGAAATGAGATTTTCAAGTTTGAAGTGAAAAATAAGAAAAGAGAAAAAACAAAACAAGAAAGGACGGCATCAAGGGACCTTTTATTTATTACTTCATAAATAGGAAAAAACGCACAAAAAGAAAAGTTGCACTGGATTTCCATAACACAAATGAAGAAGAGAAATAAAGAAAAAAACAAGAAAAACAGAAGGCAAAGTGGCGAGGGACCTCATATATACAACAGACCTCGAATTATTCCGGACACTTGCGCGCTGTCGTGAGTGTGTTTGCGCACCGCTGAAATGCTGGGCTATCGTGCGGCTGAAATGTTGTTTGTGTGTTGTGTGGTGTTCAGGGGGTCACGCTCACGTCACGCTCACGTCACGCTCACGTCACTCCCGTCACGCTCACGTCACGCTCACGTAACTCATGTTACGCTCACGTCACGCTCACATCACGCTCATGTCACATTTTCGTTACGCTCACGCCACGCTCACATCACGCTCACGTCATGCTCACGTCACGCTCACATCACGCTCACGTCACGCTCACGTCACGCTCATGTCACGCTCATGTTACGCTCACGTCACGCTCATGTCACGCTCATGTTACGCTCATGTCACGCTCACGTCACGCTCATGTCACGTTCACGTTACGCTCACGTCACGCTCACGTCACGCTCACGTCACACTCATGTCACGCTCATTTTACGCTCACGTCACGCTCATGTCACGCTCATGTTACGCTCACATCACGCTCACGTCGTGCTCATGTTACGCTCATGTCACACTCATGTCACGCTCATTTTACGCTCACGTCACGCTCATGTCACGCTCATGTTACGCTCACGTCACGCTCACGTCACGCTCATGTTACGCTCAAGTCACGCTCACGTCACGCTCACGTCACACTCATGTCACGCTCATTTTACGCTCACGTCACGCTCATGTCACGCTCATGTTACGCTCACGTCACGCTCACGTCATGCTCATGTCACGTTCACGTTACGCTCACGTCACGCTCACGTCACGCTCACGTCACGCTCACGTCAAGCTCATGTTACGCTCACGTCACGCTCACGTGACGGCTGCTCGCGGTGGCACAGCGGTTAAGGGATCGGACTTGTATGTTGGAGTCGCGGGTTCGTATCCCGGCGCTGGTGCTGCGATTTTCCCCGTTGGGTATAAGGGAAAGCTCAAGCACAATACCCCACTCGACCCAGGTGTCGGAAATGGGTACCGGCTTTACGGGGGAACCGTCATGGTGTCCTATATATAGGGTTAGTTATAAGACATTTGAAAAATCAATGCTAAGATCATATGTATCAGGCTTGATTGGAAATAAAGCATCCCAAAGATGCCGATGTTTGCTGTTTTTGTTACGTCACGCTCATGTCACGCTTAGGTCACGCTCAACTCGCGCTCACGTCACGCTCACGTCACGCTCACGTCACGCTCACATAACGCTCATATCACGCTCACATCACGCTCACGTCACGCTCAGGTTATGCTCACGTCACGCTTAGATTAACATCTAGATTAGCAAGTGAATGATATAAATGAATATCTTGGTAGGCATGCAAAGATAAGCATGCAAAGATAAGCATGAAAAGATAAGCATGCAAAGATAAGCATGCAAAGATTAGCATGCAAAGATAAGCATGCAAAGATAAGCATGCAAAGATAAGCATGCAAAAATAAGCATGCAAAGATAAGCATGCAAAGATAAGCATGCAAAGATTTACATGCAGAGATAAGCATGAAAATATCCTCTGCAGCTCAGGCATGTCTTTCATTGGCAACATTCATACCCGACATGCATTTAGTTACTTACTTTATTCACGAATACTTGCTGGCACTTCTGGCCGTTTCATCACGTATCGGGTGGTACAAAACTACGGGTCTCTATGTTACGAGTGTATGTAAAGAACTCTCAGTGAGTGACTCATACATTCAAATAGACTAATGATGCAATTGGTATACAAGTTAGCAAATAGTTTGTATCTGTGTTACGAAATAACTGGTGTACACGTCAGCAAATAGCCCGTATCTATGCTACGAAATAAGGGGTATACAAGTTGTTAAATAGCTCGTATCTATCTTACGAAATAATGGTTATATATTTCAGCAAATATTTCGTATCTATGTTACGAAATAAGGGGTATATATGCTAGCAAATAGCCCGTATATATATTACGAAATAACTGGTATAAACGTTAGCAAATATCCCGTATGCATGAAATTATTGGTTTACGTACACGTTAGTAAACAGTTCGTATGTATGCTACGAAACAACCAACTTCTTTTAATGATATATTATTCCCGAGTTTAAGCTCCGTACTTCGGCTTATCTTTGTTCGCATTACCCGTCCGTTCCCGTGTTTCAATCGTACATGTCGAGCGTCTGGAGCAGCGGCGCATAAACAGTATTACGAAGTCTGTGCGAAGGCGAACAAACATTTTCTGCGGGCTCAAATCCGCAAAAAACATATTGTAGATGATTGTTTTGCGCAGCACGGTAAATGGATTTGAGCATCGGTCGTTACTGAACAATTGGCGGGGCGAGGATTTGCATAGGAATTTTGTTTGGATGCAATCCATGTTCACTTTGGGCCTGTTTTGCGAACAGTTCCTGTGACATTCGAGCTTTTCTTCTTGTAAAAACTAAAAGAAAAATATTTTCTTTCAAACATTTTGGGAGCTTGAAAATTTTTTGAAATTTTGTGCACTTCCGCATTGCTAATACTGTCAATTTTTACACTGTAGTAAAGCATTCTTAGTAACGTTTAATTTTCATGATGTATTTTGAAAGAACGTCAAATGTACGTTTCCTCGCTTTGATGTTGCTTATGGAAGTCGTGGCTTGGCATCAACTGCTGTCGTACTGTACTCTACGTGCTCTGACTGTATACATACCGCACACTGCATTGCTGTATATTTACTGCATACAATATTACTGTGTAGATCACGTGACAACAATGTGATGTGGTAGAGGATACTATCGCTGATGCGGTGTATTCAGGATTCTGCAGCAGTGCATCTAAGATACTGCACCTGTGTATCCAGGATACTGTAGTAGCATATTTAAGATACTTGATGCACAACTGGATGACCCAGTATCCAAGATACTGGATAATAGTATCAGAGTATCTAGGACATTCTATGTAGTATTGCACCAGGATATTGTAGTCTTGCATCCAGGATGCTGTAGTAGTACATCTAGGATATTGTAGAAGTGCATCCAGGATATTGTAGAAGTGCATCTAGGATATTGTAGTAGTGCATCCAGGATATTGTAGAAGTGCACCCAGGATATTGTAGAAGTGCATCTAGGATATTGTAGTAGTGCATCCAGGATGTTGTAGAAGTGCATCTAGGATATTGTAGTAGTACATCCAGGATATCGTAGCCGTGCATCCAGGATATTGTAGAAGTGCATCCAGGATATTGTAGTAGTGCATCCAGTATAGTTGAGAACACTATGACCAGTGAAGCACTGGATGCACGCCTGTCTGGGCAACTGAAGACGAAGATTGCGAAAGTAGTTGAAGTATATTCATGATATTCATTAAAACTGCATGCTAGAGTGGAGAGCTGGCCGAGCGCGCTGCTTCCTGGAATCGTGTGGCGCTGGAAATCGTACATGTCGGATCGTAGACATGCACTGAAGGAAAAACGATACTTGAAGACTATCACAAAGGATCATGACATGAACAACTATACCCTGTTCTTAAAAGGGAGGTTATATTTTAGAGGCGAGTAAAATAGTGGTGTTACAACGAAAGATTAGGCGTTTTCTGTATGTTTAATTTTAAGAGACCTCTGATATTGATGAATGAAAATCGCACCAATGTTCCATGAACTGAGGTGTATTGCCAGCTCACGCTATTGGGTGTCATATTTTATAGAAAAGCAACAACAATGTAATCGAAACGAAAGATTAGGCGTTTTGTTTGAGTTTGGCAGCAGGAGAACGCTGACATTATCAGATGTAACTAGCACGAGCGATCTGTGAACTGAGGTGCATTTCCTGCAATTGGGTGCCATATTTTATAAAAAAACAGCAATGCTGTCAAAACGGAAGAACAGGCGTTTTCCGTACGTATGCCTGACTGTAGGAGGACGCTGACACTACCGAATGAAAATAGCCCAAGCTATCCACGAACTGAACTACAGTACATTTCCAGCCAAGGCTACAGAGTTGACTGTGAGGAAGTGAGTTTGTGTGTGAGTGGGAGCAGCAAGTGGCGGGAGTTGGTGCAGTTGCTACATCACTTCCCCGGCCGATTGAAATGCATAGGCTATTTGGCACACAGCTTTGGAGGGTCGGTGGAGGTGGAGGGGCTGCAGATGAAAGCTGAAATGTAAGGAGTGAAAGCGGTGCGGACTGTGCAGAAAACGACATTGCTCGAGTCCCAAGAGATACAAACGCCGGAGTTTTGTTAAGGGATGTGCATATTTGGAGCTCAAATGGTCGCTGAATTTAGGGACTCAGGCTGCTTCGCATCGACTGTCTGTCAATTTTTGGTGTCATTTTGCTGGAAATTGATGAATATCTTCTCATGATAAATTATATTCTGTAATTAATCCGTTTATTTTGCCTTTTATCCCGGTATTAACCATACTCTTTGGGCGCTGCATTCTTTTTACACTATGTAGTTTATCTAGTTTTCTCCTCATTATCTAGTTCATGTGTGTAGCTCGTATCTATGATAGAAAATCACCAGCAATCTTTTGTTTTCAATCGTGCGTGTTACTGGCACGTTCGCCGTATTTCAGTCGCACATGTAGAACGTCTGAAGCAGCGACGCACAAGCGGTATTACAAAGTCAATGCGAAAGTATGAAATAGATCGAATCCGATTGATAAACTGGATCGGTAAACCTGGTATCCAGTTTACCGTCAAATAGGAAAAGGCACATCAGCGCTGCAAAGCCTGGACTAATCTTTAAGTATGCTGAGATGAGGTGCTCTGAACAAAAAAAGTCCCAGTAAAAAGGGTATCTTTTACTTGTATTTTAATGCCGTGAGAATAATTACACCTAGCTTTTCTCCGCACTAATCTTTACCTAAACTGAAGAGACAGGGATGCGGGGCTTCGAAAAAAAAGTTCAAGTAAGAAGAGTATCCTTTACTTGCATTTCCAAAATGAATGCCGTAACAATTCTACTTGCTTTTCCCCGGTGTTGCAGCGAACATTAATTGAGCTCTGAGCTGCGGCACCTGCCACACAAGTCAGAGCGGCAGGTATCCATTATACGCACAGGGGCCGCACAGAACATTTTTTTGAAGACTCCAAATTCCAGAGAGCCTCGCGAGTCCCGTAGCACGGATACCGCCGCTACTGCACTTTGAAGCGCTGGTAAACATCGAATTTTTCTCGAGCTGTGAATTTCCTTATTAATTCTGAGCCCTTAATGAAGGCAATCCAGGCATGCCAGAGCTACTTGGCCTCCAGTGCAGAGCCTGGATTTTCATGGCACTTGTTCATCAGATCCTGGGAATGTAAAGCTCCACCTCCGTAAACTTCTGCGACTCGTCCAAAGCCCCAGGGTGGTGTGCACTTTTTTTTATCGCACTAGGCTTGAACTACTGTTGTTCCAGGTTTTGAAATGAAGAATGCAATTTACAACAGGTAAAATACGTTTCTCTATTTTGGTTACGTAGTTTCAAAATTTATTTCTGTGTTTCGACCTATAAGAAATGGAAAATTGATGATTGATAGCCGTTGGTGTCACAGTGCTCGCCCTTTCTTCATAATTGTGGTCTTTATGAATATTAAAATCTTTATTATAATCTCTAACGCAATGATAGGAGAGAAATATATTAAGCATAATTAAATGATGTCACATACAATCTTTGAAGCAGTGATGAGAGAGAAATTAATAAAGCGCAGTTAAATTTAAATTACACAGCGGAACAGTCTGTAAAAGTACGGTATTGACGGCAATACTGGCGGTGTCAACACTTACGCAGCACCTATTGACATAAATATAAATTAAGCGCTTCACTTGATTAACTTTAGGTAACGTAGGAAAGTATAATTTCATCACCTGAGAGCATGGGTTTTATAGATTGGATGGTCAGAAGAATGTTGAGTATGCGTGGGTGAAAGCGGGCTGAGGACACTTGGATAAAAACAAGATTAATTAAGGTACTTC
Organism: Morinoia aosen; assembly: GCA_030386875.1. Taxonomy (NCBI): domain Eukaryota; kingdom Metazoa; phylum Arthropoda; class Malacostraca; order Amphipoda; family Talitridae; genus Morinoia; species Morinoia aosen. The sequence continues at coordinate 71,088,632 of CM059575.1, forward strand.
GCTAAAAGTGTTTTTGATCAGGAGACTATGCAATAACGTATTAGAAACACAAAGGTAGAAATTCGTACAAGTTAATAAGCTAAAAGCATTTCAAGATGCCTGAGTGTGAGCACATTCAACACACCTTGGTAAAAGTGTATCCTAGATACTGCTGTATAAACATATCCAGGGTACTCAGGCAAAATTTAAAACAGTATTAATAACGTACAGTGTTAACTCGTATCCAGGATACTGCGGTGAAATTCGCGCTGAGATGATGCTTCAAAAGTGATGCGCTAAATTCAGAGGTTTAATTCCCCTACATATAAATACAGCTTGTTGTTCGTTTGTTCTGTCCGTCCCCACTCTCACCCTGGGGTTCTGAAACCTGCAATGTGAGTGAAGTTTTCTATTAATTAATTATAATCCCATAACAATTATATTGGTTGAAATTCATTTAAAATTTTAGATCTTATTTTATCACAGAAATAGAGGAACCGAAGAAAAGGCTATGCGTTTAAATCGTTCATTTAAAAACAATTTTTACGACTGAAATATAGCTCTAACTTAAGAAAAATGCCGTAAATTGTTCATTTAAAAACTTTTTTACGCGTGAAATATTGCTATAATTTGAAAAAAACGCAGTAAATTGTTCTATTCAAAATACGTCTTACGAGTGAAATATAACTCTAATTCGAGAAAAATTTCGTTGTCGTAACAGCCGAAATACATAATTAAGTAGTCGCTAATGGACGAGCACATACTCAATGAGTTGTAGAGTAACCGGATTTATATGCAATCTTGAGAGCTGTAGCAGCACATGACTGACACCAGCACCACCGCAGCTCCAAAGTTGACCTCAACTGAGTGTTAACTGGAAGAAAAAATAAGGATTCATTAGAGAGGCTATGTTTTAACAGGCTAGAGTAAAGCCATTCCTGAAGTTTACGGAGCATTTGCCGAGGAAAATTTCCGAATGGAAACCGGTGATTTGAGTGTGAAAACTGCCGTAGAGATACGGTACTCCGCAGTGTTGTTTGAATGCGAGAGATGATTTGTTTATTGATATAAGAATGGCGGAGTACAATAATTTCATAGCGCACTGGGGTTACCCTTCCCAAACGTACACACACACATTCTTTGAGTACGATTAACTTTAATTTTAACGCTCGGGGAACCAGAGCTGGAATGTATTTTAAACTTACGTGGCTTGTAGACATTGCACTACGACGAGGAAAGTCTCACGCATTGTATTATATTGAGTATTTTATACTATACAATGCAATATTGATACGATATACAATACTATATTGAGTATTGTATGCTATACAATGCTCACGCATTGTATTGTATTGCTTGTAGACAATGATTCACAAGGAGGAAAGACTCACGCATTGTACTGTATACAATATTGTATACAATACAAAACCAAATTGCACTGTATAACTAGTAGACATTGTATCACAAAGCGGAAAGACACGCTCAAACAGATGCACGGACTATATGAAAATTTTTATCATTTTTAGCAGAGCAATACTTCTTCGAGCTAACCTAGTGCAATGCGAGGAATTTTGACATCCGGCATCACATTCTCAGACGCGCGAGGGTAGACATGAGGGCATGTCCGGAGTGTGGTGTGGAGTGGTGGTGATGTGCTCATAGGATGTGTTGCATGTACATCGTTGGCAATCATGTTCGTGTTAAATATAAAATAGTTTCCATGATGGAGAAAGAAACGTGTCCTTTAGGAATGTTGTCCATCGCTGGTAATCATGCTTGCATAAAATTGTTTCCATCGTGGGGAACTGTGTCCTTAATAATTCCCCGTCCTTAATTCTTCATCCATTCTCCATGTCCTTAATAATGTCCTTAATTAATGTAAGATAATATGTCCGAGACTTTTGTCTGTCTCGAGGATGTGTGTTCAGCCTTAAAAATTATATCCAAAATACGTTTGTCAATAGAGGGAAATTTTGCGCATAGTGGGGGCATTTATCCACCAAGAGAAGCACGAGGAATTGCACGCATCGTTAACAAATATAAATATTGTATAAAGAATGGGAAATACATTGAAGCACTAGTTTTGACGTGCAAGTACTACAACAATCTGTACACAAAAATAATTTACAGGTACCAAGTTTCGGCACTAAGACTATCCATCCAAAATCGTATTTTCTAATGACTTCTCTGAAATTCCTGCTGACGACAGGACCTGTTTCATCGTAGAGCGAATATTGGGACATTGTTCTGCCATGAGACTTTAAAAAATGCAAGCGAGTGAATCTATTTTCATTAGTATGAATTTTACTTTATTTATCGTATGGAAATAACATGCCATCACATGTTAATTTCGGCCAGATTATCAATAGTGCTCTGAGGTCCTATAAATTGGCGGACTGATTTCCAGGCGATTTTAGCTCCCCAAAATTGACGGTTACACCATACCCGTTCGAAATATTTGAGCGCATCCGTACAATTTCTTCACAATCATGTACGGGCGCCATTTGAATGTTACGCGAGGAATTGTGGCCTTCACGCCAATATTTCATCCGCAAAAGGGAAGGAAATACAATATGAATAATGGCACAATTAACAACACAATTGACAGTACAAGAAACAGTTTAATTAACAATACAAACAAGGGTGCAATTAAAAGTACAATCAACAACACAATAAATAGTACAATTAGCAGTACAATAAACAGTTTAATTAACAGTACAAATAAGGGTACAATTAAAAGTACAATCAACAAAACAATAAACAGTACAATTAGCAGTACAATTAACAGTACAATTAGTAGGAAAATTAACAGCACAATAAACAGTACAATTAACAGCATCACAAACAGTACAATTACCAGTACAATTAGCAGTACAATGCGCAATGCACTATTCACCTTACCTTACCTCTTCCCTGCTGCCAGCGCGCGTTCACAGGATCATCAATTTCAATCTACTTCAGCCGTCAGTTTTGTGTTGGTCTCTTGTTTGTAGCGTGATGAATTGCTCTGCACTTCTCAGGGATTGAAAATTCGCTCTAGATTTTTTCCGGTAACCGTGCATCCAACTCCCAAATATTCGATGAGGAATAAAACGTCTTTGTAAAGAGTGAGGGAAGTAAAACGTCTCTTTACAAAAAAACTGGAGAAGAATCCACCTAATTTATCGAATTAATTGCACCTAATTGTCAGTATGAGATATATTTAACACATTTTACAAACTTTATATTTAACACGTCATTCACGGACTTCAGGTTGTTAAAGCATACAATTTCACTTAATTTCTGGAATTTTTGATTTTTGGAATTTTATGCAACATGAAAAATTTTATCCAATGAGAGAAATTTTGGTCCATCATGACAAACTTTTCACAATAAGAGGAATTTTAAAATAAAATACTTTGGGTCATGCGAAATTTCATCCCCCGTGAGAGACTCTACTTATTACGAATGCGTAAAATGCTGTAAGATTCCCCCCACACAATTGGATGTCCTGCAATGAAAAGTTAATTTGTGACATGGTTGCGATAGTGACGGTACACCTGCGCATAGTAATGCATCTGAGCATAGTGGTGCACCTGCGCATAGTAATGCATCTGAGCATAGTGGTGCACCTGCGCATAGTAATGCATTTGAGCATAGTGGTGTACCTGCGCATAGTAATGCATTTGAGCATAGTGGTGTACCTGCGCATAGTAATGCATCTGAGCATAGTGGTGCACCTGCGCATAGTAATGCATTTGAGCATAGTGGTGTACCTGCGCATAGTAATGCATCTGAGCATAGTGGTGCACCTGCGCATAGTAATGCATTTGAACATAGTGGTGCACCTGCGCATAGTAATGCGTCTGAGCATAGTGGTGCACCTGCGCATAGTAATGCATCTGAGCATAGTGGTGCACCTGCGCATAGTAATGCATTTGAGCACAGTGGTGTACCTGCGCATAGTAATGCATTTGAGCATAGTGGTGTACCTGCGCATAGTAATGCATCTGAGCATAGTGGTGCACCTGCGCATAGTAATGCATTTGAGCATAGTGGTGTACCTGCGCATAGTAATGCATCTGAGCATAGTGGTGCACCTGCGCATAGTAATGCATTTGAACATAGTGGTGCACCTGCGCATAGTAATGCGTCTGAGCATAGTGGTGTACCTGCTCAAAGTAATGCATCTGAGAATAGTGGTATACCTGCGCATAGTGATGCATCTGAGCATAGTGGTGCACCTGCGCATAGTAATGCATCTGGGCATAGTGGTGCACCTGCGCATAGTAATGCATCTGAGCATAGTGGTGCACCTGCGCATAGTAATGCATCTGAGCATAGTGGTGCACCTGCGCATAGTAATGCATCTGAACATAGTGGTGCACCTGCTCAGAGTGCAGCTGTATTCAGAATTACTTCTTTGTCCTTTGGTCCGAACAAAGAAGAGTTCCTTCTATTATTCAGTATCTGTAATTATAATTTTAATGGTAATCGTAAGTAAATGTAAAGAGAATTGAGTGAGCTCCTTGCTTCCCAAAATATGAGGCACAAGAACGAGTTTATAAGTAAATTTCCTTCACAGCAAGTAGAGTGAGCAAAGAAAAATCGGGGAGAAGGCAACGCATGTCTCATCCTGAGATAGACAGTCATACACATCCTACGTCTTACAGACTCTTTTTCAGACATCTAAGTTCATAGCAAATCCAACTTGAAGAAAAAAATCAGTGCGAGTTGTTCAGAGAAAATTTATCATTCACAGTAGGCCAGCAAGCCCCGGTAGAAAACAACATCCCAGAGATTGATATAGTCCGCGCCCGTGCGAAGTCGACGGCGAATGTATCGCAAGTGCGGATGCGAATGGTGTAGATGGTGCCGATGGTTCGGATGGTGCGGATGGTGCAGATGGTGCAGATGGTGCAGATGGTACGGATGGTGCAGATGGTGCAAATAGTGCAGATGGTGTAGATGGTGCAGATGTTGCAGATGGTGCGATGTTTATTGTGGGATCAACATTATGATGTGCGGATGGTTCGGATGGTGCGGATGGTGCGGATGGTTCAGATGGTGCGGGTGGTGCGGATGGTGCAGATGGTGCAAATAGTGCAGATGGTGTAGATGGTGCAGATGGTGCGGATGGTGCGAATGATGTAGATGGTGCAGATAGTGCGGATGGTGCGGATGATGTGGATGGTGCAGATGATGCAGATGGTGCAGATGCAGATGATGCAGATGGTGCAGATGCAGGTGGTGCATGGTGCGGATGGTGCGGATGGTGCGGATGCGGATGGCGGTCTCATCGAGAAATCGTGCGACAATTTGGAGGCAGCGGTGCCCGGGTGCGTCGTGAGCTGGCGAGTCGCATTCGAATCGTCCATTTCTTCTTCTTATTTGGAAAGAATTTCCATAATTTGGACAGGCCAGCGATAATCTCGGAGTCGCAGGCCAGAGGCCCTCGAGCTCTGCCCTGCTTCAAGAAGCGTGGACGCGTCGAAAATTACTCGGGACGTGATAATTTGCAAGTAAATTGTTCGTTTGGCCCCGTCACTGCGGAGCTCCGGCCCGACTTGCGCACGACTCAAAACTTTGCGGATATTCGATATGCTTGTGCTTATGTGTACTCAATATACATGTGACTTTGTGTACTCAATGTGTCTCTGTGTCTCTGTGTACTCGATACACTTCTACGCGTGTCCCCAATATATTTGAGCATAAGTGTCTTTTATACATTCGTACTCAAGTGTCTTATACATTCGTGCTCAAGTGTCTTTTATACATTCGTGCTCAAGTGTCTTTTATACATTCGTGCTCAAGTGTCTATACATTCGTGCTCAATCGTACGTTCGTGCCAAAGTGTCCTCAATGCATTCCGTACACCACAAACACCACCCCGCACAGCGATGTGTCTTTTGCGCGCGTTTGTTTAGCGTTGTGCCGGTGAGGTAGTGCAGGGAGGCGCAGCAGACGGGACGGAGACACGCCCGCGTGTTATGCTTGCATTTGTTTCGTTGCGCCAGCGCGAGTTCGTCTTCTAACGACAACATTGTCGACTGCAGCGCTCGCGAGTTGTGCCGTCATCGGAACCTGGCGTTGAGTTTGTGTGTTGCGCGTAGAGATGAGCTCCTCTTCTTTGAATCTTCCTTTGTGACATGTGTGAGTTGTGTAGGGTGTGGCTGTGTTTATGGTGTTATTGTAGGATCGATTTAAACGTTGTGTTTATGGTGTTATTGTAGGATCGATTTAAACGTTGTGTTTATGGTGTTATTGTAGGATCGATGTAAACGTTGTGTTTATGATGTTATTGTTGGATCGATTTAAATGTTGTGTTTATGATGTTATTGTGGGGTCGATTTAAATGTTGTGCTTATGATGTTATTGTGGGGTCGATTTAAATGTTGTGCTTATGGTGTTATTGTAGGATCGATTTAAACGTTGTGTTAATGATGTTATTGTGGGGTCGATTTAAATGTTGTGTTAATGATGTTATTGTGGGGTCGATTTAAATGTTATGTTTATGATGTTATTGTGGGATAAATTTTACTTGCTGTCTGCGGTGCACGTAATGCCTGATGCATGCCTCACGAATTTTGATACTATATGTACGAGATACTATATATTTATATACATATGTTGAATTCACTAGCGTATCATTTTTACACCCGTTAAGTATTTATTTATTGCTAATTTTCACAGTTAGCAGGACTGTCAATTAATTCGCACAGTTAGCATGACTGTCAATTAATTCGCACAGTTAGCATGACTGTCAATTAATTCACACAGTTAGAATGCCTTTCATTCAACTCTCTTAGTTAGCCGGTTAGTTCACTGTCATAAACAATAAATCGCACTAATTCCTGACTTTGCGAGTCAATTTCTTTTAGTTCCCGCAAGTTCCCATTAATCTTTATTTATAATAATAAATTAAGTTTAATTCCCTTTAACTCCTGTTAATTCCTGTTTTTTTTTATAATTTCATACAATTCCATTCAATATCTGCTTATTTCACTTTGTTCAAGGTAATTTTATTTTAACCCAGTTCATTCTACCCAATTCCGGCCAGTTGCAGCTAATTCGAGTTAATTTTAGTTTATCCCAGTTCATTCTACCCAATTCCGGCCAGTTGCAGCTAATTCGAGTTAATTTTAGTTTATCCCAGTTCATTCTACCCAATTCCGGCCAGTTGCAGCTAATTCGAGTTAATTTTAGTTTATCCCAGTTCATTCTACCCAATTCCGGTCAGTTGCAGCTAATTCGAGTTAATTTTAGTTTATCCCAGTTCATTCTACTCAATTCCGGTCAGCTGCAGCTAATTCGAGTTAATTTTAGTTTATCCCAGTTCATTCTACCCAATTCTGGCCAGTTGCAGCTAATCCGAGTTAATTTTAGTTTATCCCAGTTCATTCTACCCAATTCCGGTCAGTTGCAGCTAATTCGAGTTAATTTTAGTTTATCCCAGTTCATTCTACTCAATTCCGGTCAGTTGCAGCTAATTCGAGTTAATTTTAGTTTATCCCAGTTCATTCTACCCAATTCCGGCCAGTTGCAGCTAATTCGAGTTAATTTTAGTTTATCCCAGTTCATTCTACCCAATTCCGGTCAGTTGCAGCTAATTCGAGTTAATTTTAGTTTATCCCAGTTCATTCTACTCAATTCCGGTCAGCTGCAGCTAATTCGAGTTAATTTTAGTTTATCCCAGTTCATTCTACCCAATTCCGGCCAGTTGCAGCTAATTCGAGTTAATTTTAGTTTATCTCAGTTCATTCTACCCAATTCCGGTCAGTTGCAGCTAATTCGAGTTAATTTTAGTTTATCCCAGTTCATTCTACTCAATTCCGGTCAGTTGCAGCTAATTCGAGTTAATTTTAGTTTATCCCAGTTCATTCTACCCAATTCCGGCCAGTTGCAGCTAATTCGAGTTAATTTTAGTTTATCCCAGTTCATTCCACCCGATTCCGGTCAGTTGCAGCTAATTCGAGTTAATTTTAGTTTATCCCAGTTCATTCTACTCAATTCCGGTCAGTTGCAGCTAATTCGAGTTAATTTTAGTTTATCCCAGTTCATTCTACCCAATTCCGATGAGTTGCAGCTAATTCGAGTTAATTTTAGTTTAACCCAGTTCATTCTACTCAATTCCGGTCAGTTGCAGCTAATTCGAGTTAATTTTAGTTTATCCCAGTTCTTTCTACTCAATTCCGGTCAGTTGCAGCTAATTCGAGCTAATTTTAGTTTATCCCAGTTCATTCTACCCAATTCCGATGAGTTGCAGCTAATTCGAGTTAATTTTAGTTTAACCCAGTTCATTCTACTCAATTCCGGTCAGTTGCAGCTAATTCGAGTTAATTTTAGTTTATCCCAGTTCATTCTACTCAATTCCGTCAGTTGCAGCTAATTCGAGTTAATTTTAGTTTATCCCAGTTCATTCTACCCAATTCCGATGAGTGTCAGCTAATTCGAGTTAATTTTAGTTTATCCCAGTTCATTCTACTCAATTCCGGTCAGTTGCAGCTAATTCGAGTTACTTTTAGTTTATTCCAGTTCATTCTACCCAATTCTGATGAGTTGCAGCTAATTCGAGTTAACTTTAGTTTAACCCAGTTCATTCTACTCAATTCCGGTTAGTTGCAGCTATTTCGAGTTAATTTTAGTTTAACCCATGTTCATTCTACCCAATTCCGGTCAGTTGCAGCTAATTCGAGTTAATTTTAGTTTAACCCAGTTCATTCTACTCAATTCCGGTCAGTTGCAGCTAATTCGAGTTAATTTTAGTTTATCCCAGTTCATTCTACTCAATTCCGGTCATTTGCAGCTAATTCGAGTTAATTTTAGTTTAACCCAGTTTATTCTACTCAATTCCGGTCAGTTGCAGCTAATTCGAGTTAATTTTAGTTCAACCCAGTTTATTCTACCCAATTCCGATGAATTGCAGCTAATTCGAGTTAATTTTAGTTTAACCCAGTTTATTCTACCCAATTCCGGTGAGTTGCAGCTAATTCGAGTTAATTTTAGTTTAACACAGTTTATTCTACCCAATTCCGGTCAGTTGCAGCTAATTCGAGTTAATTTTAGTTTAACCCAGTTCATTCTACCCAATTTCGGTCAGTTGCAGCTAATTCGAGTTAATTTTAGTTTAACCCAGTTTATTCTACCCAATTCCGGTCAGTTGCAGCTAATTCGAGTTAATTTTAGTTTAACCCAGTTTATTCTACCCATTTCCGGTCAGTTGCAGCTAATTCGAGTTAATTTTAGTTTATCCCAGTTCATTCTAATCAATTCCGGTTAGTTGCAGCTAATTCGAGTTAATTTTAGTTTAACCCAGTTCATTCTACTCAATTCCGGTCAGTTGCAGCTAATTCGAGTTAATTTTAGTTTATCCCAGTTCATTCTACTCAATTCCGGTCAGTTGCAGCTAATTCGAGTTAATTTTAGTTTAACCCAGTTTATTCTACCCAATTCCGATGAGTTGCAGCTAATTCAAGTTAATTTTAGTTTAACCCAGTTCATTCTACCCAATTCCGATGAGTTGCGGCTAATTCGAGTTAATTTTAGTTTAATCCAGTTCATTCTACCCAATTCCGGTGAGTTGCAGCTAATTCGAGTTAATTTTAGTTTATCCCAGTTCTTTCTAATCAATTCCGGTCAGTTGCAGCTAATTCGAGTTAATTTTAGTTTAACCCAGTTTATTCTACCCAATTCCGATGAGTTGCAGCTAATTCGAGTTAATTTTAGTTTAACCCAGTTCATTCTACCCAATTCCGATGAGTTGCAGCTAATTCGAGTTAATTTTAGTTTAATCCAGTTCATTCAACCCAATTCCGGTGAGTTGCAGCTAATTCGAGTTAATTTTAGTTTAACCCAGTTTATTCTACCCTATTCCGGTCAGTTGCAGCTAATTCGAGTTAACTGGCCGAGCTAGCACGACCCACTTAAATAGCCCTCAGAAATAACAGCGAGCTCTGGATTGTTTTGGTGACGCGACGGAGAGGCAGACTTCCTCTCGTTTTATTTAACTTCATAGGAATTAAACTTTTTTATGCTTTTATTTTTAATGGGAAAACTGAATTGTGCGGGGCGGGTAAAGTACCTCGCACTGTGGAGCCAGAGTCTGCAGTACATAATGAACCAAGTAAAAATTTAAAAGCGAAGAAATGCTGATAGAAGTAGTCATTTTATTAAATAAATAGAAAACGTTTAGGAGGCCAGCTCCGTCATCAGTTCTGTAAAATACTGAGTGTGGTCAATCCAACGCGAGCGTAAAAGCACGATCGATAATAAATTCTACACTATACCAAAAAAGGGGACAATGTACCCAATGTGCCTGTACTCAAGGGAGCGGTGTAGTCTTTGTAAGATACCAAAGCAAGATATGCTGTGGTACTCAGCCTGACTAAATGCTCCGTGTAGAATGGTACTCAAACAGGTACTGTATTCCAAGTAACAGTACTCAGACAAAGTACTCAACGCATTGGTACTCAAGCAAACCAGGTCCTCCATATGACGGTGGTCAGGCATGCAAAGTACATAGTAGGATGTTCAAACGAGAAATATACAAATTAGTAGATACTCAAACAGGAAATACACAAAGTTGTAAACAGGAAACGCATAAAGTTTTAGACGCTCAACAGGAAAAGCACAAAGTTTTAGATGGTCAACAATAAATGTAGGGTAAAGTCCGAAAGTTCGTCCGATGTAAGCGGTTCAAACTTCAAACCCTCTCAAACGTTTCTCAAGATCGCTATTGTGGTGTGGTGGTGTGGTGGCCCCTACCAAGAAAGAAAAATAATACATTTCCAATAAAGATGATAGAAAAACGATCATTTGTTTCTAAAATGTCTTAGCATAAAGATCCTTAGTTGATACACACACAAACACATGGGTGTCGTAATACCCATGTTGATAGTCGAAACAAATGATTGGGATAAAAACTTGAAAAAATACATCCTCTTCGTTGCGTAATCTGGGATTTATAATGCATGTAAATACATATTGAAAAAAAAACGTAATATCAGTCGTGATGCAAACGTGGTAAAAGAACTCTGGAACAGTGAAAATTTATTTAGGAGTGGCAGCATTTATAAAGTATGGAACTATTCGAAAACAATTCGAATTCGAAAAAAAAGAATAAAGGTTATCGAATCTTAGCCACGTTGGTGAAAGTTTTTTATCGTCCAGGAAATGAACACTATTAGTAATATTTGTCACGAGAAGTGGGCCCTCCTCCTTGTTAACACTTCATTAACAAGAAGAACAGGTTCTCGGAATTGAGGGAATGGCGCACCTCCATGCTACATAAACAACACAAAATTAATGAATAATAATCGGTAATTACAGTACATATACTAAAAAAGAAAAGGTACTCACCGGTGATCGCTGACCCACTTACGCAGCGCATTTTCTGAGCGCCCTCCGTGGTATTACGATTGATCGCTTCTAATATTGTGGGGCATGATACACAGGATAAACTATGCTTAACATTTATAATTTCCAGCTATACGTCATACAAACATTAATGAGCGTACACACAATGAATGGTGTTAGGAATAATGCCAATTAAGTAATGGAATCAAATAGCATACGTCAAAGGACTTACATCACATAATTATACTGAAATATTGGCTGGCCGGCCGCCGCTAAGTTTACAAGAGTTACACATGAGAATTCATCTATCCTGTCCTATTTCTATCTCAGTTATTCCAGCAGCACAGGATGTGATCATTACTTCGACCCTCACGTTTATGAGCCGATACAACTTCAGTTCAAATCACTGTCCTAGGCACAGTTCAAGGAATGTTTGTTGCTAATCGCCAGATTCGTAGCTCCCGAGTATTTTCTTTTCTTGCGAACTTCTATCCTCAGGCACAGACCTCCCACCTGCAAGATCAATTTATAACCCATTAATTATGATAGCACCCATTAAGCTCCCTTAAACCATTTCAATTTTTACATTACTGTATGCCAATAAATTTCAGAAAATTTTATAAAAAAATCATCTTTTCCCAAGAAACGGCTTCGCTCTTACCCTCCCAGAGACGTTGCGCCTAAATGTTCCATTAAATGATTCCCACGCTGGTTGGGTTTTAATTTGCTCTTCCGCAAGTAAAAACGAGAAAATGTATGAATTTCATGATCACATTTTGGCGTGAAACTTAGTATAATTTTCAATATAGCCACTTTTCTTATTATTTCATTAAGCACGTTTGTTACTGCTAGCACACCCGCGTTTCTTGCTTACACTTCGCGCTACGGTCTCGCCGGTCCAACTGCCTTTTGTTCCTCAGATGCCTGGGCCCTTTTCTTGAGGGTTGTCCTCTCTCTCATATTCGACCTATAGGCTTCTTTGGACCTCAACAGCGACCGCCTCCCTCGTTCCTTATTGGTAGTTCCGTAGCTCGCCTTTATTTCTTTCTTAGCCTCATTGTTTCTTACGCTCTCACGCTCAAGCCCCTTCGAACCCGACCGTTGGTTTGCCTTCTCTCTCGGCTTAAGTGTCTCGATTTATGTTTGACCACAAGGCGACTTTGTTTTGCACATGGGTAGGCATTTTTCCGAACGTCTCAAGTTTCCAAGGGCTCGCCCGAATGAAAAATTTTGCTAACGCCACAAAATAGACCCCTCCAGAAACAACACACAATGTAAACAGCCATCGTCCGAGCCCTTGCATCTTATCGCCCCATCTAACATTTGCTGAGTCCCAACATACAGGCACAAAAACATACATGTTGAAGCGACCCTCCCGTGCTGCTGGGATTTTCTGAGATATTTCTAAGTAAGCCAAAAATTTATTACACACAATTAAAATTTTTCCCTAAATCCTCATTTTTAATTCGCAAAATGGATTATTCTTAACAGATTCTCAACATATTTATCATTTCTTTATTAGAAATAGAGAAATGAGACTTAGCGGCAACAGTCACGGTCAGACCAGTACTTGTGTGTTGTGTGTGAAGTAGCCATAAGTCTATTGTTAGTGCTGTGCATGTAGTTTTACAAGAATGAAACAGTAGCGCATGTGCTTGTGGTAGAGGTACTGGAGTTTATATATTTGTTGCAGCAGTGCTATATTATAATTGTAGTACACTAGCTGTATATGCAAAGTTATAGTTGTAATATACGTAGCAGTCGAGGACTATAATTTTGACCCTCAAAGTAGTAGAAGTACTATAATTGTTGTGGACACATTGATATCATATTATAATTGTATAATTGTAGTACACGCAGTTGTAGAAGATCTGATATTGTAGTTTTACTTTGTAGAGAAAGTACTGCAATTATAGTACACACAGTGGTAGAAGTACTGCAATTGCAGCAGCAGCAGCAGCACGCAAAGTGCGACAAATATTGCTCTCAACAAGCTCTCAGAAATTGCATGGTTTTAATTGAGCCAAGAGGCTGCCGGCAGCAGCGCAAAACTTGCAAGTTTTGCGCCGCCCGACGGAGGTCAGGAGATGGAGGCGGCGAGCCAGGGAGACTTGGCTGAGATGTTCTCTTGCTGCAAAGAAAATGCCTTCACCTCATCAAGAGACTCATCAATTATGAAGTGCGGTGCCAGCAAAATGCGCTATTTTGCTCGCCTAACTCTGGCGCACCCAAAAACGCCCGACTTGCGTTTGCCTGGAAAACTGAAAAAACCACGCGAACTTTGGCTCGAAAACTCGAAACAACTTTGGATTCTGATTGTGTCTTCTCGCCTGCAGAGTTACAGCTGATAACTCCTGGGGAATGAAGCAAAAACAAGCGCCTGCTTTCTTCTTCCTCCTCGAGGAGTTCTCGATTATCGCCGCTTTGAAAGATGGCATCATCGAGAAGAGCTCAACAAAAGATACAGGCAGGGAGCCTTCTTTGTTTTTCCGAGGGTGCTTCCTGCGAGCGAAACTTCTCTTTCTTTGAGATTTCCGCCCTTATTTATTGTAGGCGAGCTTTCTGCACTGCAAAGGATGCAACTTTTTCCCGAGCGTTTAACAAATCGCCCCGATTGGGAGATACCAACTCCACAACTGTTGATGTGCTAACCAATTTTATAAACTGTTTTGTCCGCCCGCTGTTCTAAGGGAAATAGATTTGTGCAATATTTGATTGCTCGAATGCGCGATGATGGGGTCTAGAAACTTGCAGATTTTGTACAAAAGAAAGTTTTATGTCCTAGAGAATATATAAAACCAAAGCGCAAATAACAATAATTTTCGAATACGAACGTTACTGTCCAAGTCTTTCAAAGATGCAGGGCAAAGCAAACACATGAAGATTGCTGGACCGAGAGGTGTGGATTTCTGCTCTATAGGCTTGAAAATCTCAGAAAATGTTTTCTATTTTTAAACTCAGGCTTGGAGAAAATTAAATATCAGCCTGACCTTCAAAACAGGCAATTAACTTTCCAGAAAGATGCCAGCAAGCAATTTTAGAGCAACACGTCCCGACAAACTAAAATGATTTCTCTCCAGTTCAACTAACCTTTCCTCTCAGGCGAACGTACGTCTTAACCCCACACAGCTTAAGCAGATTTCAAAAGCACTTCAATGAATAGCTTAACGCATTAAGTACGGCGGGTTAAATTAAAGTTCACTATTCAACTCAAATTAGAATTAATTTTAGAGATTAATTTTTAAAATAACGAACATTAAATAGATCGCGCCTTCATTTAGTGTTCATAAAGCATTTATCGAAATGTTGTTTGCAACTGCTGGTCGGCGAGCAGCATTATAAAAATTCCCTCAGTGACCACCGGTGGGTCACATCACACTTAAAGCGTTAAATACATTGTACTTTTCATCGAATGTACACACTAAGGTGTTTTTTTGAGTTCACAGCCGAGTGTCAATTTTTTCCACACCCAAACGTCGGTGACAACCTGATGCCAGAGCAAGTCTAGCGTCAATGGTTGTTATAGAGGTACATGTGTGGAAAACCTTCGACATTTGGAGGGTTGATGAACGCCACTGAAATTAGATTGCTTCCTTAAATTCATAACCAATGTATCTGTTCTTTTGTAGGTATAACTGCAATTACAGCTTCAGTAACATTTCGTTGTTTACAACTGTAGCTGTTTCTTAGCTGCTGGAGTTATTATGTAATAAATAATCATAGAGGTTAGGTTTGTAATCGGAATGTTCTTTGTATGTTTCTTGCGGAACGCAGGCACAAAATGTGGAAGTGTATTCTGAGTTTTGTGATTTTGCACCACCATGCTAAAAGTGTGTAACCTTTAAGTATGTTCCAATACGTACACATTAATAATGCGTGAAATATCCTTTTGGAGCCAATACATACGCATTGATTATACTTGAAATATACCCCTATAGCGACTCTAAATGCTGTTTTTGTATCAATAGATTCTTCACCACAAAAGTACCTAAAAAGTTCATCAACTCAAACATTAAATGCCAATGGCATTATTAAAAAACACTAGGTTTTGATGCCAGAAAACGTATCAAGGCACCAGTAAATTTCTAACGAATGCACTCTGTCAAGTTTTGATGATTTTAAAACTGGAAAGTTGTGTGATTGATGATTTTTGCAAGACATTTTTACACTTGTGCCAACGATAGAAGCATGTGCCATGTTATGTTATTATTGCACTTCCTATACTTGGATCAGAATTACCCCGGTATCAGTGTACGATACAGTTCTATAGTATTGCTAATGATATTCTAGTACTCAGCTGACATTGACGACGCTTAACCCAGCACTCAGCTGTCCTCACTACCCGCTGAACATCAGCACTCAGCTGACATCACTCCCCGCTGAACATCAGCACTCAGCTGACGCCGCTTCCTTTACACTAAATCCTACATTTGAGCGCGACTCCGCCTGACGTCTACGGCTTCCTTTGGTAGTCAAAAATTGCTTTGTGTGTCGCAGCTCGCGAGATCTCGAGGATGCCGGCGCTGCAATCTCCCTCTGCATTTTACTTATTGAGGAGGCCTCTTCTGCGAAGAGAAACTGGTTCAGTTCTGAGGAAGGCACACGAGGTCCAAGTCGCTTTTTTAAGAGAGTTTGTAGTTTGATTCACGGTCAGCTGTCGCTGGCGCGATTGCTTGTGTAGTTTCCGTGTGGGTAATATAAGGATAGCAAGTTCCTGTGACCTCCGCACCTGATCTAGGAAGCCGTTCTGAGAGGCGGCAGTGCAACTACAGCTTAGAAGATGCGGTTATTGTGCGGGGAGACCGTGCAATGCAACTCGACGCTATTCGTCCGATAAGGTTACTTACTTACTTCTGAGGTGACATTGCGGGTATGACAGAATTGCTTCAACCAAATCTTTATAAACAGCATCATAATATCATATCATTGCTTCAATCGAATATTTATTAATCGCTTCATAATATGATATCATTGCTTCAACCGAATCTTTATAAATTAATTTATAATTACAATCTCCTTGAGTTATGTTTTTACAGCTTCTGAACTCAAGGGAAAGGACAGAGTGAGATGTGAGCTGAATGAGACAAAAGGATTCTCCTTCAACTTTTTTACCTATTTTCTTTGTTTCTTTAATCACGAGAGGACCTGCTTTTGCTGTACGGCAAATACCCTGGTTGATGGGCTGGAACTGAACCTGAGTATTTCTTTTCGAAAGTGTGATATCTTGCTACAGAGTGATGAAACACTGAGCCATGGAAATTTGCAATGATGGTCGTTGGAATTACTTTCTCTAGGAACGAACAATGCTCAGCATTGATGAATTAGACGGAAGGAGAGGATGATCAAGCAAGTCCACGACACATGGAAGTGAAGTTTAAGTCTACCAGAACAAGTATTGGCTGCAACCTTAATTTGCCCAAATGAGTTAGTGAATGTAGCGAAAGAGCGTTATTGCGGTTTGCCTTTAAGAAGATTACCGTAATTCTGCTCGTAAACCAATGCGAATGGTGCGTGCAGGTTGGCTGATTATTGCTAAAATCAATCTTAACGTACCTGGGTCAGATTTACAAACAATTTACCGGTGCTTCTTGCTGCTCAAGTTCATCTATGTCGGCTCGACAACGCTGCGTGTTACAACACACATAGCAGGCAAGTCCTCAAGGAAAACCTAATGTTCACCATCTGCTCTGCTATGACTGAGTACAATATTTTCAAATTCGCCGCCAGGTTTCGGTGGCTTTATTTCTTCTCTAGTAACCTGAGTGTGGGAACACGCAATATCACGTTCTGTGTTACAGTGGGCCACCACATCACGTTCTGCGTTACAGCGGGCCACCACACCACGTTTTGCGTTACAGCGGGCCACCACACCACGTTCTGCGTTACAGCGGGCCATCACATCACGTTCTGTGTTACAGTGGGCCACCACACCACGGTCCGTGTTACAGCGGGCCATCACACCACGTTCTGTGTTACAGCGGGCCATCACACCACGTTCTGTGTTACAGCGGGCCACCACACCACGTTCTGTGTTACAGCGGGCCACCACACCACGTTCTGTGTTACAGCGGGCCATCACACCACGTTCTGTGGTACAGCGGGCCATCACACCACGTTCTGTGTTACAGCGGGCCATCAAACCACGTTCTGTGTTACAGCGGGCCATCAAACCACGTTCTGTGTTACAGCGGGCCATCACACCACGTTCTGTGTTACAGCGGGCCATCACACCACGTTCTGTGTTACAGCGGGCCATCACACCACGTTCTGTGTTACAGCGGGCCATCACATCATGTTCTGTGTTACAGTGGGCCACCACACCACGGTCCGTGTTACAGCGGGCCATTACACCACGTTCTGAGTTACAGCGGGCCATCACACCACGTTCTGCGTTACAGCGGGCCACCACACCACGGTCCGTGTTACAGCAGGCCACCACACCACGTTCTGTGTTACAGCGGGCCATCACATCACGTTCTGTGTTACAGTGGGCCACCACACCACGGTCCGTGTTACAGCGGGCCATCACACCACGTTCTTTGTTACAGCGGGCCACCACACCACGTTCTGCGTTACAGCGGGCCACCACATCACGTTCTGCGTTACAGCGGGCCACCACATCACGGTCCGTGTTACAGCAGGCCACCACACCACGGTCCGTGTTACAGCGGGCTACCACACCACGGTCCGTGTTACAGCAGGCCACCACACCACGGTCCGTGTTACAGCAGGCCACCACACCACGGTCCGTGTTACAGCAGGCCACCACACCACGGTCCGTGTTACAGCGGGCCATCACACCACGTTCTGTGTTACAGCAGGCCACCACACCACGGTCCGTGTTACAGCGGGCTACCACACCACAGTCCGTGTTACAGCAAGCCACCACACCACGGTCCGTGTTACAGCAGGCCACCACACCACGGTCCGTGTTATAGCAGGCCACCACACCACGGTCCGTGTTACAGCAGGCCACCACACCACGGTCCGTGTTACAGCGGGCCACCACACCACGGTCCGTGTTACAGCAGGCCACCACACCACGGTCCGTGTTACAGCGGGCTACCACACCACGGTCCGTGTTACAGCAGGCCACCACACCACGGTCCGTGTTACAGCAGGCCACCACACCACGGTCCGTGTTACAGCGGGCTACCACACCACGGTCCGTGTTACAGCAGGCCATCACACCACGGTCCGTGTTACAGCGGGCCACCACACCACGTTCTGCGTTACAGCGGGCCACCACACCACGTTCTGCGTTACAGCGGGCCACCACACCACGGTCCGTGTTACAGCGGGCCATCACACCACGTTCTGTGTTACAGCAGGCCACCACACCACGGTCCGTGTTACAGCGGGCTACCACACCACAGTCCGTGTTACAGCAGGCCACCACACCACGGTCCGTGTTACAGCAGGCCACCACACCACGGTCCGTGTTATAGCAGGCCACCACACCACGGTCCGTGTTACAGCAGGCCACCACACCACGGTCCGTGTTACAGCGGGCCACCACACCACGGTCCGTGTTACAGCAGGCCACCACACCACGGTCCGTGTTACAGCAGGCCACCACACCACGGTCCGTGTTACAGCGGGCCACCACACCACGGTCCGCGTTACAGCGGGCCACCACACCACGGTCCGTGTTATAGCGGGCCACCATGAGATGTTTAGCTTTCCTCTGTGAATATCTAAAATTTCTAGTCGTAAAGACCAAGATGTGTGACTTTGGAGCAGCATTGTAGCGGTTCGTGCACGTATTCTATGGCTATCGCTTCCGTTCTATGCTCCACACAGTGGAATGATGCACCAGACTGTTGAATTGGATTAGTTTTCGCCTTTGGTTACCGCTTTCGTTTCGATGCTCGGCAGAGGGGCAAGATTGATAGAACCATTGATAATATTATTACTGTCCTGTTATGCTTACTTATTTCTAGCAGATGCTGCAGAATGATCACACCTAACACACCTAGCTTTATTGGTTGTTTAGTGTTCTCCTTAAACCCTTCATGTATAAACTGAAAATTAATAAACTTTTCATGTCCTGCTTAAATTTCATATTAGAACACATGGAGTGATGTACGATAATCCACGCTTCATCAATACTGCAGTATCACTATTATTGTACAATCCACGATAAATCGGTGTAATGGAATCACAGTCATTGTGTACTCCACACTCCATCAATACCAGAGCATATAAACATAATTGTATAGTTCACACTCCATCTATACCAAAGCACAACTATCATTGTATAGTTCACACTTTATCAATACCAGAGCACAACTATCATTGTATAGTTCACACTCTATCAATACCAGAGCATAACTATCATTTTGTAGACCCACTCCATCAATAACAGAAAGTAACAGTCCCTACACAGTCCACACTCCTGAAAAGACAGAAGGTCTACACTGGAGCGCATCACAGAATTCTCTCCAGTCATATTAGAGCATTAAGATTTTAGAGATCTCACGTGTGTTTTACTTTAGGAGAGGAAGTGCATTACTATAGCAGAGACTTCAGACAGCATCGCACAAATATGGCGGAGTTAGACAGCCCATCCTCTCGCAGCGTCAGTGTATGAAAAATCTCGATGCTTCCGACAGTCGCGCTCGGCCGTGGGGACAGAAGCACAATATCAGAAGGGATGGCGAGAGCTGTAATGCTATACGGCTGTATCAATTGTCGGAGCCGCTTAAAACTGTTCATATTCCGCAGGCCAGGTGGTCGGAACGAGCAATTTGGACCTGTTATCCGGGAACAAGAGATATTTATGACCCGGGAAATTTGAAAACGCGCCACCTCATTTATAGAGAGCTTTTGGCCTGCTCCTTTGCCGGTCGAGGTCGTAGGATTCTTCTTTTCTTGGTGCTTCTCGAGTCTCTTAAGAGGTTTCCTCTGTAAATAAAAAGTCGGTGTCAGCTCGAGTAGATTCTTTAACTTTCCAAGGTGAGATGCTCAGCACATTGTCATGAAAAGTCGATCGTCCCTGATTTTATCATGAAGGCTCGATTGTCCCTGATTTTATTATAAAGGGTCGAATGTCCCTGATTTTATCATGAAGGCTCGATTGTCCCTGATTTTATTATAAAGGGTCGATTGTCCCTGATTTTATCATGAAGGCTCGATTGTCCCTGATTTTATCATGAAGGCTCGATTGTCCCTGATTTTATCATGAAGGCTCGGTTGTCCCTGATTTTATCATGAAGGCTCGATTGTCCCTGATTTTATTATAAAGGGTCGATTGTCCCTGATTTTATCATGAAGGCTCGATTGTCCCTGATTTTATCATGAAGGCTCGATTGTCCCTGATTTTATCATGAAGGCTCGATTGTCCCTGATTTTATTATAAAGGGTCGATTGTCCCTGATTTTGTCGTGAAAGGTCGATAATCCCTGATTTTATCGTGAGTGGAAACACGCTGTATATTTGTAAACAGCTTTGATACCTAACTTTAAAATGTGATATGGTAAATATAATTTCTCTCGCTCCAGTGATAGTTGTTTGATTTTGGAAGCCCAGAACTTTCGTGCATGGAGACGAGCGCGACATGGATCTCGTCGAGAAAACACTCGAGGTATCTTGCTTGGTTGTCCTACGATGGACCTAAATCTCTTTTTAACCTAAATAGTCATGTAACGTAATGATATATGATAGTTGCTTCACAGAGATAAATTTTAATTTTTTCATAAAGATAAAAGGTTCGTTGTTTCATAAAGATGTATGCTCGTTATTTCGTAAAGATAGATTTTAGCTATTTCATAAAGATATTAGTTAATTATAACATAAAGATGTATGTCAGTTATTTCACACTAAAATACGAACTCAACTTTTTATTCCAACAAGCGGTTTTGTACCGAAGACATCGGTATAGAGTGAGCTCACAGAGCGGGACGCTCGGACCATTTTTCTATTGTGCCGGCCTACAGATTGGGTCTAAGGCTTTGTTTGTTCGTCCCAAACACGCAGGGTTAATTAAAACGTCTTTTTAAACTTAAACCGGTTCGAAGTGAATAATATATATGTATTTTTCATATTATGGCCCCAGGAAAAGCCCCTGCTCTGTGAATTTTAAATCCGCTCTGTATGAACGTTGTTCTTTTCGCGTCAATATTGGGAGGCTTAATTAGGGCTTTTCTTGCATTGTTTTCGGCGTCGCTCAAAACCGGAATACCTGACACGGCTCTTTTGTGCGCAGAATTTCATTCAATTCTCGAACTCATTTCTCTGAGAAAATAATTGACGAAGAAAATACATTCAATTTTTGCTGACCTTCTGCGACAGCTCTTTCTCGCTTCTGACTTCCGGAAATCTTTTTTTCGGCAGCATTATTTTAGTGGAAATTATAAAAATATTGAGTGGTAAAACAGCTTCATTGAGCTGGTAACTAGGCTATGAGTATGAAGTCATTCCCATGAATACCAAGGCAGTCCCATGAGTACGAAGGCAGTTCCATGAGTACGAAGGCAGTTCCATGAGTACGAAGGCAGTTGCATGAGTACGAAGACAGTTCCATGAGTACGAAGGCAGTTCTATGAGTATGAAGTCATTCCCATGAATACGAAGGCAGTTCCATGAGTACGAAAGCAGTTCCATGAGTACGAAGGCAGTTCCATGAGTACGAAGGCAGTTCCATGAGTACGAAGGCAGTTCCATGAGTACGAAGGCAGTTGCATGAGTACGAAGGCAGTTCCATGAGTACGAAGGCAGTTGCATGAGTACGAAGGCAGTTCCATGAGTACGAAGGCAGTTCCATGAGTACGAAGGCAGTTCCATGAGTACGAAGGCAGTTCATGAGTACGAAGGCAGTTGCATGAGTACGAAGGCAGTTCCATGAGTACGAAGGCAGTTGCATGAGTACGAAGGCAGTTCCATGAGTACGAAGGCAGTTCCATGAGTACGAAGGCAGTTCCATGAGTACGAAAGCAGTTCTATGAGTACGAAAGCAGTTCCATGAGTACGAAGGCAGTTGCATGAGTACGAAGGCAGTTCCATGAGTACGAAGGCAGTTCCATGAGTACGAAGGCAGTTCCATGAGTACGAAGGCAGTTCCATGAGTACGAAGGCAGTTCCATGAGTACGAAGGCAGTTCCATGAGTACGAAAGCAGTTGCATGAGTACGAAGGCAGTTCCATAAGTACGAAGGCAGTTGCATGAGTACGAAGGCAGTTCCATGAGTACGAAGGCAGTTCCATGAGTACGAAGGCAGTTCCATGAGTACGAAAGCAGTTCCATGAGTACGAAAGCAGTTCCATGAGTACGAAGGCAGTTGCATGAGTACGAAGGCAGTTCCATGAGTACGAAGGCAGTTCCATGAGTACGAAGGCAGTTCCATGAGTACGAAGGCAGTTCCATGAGTACGAAGGCAGTTCCATGAGCAACGTGTACGATAAAAAATTTGAAAGATAGGAAATTTTTTTTCTGATGGTGTTCTCTTGGAGTTGACATATATTATATTCCATCTGAAATCAACATCGTCATGAAGGTGCGTCAGAATTCCCCTCACTGATGTATTTGAATCAAAATTCCCGATCCCCACACGCTGCTATCACTACCCTGATGAATGTTTGTTTATGGCTTACGTAGATGTTTGAGAAAAAATAAAAACCGTTTATTTCTAAAAAAGTTGATACATGATATGCCTGCTGTGTTATATGTTTGTTAATCGTCGTTTTTTTAACATACTTACTGTGTATTATGTTTGCGAGTCGTCGTTATTTTTTGGTGTTTGCCCGTTGTTGGAGCAATGTTTGAGTTGTTGGCATTAATGTTTCCCCTTGTGCTGTTTGTTTGTACGCCTCGTATGGTTTGTCTGTAAATTAAGGACCTTTATATTGAGAAAAATTTTAGGATCCAATGTGTTGAAATACATTTTTTCATGTGTCAACTTTTTAGAAATAAACGGTTTTTCTTTTTTGTTTTTGTTCGTAGATTTGTCATGTGTGTTTATGTGTGACCCTGTGTGTGTATTTCCAGTGCAACTTCCCCTATTCCCACCTAGAAATTCTGACCTTTTCCACCTGACTTATACGCATCATTCCACTATCATTCCTTCCAACAATATAAGCAAGTACCTCCTACAGTACACGTTTCATTCTACCCCCTCACTCCTGTCATGTAGGAGTGATGGGGTGCAGGAGTGTGTCATGTGGGAGTGATGGGGTGCAGGAGTGTGTCATGTGGGAGTGATGGGGTGCAGGAGTGTGTCATGTAGGAGTGATGGTTTGTAGGAGTGGGTCATTTAGGAGTAATGGAGTGCAGGAGTGTGTCATGTAGGAGTGATGGAGTGTAGGAGTGGGTCATGTGGGAGTGATGGGGTGCAGGAGTGTGTCATGTGGGAGTGATGGGGTGCACGAGTGTGTCATGTAGGAGTGATGGTTTGTAGGAGTGGGTCATTTAGGAGTAATGGAGTGCAGGAGTGTGTCATGTAGGAGTGATGGAGTGTAGGAGTGGGTCATGTGGGAGTGATGGGGTGCAGGAGTGTGTCATGTGGGAGTGATGGGGTGCACGAGTGTGTCATGTAGGAGTGATGGTTTGTAGGAGTGGGTCATTTAGGAGTAATGGAGTGCAGGAGTGTGTCATGTAGGAGTGATGGAGTGTAGGAGTGGGTCATGTAGGAGTGATGGGGTGCAGGAGTGTGTCATGTGGGAGTGATGGGGTGCAGGAGTGTGTCATGTAGGAGTGATAGGGTGCAGGAGTGTGTCATGTAGGAATGATTGGGTGCAGGAGTGTGTCACGTAGGAGTGATGGGGTGTAGGAGTGTGTCATGTAGGAGTGATGGGGTGCAGGAGTGTGTCATGTAGGAGTGATGGGGTACAGGAGTGTGTCATGTAGGAGTGATGGGGTGCAGGAGTGTGTCATGTAGGAGTGATGGGGTGCAGGAGTGTGTCATGTAGGAGTGATGGGGTGCAGGAGTGTGTCATGTGGGAGTGATGGGGTGCAGGAGTGGGTCATGTAGGAGTAATGGGGTGCAGGAGTGTGTCATGTAGGAGTGATGGAGTGTAGGAGTGGGTCATGTAGGAGTGATGGGGTGCAGGAGTGTGTCATGTGGGAGTGATGGGGTGCAGGAGTGTGTCATGTAGGAGTGATGGGGTGCAGGAGTGTGTCATGTGGGAGTGATGGGGTGCAGGAGTGTGTCATGTAGGAGTGATGGGGTGCAGGAGTGTGTCATGTAGGAATGATTGGGTTGATGAGTGTGTCATGTTGGAGTGATGGGGTGCAGGAGTGTGTCATGTAGGAGTGATGGGGTGCAGGAGTGTGTCATGTAGGAGTGATGGGGGGCAGGAGTGTGTCATGTAGGAGTGATGGGGTGCAGGAGTGTGTCATGTAGGAGTGATGGGGTGCAGGAGTGTGTCATGTGGAAGTGACGGGGTGCAGGAGTGTGTCATGTAGGAGTGATGGGGTGCAGGAGTGTGTCATGTAGGAGTGATGGGGTGCAGGAGTGTGTCATGTAGGAGTGATGGGGTGCAGGAGTGTGTCATGTAGGAGTGATGGGGTGCAAAAGTATGTCATGTAGGAATGATTGGGTGCATGAGTGTGTCATGTTGGAGTGATGGGGTGCAGGAGTGTGTCATGTAAGAGTGATGGGGTGCAGGAGTGTGTCATGTAGGAGTGATGGGGGGCAGGAGTGTGTCATGTAGGAGTGATGGGGTGCAGGAGTGTGTCATGTAGGAGTGATGGGGTGCAGGAGTGTGTCATGTGGAAGTGATGGGGTGCAGGAGTGTGTCATGTAGGAGTGATGGGGTGCAGGAGTGTGTCATGTAGGAGTGATGGAGTGTAGGAGTGGGTCAAGTAGGAGTGATGGGGTGCAGGAGTGTGTCATGTGGGAGTGATGGGGTGCAGGAGTGTGTCATGTAGGAGTGATGGGGTGCAGGAGTGTGTCATGTGGGAGTGATGGGGTGCAGGAGTGTGTCATGTAGGAGTGATGGGGTGCAGGAGTGTGTCATGTAGGAATGATTGGGTGCATGAGTGTGTCATGTTGGAGTGATGGGGTGCAGGAGTGTGTCATGTAGGAGTGATGGGGTGCAGGAGTGTGTCATGTAGGAGTGATGGGGGGCAGGAGTGTGTCATGTAGGAGTGATGGGGTGCAGGAGTGTGTCATGTAGGAGTGATGGGGTGCAGGAGTGTGTCATGTGGAAGTGATGGGGTGCAGGAGTGTGTCATGTAGGAGTGATGGGGTGCAGGAGTGTGTCATGTAGGAGTGATGGGGTGCAGGAGTGTGTCATGTAGGAGTGATGGGGTGCAGGAGTGTGTCATGTAGGAGTGATGGGGTGCAAAAGTATGTCATGTAGGAGTGATGGGGTGCAAAAGTATGTCATGTAGGAGTGATGGGGTGCAGGAGTGTGTCATGTAGGAGTGATGGGATGCAGGAATGTGTCATGTAGGAGTGATGGGGTGCAGGAGTGTGTCATGTGGGAGTGATGGGGTGCAGGAGTGTGTCATGTAGGAGTGATGGGGTGCAGGAGTGTGTCATGTAGGAATGATTGGGTGCAGGAGTGTGTCATGTTGGAGTGATGGGGTGTAGGAGTGTGTCATGTAGGAGTAATGGGGTGCAGGAGTGTGTCATGTAGGAGTGATGGAGTGTAGGAGTGTGTCATGTAGGAGTGATGGGGTGCAGGAGTGTGTCATGTAGGAATGATTGGGTGCAGGAGTGTGTCATGTTGGAGTGATGGGGTTTAGGAGTGTGTCATGTAGGAGTGATGGGGTGCAGGAGTGTTTCATGTAGGAGTAATGGGGTGCAGGAGTGTGTCATGTAGGAGTGATGGAGTGTAGGAGTGGGTCATGTAGGAGTGATGGGGTGCAGGAGTGTGTCATGTAGGAGTGATGGGGTGCAAAAGTATGTCATGTAGGAGTGATGGGGTGCAAAAGTATGTCATGTAGGAGTGATGAGGTGCAGGAATGTGTCATGTAGGAGTGATGGGGTGCAAAGGTATGTCATGTAGGAGTGATGGGGTGCAGGAATGTGTCATGTAGGAGTGATGGGGTGCAGGAGTGTGTCATGTAGGAGTGATGGGGTGCAAAATTATGTCATGTAGGAGTGATGGGGTGCAGGAGTGTGTCATGTAGGAGTGATGGGGTGCAGGAGTGTGTCATGTAGGAGTGATGGGAGGCAGGAATGTGTCATGTAGGAGTGATGGGGTGCAAAAGTATGTCATTTAGGAGTGATGTGGTGCAAAAGTATGTCATGTAGGAGTGATGGGGTGCAGGAATGTGTCATGTAGGAGTGATGGGGTGCAAAAGTATGTCATGTAGGAGTGATGGGGTGCAAAAGTATGTCATGTAGGAGTGATGGGGTGCAAAAGTATGTCATGTAGGAGTGATGGGGTGCAAAAGTGTGTCATGTAGGAGTGATGGGTTGCAAAAGTATGTCATGTGGGAGTGATGGAGTGTAGATGTGTGTCACCCACTGTGTTTCTACGCCATTTTAAGCATATTAAAATGTTGTTCAAATGCAGCACCTCCCCGATGCCGCAGAGTCTCAGCTCAATGCAGCTCGGAGCAGCTGAGTCAGCAGGACGCAGACATCGTTTATTTGCGAGAGAAGCGCCTGTCTCCCAGAACACGCGTCCGTCTCCAGCATCCAAAGAAATGAGGAGCGAGCCTGTGTGTCTGTGAGTGTGTGTGTGTGTGTGTGTGAGCAGTCCCTCGCGAATATTAAGTCCGCGTGACGCCAGGACCAATTTATAGGCAGAAATATTCCGTCCATTTAAATAGGGAGGCCTCAGAAGAGGTGTCGAGGTGAAGTGTGGAGTTACGGAGTGTGGAGACGGGAATTTGGTGGGGCTTGTGGAACGTTGTGTTGAGTCAGACTGTGGGTGTATTTACCAGCATGAGAAGTGTGGAGTTTGGGGTGAGGAGAGGAGAATTTGATGGATTTGGGCGTGTGGAACCTCGAGTATAGTTAGTCTATGGATATATTTACCAGCATGAGATCTGTGGAGTTTGGGAACGTGGGGAGGAGAATTTTGTGTGGTGTGAGGAACGTCGTGTAGAGTCAGACTATAGAAGGCAGCATTGAATGCATATACCTGTATGAATTCGTGCAGATATCTTTGGATAGAAATGAGCTTGGGTCGAGTTTGATATAGGTATAGAAGGCTTTTAGTGAAAAATTAATGTTTAGGTAATGTAAGGAGTTGAATGGACGTGAGTGGAGATGGGCATGTAGTGTAATTTATGCAACAGAAAGGTACGTCAGGAAGCTATACGGAGGTATGAGATTGCCGAGGGAAAAAGTTAAGGGAGATGTTAGTGGGGGCGAATTAAGTTTAATTTCTATTTTAGAACGAGGTTATCGAACGTCACTAATTCAGTACCCTCTGATTATTTAAATAAGCTCTAGCAGAGGAAACTGCGATTATTTCAATACTTGAAACACTCCTCAGTAATTAAATTTCGCTTTTTATTTGAAGCACTCGACAGTAAATCAATTCGAGAACATGGGATTTAACACACAACATTCACGTGCGCGGTCTTAACAAAAACTTCAATTATTTCACTATTTGAAACACTCCTCAGTGAGTCAATTCGAGAGCACGGGATGTTTGGCAACACATCAATTCGAGAGCACGGGATGTTTGGCAACACATCAATTCGAGAGCACGGGATGTTTGGCAACACATCAATTCGAGAGCACGGGATGTTTGGCAACACATCAATTCAAGAGCACGGGATGTTTGGCAACACATCAATTCAAGTGCACGGGATGTTTGGCAACACATCAATTCGAGAGCACGGGATGTTTGGCAACACATCAATTCAAGAGCACGGGATGTTTGGCAACACATCAATTCAAGAGCACGGGATGTTTGGCAACACATCAATTCAAGAGCACGGGATGTTTGGCAACACATCAATTCAAGAGCACAGGATGTTTGGCAACACATCAATTCAAGAGCACGGGATGTTTGGCAACACATCAATTCGAGAGCACGGGATGTTTGGCAACACATCAATTCAAGAGCACGGGATGTTTGGCAACACATCAATTCGAGAGCACGGGATGTTTGGCAACACATCAATTCGAGAGCACGGGATGTTTGGCAACACATCAATTCGAGAGCACGGGATGTTTGGCAACACATCAATTCGAGAGCACGGGATGTTTGGCAACACATCAATTCAAGAGCACGGGATGTTTGGCAACACATCAATTCAAGAGCACGGGATGTTTGGCAACACATCAATTCGAGAGCACGGGATGTTTGGCAACACATCAATTCAAGAGCACGGGATGTTTGGCAACACATCAATTCAAGAGCACGGGATGTTTGGCAACACATCAATTCAAGAGCACGGGATGTTTGGCAACACATCAATTCAAGAGCACGGGATGTTTGGCAACACATCAATTCAAGAGCACGGGATGTTTGGCAACACATCAATTCAAGAGCACGGGATGTTTGGCAACACATCAATTCGAGAGCACGGGATGTTTGGCAACACATCAATTCGAGAGCACGGGATGTTTGGCAACACATCAATTCGAGAGCACGGGATGTTTGGCAACACATCAATTCGAGAGCACGGGATGTTTGACAACACATCAATTCGAGAGCACGGGATGTTTGGCAACACATCAATTCGAGAGCACGGGATGTTTGGCAACACATCAATTCGAGAGCACGGGATGTTTGGCAACACATCAATTCGAGAGCACGGGATGTTTGGCAACACATCAATTCGAGAGCACGGGATGTTTGGCAACACATCAATTCGAGAGCACGGGATGTTTGGCAACACATCAATTCGAGAGCACGGGATGTTTGGCAACACATCAATTCGAGAGCACGGGATGTTTGGCAACACATCAATTCGAGATCACGGGATGTTTGGCAACACATCAATTCGAGAGCACGGGATGTTTGGCAACACATCAATTCGAGAGCACGGGATGTTTGGCAACACATCAATTCGAGAGCACGGGATGTTGGGCAACACATCAATTCGAGATCACGGGATGTTTGGCAACACATCAATTCGAGAGCACGGGATGTTTGGCAACACATCAATTCGAGAGCACGGGATGTTTGGCAACACATCAATTCGAGATCACGGGATGTTTGGCAACACATCAATTCGAGAGCACGGGATGTTTGGCAACACATCAATTCGAGAGCTCGGGATGTTTGGCAACACATCAATTCGAGAGCACGGGATGTTTGGCAACACATCAATTCGAGAGCACGGGATGTTGGGCAACACATCAATTCGAGATCACGGGATGTTTGGCAACACATCAATTCGAGAGCACGGGATGTTGGGCAACACTTCAATTCGAGAGCACGGGATGTTTGGTAACACATCAATTCGAGAGCACGGGATGTTTGGCAACACATCAATTCGAGAACACGGGATGTTTGGCAACACATCAATTCGAGATCACGGGATGTTTGGCAACACATCAATTCGAGATCACGGGATGTTTGGCAACACATCAATTCGAGAGCACGGGATGTTGGGCAACACTTCAATTCGAGAGCACGGGATGTTTGGTAACACATCAATTCGAGAGCACGGGATGTTTGGCAACACATCAATTCGAGAACACGGGATGTTTGGCAACACATCAATTCGAGAACACGGGATAAAACATGCAACACCCGCCCACGTTCTGGATGCGTTGAGTTGCGCACCACAAGCACCACAACAGTGCGCGGTCTGACCACCTCAGCGCGGCGGCGTCCGCACTTTTGCAGCTCCGACAGCCGCGTCTATTACGCGGAACACGCGCTGTTCGGTCGCATTTTTTGGTGACCTTGTCGCTCTTTTGAATTTGCTTCCACCTTTTTTTGAGCATTCGCGTGAGCTCCAGGATGCTCTCATTGCCAGATGAACGGCCAGTCCGCAAAAATGCGCAAAAGTGAACGTTTTTCCTGGCAAAAATTAGGGGAACATCTCTGCTGGGGAGGGGTGATGTGTGTGTGTGTGTGTGTGTGTGGAGTGGGAGGAACGAGGTAAAACGCAGCGAATTTTTTTGTTCAATAAATAATCAGAAATGAGAAACTGAGAAAATATATTTTTTTTGGAAGTAATACTTGAGAATGATAATTTGAAAGTGAATTTACGCCCAATAATTTGATGGGTCCAGTTATGTCAATAACATGAGATGAAATTGATGGTGATAATTTGATGGAGCTATTCGTGGCAATAATGTTCAACTGGTAACAAAGTACACTTCCTCAACTGGTAACAGAGGAGAAATGTCGAAGTCAATTAACGAGTAATTTAAACCAGATATATGTGCTGGCATGAAATACGTTGTGAGGGTCAAGTTTGGTGTACGCTGGAGCCAGGTTATGCGTGTAAACGTGTAGTTACCTTGTTTACAAATCTCAAGCAATATTTTTGCATGAATTTTCAACTGTTGGTTAAGTACATCCAAGACTTCGGTCAGTTACCCGAGCTAATTTTATCGCTGAAACGCCTATCATTTTAGCCGCCCCGTGCAAAGGCTGTGCTTAGGCTGCAAAAATTATATATTTTTCGGTGAAAAATTTAAAATTATTATCAGCTTCTAATTTAGTAGCAAGATTTATTTCTATGCTTCTGTTGGTTGCAAACTTCCTCGAAATTTCACATGGGGAATTTCAAAGTTTGACGATCTATCTAATGAAGAATATATTATTCCAACACTCTATTTAGTTTATTGTAATTAGGGTGTGAGGGGATGCAGGACTCCCAGGCACGCGTGTCCCCCAGGCCTGAATTATCAGGTAATGGGCGCCGGTCGCGCACTAGACATTCCTGGTGCTGGGAGCTTATCGTGAGTTCGGTCCTATTGTTTACCTCCTTGTTCCATTGCTCGCTTGTTGGTCACCGTTTAGGTTTTTTATTCAGTAATTACATAGGGCAAAATTCAACCCTTTTCCTTCAATAATAGCTTAGAACGAAATTACTGGAAAATTTATACCTGAATGCGATGTGTATCACTATCTTTTTCTACAAAGTCTATTTTTCATTATTTCTTCTTTAGGTACTTTGTAATCTACACAAGAATATGAGGTACAAGCGTGACAACCTAAACCAACGGATCTCCTAACGTCTATTACTATTGTTTGCTGTAAAAACGGTGTTGAGAAGAGAAATTCCTGAATAACATTGAGAACAATCAAAAATCTGTTGAATGTTGGTCAATAAATACTTGCTGGGATTGGCACACTGTTCTGCAATATTAGGCGACAACTGCGCAAAATGTTCAAATATTCCGGAATATTACGAGAGAAAACATAAAATATTTAATGTAAGTTGCTCAAAAGGTAACCAAGCACCCACATACATACATTCACGCACCTACACATGTTTACGCACCCACACACATTCACGCACTCACACATGTTCACACATCCACATCCCTACACGCTCACACACCCACACATGGTCACGCACCCACACCCACACACACTCACACACCCACACTCACGCATCACGCACCGACACCCACACACACTCACGCACCCACACCCACATATGGTCACGCACCCACACCCACACCCACTTACGCACCCACACTCGCGCATCACGCACCGACACCCACACACACTCACGCACCCACACTGACGCATCACGCACCCACACACACACTCACGCACCCACACTCTCGCATCACGCACCCACACCCACACACACTCACGCACCCACACTGACGCATCATGCACCCACACCCACACACACTCACGCACCCACACTGACGCATCACGCACCCACACCCACACCCACACACACTCACGTACCCCCACCCACGCATCCCGCACCCACACCCACACCCACACACACTCACGCACCCCCACTCACGCATCACGCCCCCTCACCCACACACACTCACGCACCCATACTCACGCATCACGCACCCACACCCACACCCACACATACTCACGCTCCCACACTCTCGCATCACGCACCCACACCCACACACACTCACGCACCCACACTCACGCATCACGCACCCACACACACACCCACACACACTCACGCACCCACACTCTCGCATCACGCACCCACACCCACACCCACACATACTCACGCACCCACACTCACGCATCACGCACCCACACCCACACACACTCACGCATCACGCACCCACTCCCACACACACTCACGCACCCCCACTCACGCATCACGCACCCACACCCACACACACTGACGCATCACGCACCCACACCCACACACACTCACGCACCCACACTCTCGCATCACGCACCCACACCCACACACGATCACGCATACACGTTCCCCCACTCACGCAACCACACAAAGCTCGCGTGCCCACACCCCCACAACCACACACCCCCACACCCCCACACCCCCACACCCCCACACCCCCACACCCCCACACCCCCACACCCCACACCCCCACACCCCCACACCCCCACACCCCCACACCCCCACACCCCCCCAACCCCACACCCCACACCCCCACAACCCCACACCCACACACACCCACACCCCCACACCCCCACAACCCCACACCCCCACACTTCACACCCCCACACCCCCACACCCCCACACCCCCACACCCCCACACCCCCACACCCCCACACCCCCACACCCCCACACCCCCACACCCCACACCCCAACACCCCCACACCCCCACACCCCCACACCCCCACACCCCCCAACCCCACACCCCACACCCCCACAACCCCACACCCACACACACCCACACCCCCACACCCCCACAACCCCACACCCCCACACTTCACACCCCCACACCCCCACACCCCCACACCCCCACACCCCCACACCCCCCACCCTCCACACCCCCACCCCCCCACACCCCCACACCCCCCCACGTGCTCACTAGAAGAACAAATATCAAAATCTAAAAACCTACAGCGCGAGCGAGCGCGTGTCCCCCGGGCCTGAATTATCAGGTAATGGGCGCCGGGCGCGCACTTGTCATTCCTGGTGCCGGGAGCTTATCGTGGTGGTGGCAGGGCTCCCTAGAGGGCACTGCCCCTCCCCTTGAGGGATCATGTGTACATGAGGGGGAATAACGAGAGGGGGAAGCGGTTATCTTAAATCTGCGGGGATTTACCTCAAGTTTTCACTCATGTAGAGTTCCAAGAGGTCTAGCGTTCAGAGGTCACGGATCTCATTATGTCTGAAAGTTCCTTGTAGTATTTAGGTTTTTCCCTCAAATTTCTATTGGGTCTTATGTTCAGTCCATCCCATAAAGACTCCACGGAGTCTTAAGTCTCCTGAGACCTTTATTCAATGTCTTCCCCTTGAATTTTCTACTACGTTCAGCCCCTCCCCCACAGACTCCACGGGGGTTTTAAGTCCCTTAGACCCTTCTTCTATGCCTTTTCCTCAAATTTCCATTGGGTCTTATGTTCAGCTTCTCTCTTACAGACTCCACTCGGTTTAAAGTTCTCTAAGACCTTTCTTCTAATTCTTTCACTCAGATTCCCTTTGGGTTTATATTCAGCCCCTCTGTTACAGACCCCACGGGGACTAAAGTTTTCTAAGACCTTTCTTTTAATTCTTTCCCTCAGATTCCCTCTGGGTTTTATATTCCGCCCCATTCTTACAGACCCCACGGGGTTCCAAAGGGTCCTTCATCTACCTCCTTTCCTGAGACCTCCAGGGGTCTTTTGTTCAGGCTCCTTCCTGCAGGCCCCAGGGGGCTGGAAGACCCCTAGGGAGCCTTGCGTCTAGTCCCCCTCGTGAAGACCCCAGGAGGTCGAAGGGGGTCTCCTGGTTTCTCAGGGACCCTAGCGTTCACTTCTGCGTACTCTTACCTCGCGGCACGCAAGTTCTTGAGGATTCTTTTTTGCTCAACTAAATATTGAAAGACTTCTTGAGCTAATGTTTATTACGTCTTTTCTCACGGAGTGCGCTTTAATTGCGATATATATTTTTCAACTTAATATGTTAAGTCTCTTTCACTTTCCTGAGCAAATGTTTGTTACGTTCTTTCTCAAGGGACGCGTATTAATTGCGGTATTTTATCGCAATATCCAGCGCTCCCTGTAGGCCACACCAGCAAATGTGCGTCATGCTTTTTCTCTGTAGGTAAACTAAGTACCTGTACAATCGGTGCACGCGTTGTGCAGCATCATGTTATGCGAATGTCAATTTATACGGAATAGATTAGCTCCCGTTATTCAGATCTTGAATCGAGCCTCGTGAATAACTTACACTCATTTTCATCCTTGTATAAGTTGCGGTGCTCATGGGATGATGTTTAACCCTTTGGTTACTGACGGCTACTCTTGGGCCAAAATGGCTAGTGCTTCCAGTTTAGGGCATTTAACATCATATTACAGTAAGTTAACTAGTATGGGAATATTTTGAAATGAATAATAAAATTAGAGAAATTAACAGTTTTCATGAAACTATTTTTAGACATACCAGAAGCCTGCTCGCGTAAATTACCATTGGTTACCTTTAAGTTCATGCCACAGGGTCCGTGCAACATATTCAATAACCTTTCTATTTAACTTGAGGAAGTTTTTTCTGACCTTCGTTCGTTTTCTGACAAGTTTGGGTAAAAGCTCATGAATTATTTCTTCAAAAATTAAAAAAGTTTATTTTCAACATCGAAAATTTTTTCTCTCCAATTATAGAGTTTAAAAGATTCATAATTTTTAAAATTAAACTAAAGAAATAGGCGTTTGCATAAGGGTGAAACACCCACACTAGGGCAATTTCATCGATATTTCAGGGTTCTGACAACTTTTTCCCTAAACCATTTGAATTTTCATTCCCTAAACCATTTGAATTTTCATTCCCTAAACCATTTTAATTTTCATTCCCTAAATCATTTAAATTTTCATTCCCTAAACCATTTGAATTTTCATTCCCTAAACCATTTAAATTTTCATTCCCTAAAACATTTGAATTTTCATTCCCTAAACCATTTGAATTTTCATTCCCTAAAACATTTGAATTTTCATTCCCTAAACCATTTGAATTTTCATACTCAATGGCGTAACTCAAGAATAGACAGTAATTCACTTATTTTTACTTATTTTCCCACCTCCTCAGAAGATGCTCACATTATTTCTATCGAGCAGAGTTAGTTGCAGCCCCGCGCTACTAACTCGCTCCATTGACGCCTGGAAACTCTCATCACATCTTTTGCCTTCCATGCACCACGGAGCGCAGTTCCGATTGCGCAGCGGCCTTCCTTCTGCTCTTAAGTCTCCTCCTTAGCTTGCAGCGGAGCTTGAAGTCTTTTCTTCGCTTCTCTCCTCCTGTAATAAAATTTTATTGCTTGTTTTTATAAAACATTATTGCTTGTTTTTATAAAATGTTATTGCTTGTTTTTGCTTCCATGCGTGCACTTGATTGAGCGTCTATGTTTCTTCTATGCTTCATAGGCGGCAGCTGTTGCTCATCTTTTGCTTCTATGTTTGTTTATTATTTTCTTATTTTGATTAAACAAAGGATCTTTGCCTGAACTTACTGGCATTATTGTTAAATTTATAATAGTCTCTTTTCAGGGTCTTATATCTGCGTGTCAAACTGGCCTTCGTACAATAGCGTGTTTTGCTCATTTGATCTCAAGTTACCTTGATCATCGCATGATGAATAAAATTAATCATTTAATGATCGTTCCATTAAAAGAAAATTAATGATTAATTTTTGAGGAAAAATTGAAAAATTAATTAAAGGAAAACAAAAATCCATGATATTAAATGAGTCATTAGATGATTATTACATTCCCAGTCATCTGATGGTTACTTAACTTTGTCATTATGAAATTGTCTTCGCATCATTAGACTAGTCATTTAGACGTCGGCTGCGTAGGCCGTTTTCACACGAACAAAAATCTTTAAATTTGTATTTTATAAATTATTTTGAATATAATTAGTAAATAGTTCGGGCGCTACAACATAACTTTAGCTCGCGTAAACATAGAATTCACAAACCAGACTGAGCAAATAAGTCATATTAAAGCAAGTTTTATCACGCACAAATAATTCATTACATAAGGAATCTACTCGAAAAAGGTTTACATTTTTTCAGGAATAATAATTGTGAAAGGTAACCTGTTTGGATTCTACAAGACTTGCGTCTTAACGGGATATAAGAGCCCTGACTTGTTGGCCTAAAAAATTATCCAACTAACCAATATTCTATTAAACGTAGGGCTTATATTTTCTCATGAATAATAATAGTGCAGGGGAAACTGCTTTGATTATACAAGACTTGTGCTCTAAGGGCATCCAGTGCCCTGATTAATGAGCTGTCAAATAAAAAAATTCACACTAACAAAAATTCTATTTGACTTATATTTTCTCACGAATAATACATAATCATTCTAGAAAACCTGTTTAGATTCAACAAGACCTGTGCTCCAGTGGGATTCAATGGCCTGATCAATGTGTTTGGATCCCGGAGCTTGCAACGTGGACGCCCTTCACACGTCGACCGGCCACATGGAGTCGCTCAACAGAAAGGCTAAGGGAAATAAAAGCAAGAGAGCAGGCCTAGCTTCAGGCCTTCTGAAGGAAACTTCTGTTATTCCTGCAGCAGGTTCAAAGGAGGTCTGAAGTGCGACTTGAGTTTCGAGGTCGACCTCGACCATGCAGTTTCTCCTCGGGCCTTAAAAGGTCTCTGTGGGACCGACCGACCTGAAAATGATCGCTCAGCGTTTCAAGTGGAGAGGCAGTGCACGCTTGAACTTCTTGGCTTTCGCCGTGTGGTGGTTTTGTGTTGGTGTTTTGGGGTTGGTGTTTTGGTGTTGGCGTTTTGGTGTTGGTGGTTTGGTGTTGGTGTTTTGGTGTTGGTGTTTTGGTGTTGATGTTTTGGGGTGGTGTTTTGTTGTTGGTGTTTTGGTGTCGTTGTTTTGGTGTTGCTGTTTCGGTGTTGGTGTTCTGGTGTTGCTGTTTCGGTGTTGGTGTTGCTGTTTTGGTGTTGCAATTTCGGTGTTGCAGTTTGGTGCTGCTGTTTTTACGTCCCTGCATTTGCTTTGCTATTTTGATGTCCTTATCATGGTACAGTATTGTTGCTCCTGTCTTTGTGTAGCTTCATATATTCACGCCGCTCGAAAGCTGCACTCAGTCCCACATAAGATGTACTATGTAATGTTACTTGCCTACTGAGTAAATTTCACATAATATGTAATGATGCACTATTACGCGTGCCTAGTGTGTAACTAGGTACTACTACTTCCACTATTACTATCATCATGATTATTGCTACTATCACGAGTCTTATAAAACTACTACGCAATGAGGCCGACTATGAATAAAGCTTCAATGCCAGTTTTTACATTCGTAAGTCAAGTCCACACCATCCTGGCTTAAGATTATAAAAGAATTTGCATCGTTCCTAGCAACACTGCAGGCAGCGTAACTTCTTTCGAGTAGACTTGGCTACTCGAAGTTTTGTTTTTTCCTGGCTAAAATCGCTGAATTTGTTCAAATTTTACTTGAGTGCTGAAAATGTCAAACTGTAAAAATTTGGCGGAAGAAAACGCGTAGTGAGAGCAATTTTCCCTAGGAGAACTTACGATATCAGCTGTGGGAGACTGTAAATTCTTACAAATTCCGGCCCGTGAAAAGGAAAGTTCGAGTAAACAAGGAATGTAAGGCATTTTCGAACGACGTCAACTCAAAATTTTCAAGGAGGTTAACTGAAGAGGAAGGAAGTTAATTGAAGGGGAGAGAAATTTACTCGAAAGGAAAGGAAGCCAATTGAAAGGGAATGAAGTCAACTGAAGTGGAAGGAAGTCAACGCAAACAGAAAAGAGTTAACTCAAAAAGAAAAAAGTCAACTCTAAAGAAAGTCCATTGAAAAGGAATGAAGTCAATTGAAAGGGAATGAAGTCAACTCAAACCTAAAAGAGTTAACTCAAAAGGAAGGAAGTCAACTGAAGTGGAAGGAAGTCAGCTGAAGTCAAGCACTCAACATAAGTGTGTGGATGGGTACCGATGTTAGGTATCAGTTATTGATCTAGGGATTGTCTGGAAATTATTTCACGGTCTCGTCGTAGTGCACGCCACGTGATGATTGAACTAAAACTTAAAGTCTATATTTTCAAAGCCATATTTCTAAGGTGAATTTAGTAAGGAAATAACAGCAGAAGCAGAGCGGAAAAAATGAAACTTGCTGCTGTTGCTAGTTGCTTGTATGCCCGTGGTGTGGATGTTTTGGACAGTCAAAATCTCGAAGTTCTAAAAAAAACTCGAGGTTATTTCTTCATGTTACGTTACATGTTATCCGCAAACAAACAGTCACGTTTTGACATTTATTGCCTTATGCCCTTGTCATTACGTGTAGTGGTTACGTATAGAAGTTATATGGTTATATGCTCATGTTAACGTCAGCTCATCCGCGAACAAACAGTCAAGTTCTGACAATTGTTGCCCTTTGCCTTGCTTCATTACGTGTGGTATTTAGGTTATCGCGGGTTCATTTTTTCTACTTGAGTCCAATGGAGGTTTTGATGCGTTTCCAATCGTCGCCAGTTACAACTGAACCTGTTGAGACGATACAACTGTTACAGTTAGTTAAATATCAGCTCTGGTCCACTGTACTGATGAGTCGATTTCTGAGCCGAGTCAATTACGCAGGGAATGAGCGCTCCAGTTCACAATGAATGGGAGTCAAAATATTCTAGTAAATGAAGATCTGAAGTAAATAAAAATTAAAAATCAGCCTTTTTTGCGAGGCCTGGTCTGCGCTTGTATTAGCAGCTTGTTGATAACATTTTTAGCACGAACTTTTATTTCAACCTGACTCTGCAATATTTCCTTACTCTCAATTTTATAAATATTAAAATGCCATAAAAATCCACTTGACTGCTGAAACCGTAAAAAAATATTCACTTGACTGCTGCGACGGTAAAAAATCCCAGCAATACCGGCCACCAAAAGTTCCACGCTGATATAACCACAAGCGCAACGCAACAATAAAATAACTTTTTGGGTCTGGGATGAATGACTAGCGGGTGAGTTTTGGGGACGCAGGGTAAATGCTGCGGACGATTAATTAATAAAGAAGCGCGAGTCCCGAGAGAGAGTTTCAATGGCGGTCAAATAATAGACCGGCGAGTGTCCCTACGTTCTCAAAAGTCCCTTAGAGTCGGCCCCAATTTTTGAGGGAGCTTCATGCGATAATTTTGGGAACTTTCGGAGGCGAACTGCGCTCATTTTAAGGCCTCCATCATGTTCGCCTTCAAATTAATAGAAGGTAAAAAGCGGCCAATGTTTCTGTTGGTCGCACGACTCGGCTTGGAGCGGGGCTTGCAAAGCAGGCAATGCCGACAGCCGCGCTCCTTTCCGACAAAGCCGTTCAGTTTTGCCGGAGCATAGCTCTCTTCGAGCAACGCCTTATTTTCTTCAGCAGAACAATTAATTTAACAGGAGTTTCCGCATTGCAATTTAACTTGCGTCGCACAACTTTATTTCACACCCTCGTTTTTTCTTCGCTCAACTTCAAAGAAAGAATGAACACTCGTAGCAACTCGAGAAGAGACGACGACAAAGAAACAGAATCTCTGGGGCTCACAGGAGGGGGAAGGGAGGATTGGGGGGCATAGGAGGGGAAGGAGAGAGGTGACTGCTTCACATTATATTGAGAGCTTGGTGACGTCTAGCTTAGGCATGGATTGACATGGGAGCCTCTGGACTTATAGGATAGACATGAGAGCCTTTGCACTGTGAGCCAAAGACAGACATGGGAGCCTCTGCAATTGTGGGACAGACATGATAGCCTTTGGATTTACAGGAGGTCAGACACGGGAGCTTTGGACTTTTAGGAGGACAGACACGGGAGCTTTGGACTTATAGGAGGACAGACACGAGAGCTTTGGACTTTTAGGAGGAGAGACACGGGAGCTTTGGACTCATAGGAGGACAGCCACGGGAGCTTTGGACTTTTAGGAGGACAGACACGGGAGCTTTGGACTTTTAGGAGGACAGACACGGGAGCTTTGGACTTTTAGGAGGACAGACACGGGAGCTTTGGACTTATAGGAGGACAGACACGAGAGCTTTGGACTTTTAGGAGGAGAGACACGGGAGCTTTGGACTCATAGGAGGACAGCCACGGGAGCTTTGGACTTTTAGGAGGTCAGACACGGGAGCTTTGGACTTTTAGGAGGACAGACACGGGAGCTTTGGACTTATAGGAGGACAGACACGAGAGCTTTGGACTTTTAGGAGGACAGACACGGGAGCTTTGGACTCATAGGAGGACAGCCACGGGAGCTTTGGACTTTTAGGAGGACAGACACGGGAGCTTTGGACTCATAGGAGGACAGACACGGGAGCTTTGGACTCATAGGAGGACAGACACGGGAGCTTTGGACTCATAGGAGGACAGACACGGGAGCTTTGGACTCATAGGAGGACAGACACGGGAGCTTTGGATTTATAGGAGGACAGACACGGGAGCTTTGGACTTATAGGAGGACAGACACGGGAGCTTTGGACTTATAGGAGGACAGACACGGGAGCTTTGGACTTATAGGAGGACAGACACGGGAGCTTTGGACTCATAGGAGGACAGACACGGGAGCTTTGGACTCATAGGAGGACAGACACGGGAGCTTTGGACTTATAGGAGGACAGACATGGGAGCTTTGGACTCATAGGAGGACAGACATGGGAGCTTTGGACTTATAGGAGGACAGACACGGGAGCTTTGGACTTATAGGAGGACAGACACGGGAGCTTTGGACTTTTAGAGGACAGACACGGGAGCTTTGGACTCATAGGAGGACAGACACGGGAGCTTTGGACTTATAGGAGGACAGACATGGGAGCTTTGGACTTATAGGAGGACAGACACGGGAGCTTTGGACTCATAGGAGGACAGACATGGGAGCTTTGGACTTATAGGAGGACAGACACGGGAGCTTTGGACTTATAGGAGGACAGACACGGGAGCTTTGGACTTATAGGAGGACAGACACGGGAGCTTTGGACTTTTAGGAGGACAGACACGGGAGCTTTGGACTCATAGGAGGACAGACACGGGAGCCTTTGGACTTATAGGAGGACAGACACGGGATCCTTTGGACTTATAGGAGGACATACACGGGAGCTTTGGACTTATAGGAGGACAGACATGGGAGCTTTGGACTTATAGGAGGACAGACACGGGAGCTTTGGACTCATAGGAGGACAGACATGGGAGCTTTGGACTTATAGGAGGACAGACACGGGAGCTTTGGACTTATAGGAGGACAGACACGGGAGCTTTGGACTTATAGGAGGACAGACACGGGAGCCTTTGGACTTATAGGAGGACAGACACGGGAGCCTTTGGACTTATAGGAGGACAGACACGGGAGCCTTTGGACTTATAGGAGGACAGACACGGGAGCCTTTGGACTTATAGGAGGACAGACACGGGAGCTTTGGACTTATAGGAGGACAGACACGGGAGCCTTTGGACTTATAGGAGGACAGACACGGGAGCCTTTGGACTTATAGGAGGACAGACACGGGAGCTTTGGACTTATAGGAGGACAGACACGGGAGCCTTTGGACTTATAGGAGGACAGACACGGGAGCCTTTGGACTTATAGGAGGACAGACACGGGAGCCTTTGGACTTATAGGAGGACAGACACGGGATCCTTTGGACATATAGGAGGACATACACGGGAGCTTTGGACTTATAGGAGGACATACACGGGAGCTTTTACACTAAGATATACACGCGCAATACAATGCTTGCAATAGATGAGAAAATGCAGCAGTACACATCACTGTCTGAGTTTCAAACTCAAGTTCAAGTTTGCTGTACTTCTGGGCGACAAGCGTGCTGCGAAAACCAGAATTTTGTGGAAAAATGTTCTGGAAAAACGAAAATATTCTGTGAAAATATCCTAGAAAAGCGAAAACCTTCTTGAAAATGTTATGAGAAAATCAATATATTTTAGGAAAAAGTTCTGGGAAGACCAGAATATTTTTGGAAAATGTTGTGGGAAAACCATAGTATTCTGGAAAGTATTCTGGAAAAATTAGAAAACTCTAGGGCAATATTCTTAGAAAAACAAAATATTTGGGGAAAATATTCAGGGAAGATTAGAATATTCTGAGAAAGCCAGAACGTTCAGGTGAAATATAACAGTGGAGATTTCAAAGTACAAACCTTAACCAAATTAAAATGTTATCCGTAATTTTATGAAAGGATGTCAAAAATGCTTGGAGGTGATGCAATCATGCAGCTGCTGTCACAATTGTTGCTGTCATGTGTTCTGCAATCACGCAGCTACACTACAGATTATCCCTCTTATGCCTTCCTCAAGGGCGCTACTGCAATCCTGATTGGTGCGTCCCTGTATTTTGCGCTCACGCAGCAACAATCCTGATTGTTACTCTCCTGCATTCCGTAATCATGCAGCTTTAATGCTCATTCCTTGCATTCCGTAGTCGTGGAGTTGCAATCCCGATCGTCGTCGCTCTGAAGCCTCCCCATAGTGCAGGCACTGAAGCGCTAGCAAATTGATGTTATTACTATTCACTTCACTACTGAAGCCTCCCACACTAATGTAACTGCAATATAGGTTGTAGTTTTCTTGGGTTCTGCAATCGTGCAGCAGCAATCTTGAATATCGCTTTCGTACATTCCACAATCGTACAGCTGCAATCTTGATTGCCATTCTTTCCAGCCCACTAAACAGTTGAGATTCATGTATAACTCCTTAACAAATTAATTCATTCCACGATTGTCAGTTTTAGGATCTGAACAGTTCGACGATCTGAAGTAGAGTCTGAGTAGGTAAATGGATGAAAAAAAGTCGTATGAGGGTCAGAATGAGGGTGTGAGTGGATTAACAATTCTGACAAATCAAATGTCTGAACGAACCCATATATAGCCAAAGATTTGAACAAGGGTTTGGACAGCCAGAAGCCGGAAAGTAGGTCTGGGAAATTGTCTGAACAAATAAAAAACTTAAACTGGCGTCTGAACTTGGGCCTAAAATGACCAGAAGCCTGAACAAAGGCCTGCACGAGGGTCTATACAGCCTAGAAGCCCGAACAAAGGTCTGCACAGACCAGAAGCCTGAACAAAGGCCTGAACAAGGGTCTGGACAGCCCAGAAGCCCGAACAAAGGCGTGAACAGACCAGAAGCCTGAACAAAGGCCTGAACAAGGGTCTGGCCAGCCCAGAAGCCCGAACAAAGGTCTGCACAGCCCAGGTGTCTGTTGCGAGCACTTGGGCACGCGGCAAAAATCGGAGCGACAATGTTGTGGCGGCGGCGGTGTGCGCTCACTCGAAATTAACATGTAAATTGGCGCGCCTCGACACTGCTCTAATTACGAGCTCGAATACGAAG
The DNA here is from genome assembly GCA_030386875.1 of Morinoia aosen. NCBI lineage: Eukaryota > Metazoa > Arthropoda > Malacostraca > Amphipoda > Talitridae > Morinoia > Morinoia aosen. The sequence continues at coordinate 71,132,201 of CM059575.1, forward strand.
GCGGCTTCCCTCGGCCGCTCCTTGAAATAAACACTCAGAGAGAGGGGAATGATTAGTGAGTGGCTTGTCAAAACATCTGAGTGGTGCGAGTGGCTGGTCAGAGCATGTGTGTACGGGAGTGACAGGTCAGAGCACGAGTGTACGGGAGAGGCAGAGATAGAAATAGTATAACAATCAGTTCAGGGCTCCATTTCTATCGAAGGATGTTTTCACAGAGGTAAGAGAGGAAGGACCATTTATAACGGGAAAGGAAAATGGGGAATCTAAGCACAAGGTGTTTTCCCACGCAGGATACCCGGCCGGCGCATAGGAAGAGTAAGTTACGGAGGAAGGGGTAGAAAAAACGAACAAACAATAGCGAATAAAACATGATGACTGAAAAAAAGCAAAGCACGTACTGCGAGTGAGTGGGCATCAGTGGGGAGTGGGCATCAGTGGGGAGTGGGCATTAGTGGGGGAGTGGGAATCAGTGAGGGAGTGGGCATTAGAGGGGAGTGGGCATCAGTGGGGAGTGGGAATTAGTGGGGGAGTGGGCATCAGTGAGGGAGTGGGCATTAGTGGGGGAGTGGACATCAGTGAGGGAGTGGGCATTAGTGGGGGAGTGGGCATCAGTGAGGGAGTGGGCATTAGTGGGGGAGTGGGCATCAGTGAGGGAGTGGGCATCAGTTGGGAGTGGGCATCAGTGGGGAGTGGGCATTAGTGGGGAGTGGGCATCAGTGAGGGAGTGGGCATTAGTGGGGGAGTGGACATCAGTGAGGGAGTGGGCATCAGTGGGGAAGTGGGCATTAGTTGGGGAGTGGGCACCAGTGAGGGAGTGGGCATTAGTTGGGGAGTGGACATCAGTGAGGGAGTGGGCATCAGTGGGGGAGTGGACATCAGTGAGGGAGTGGGCATCAGTGAGGAAGTGGGCATTAGTGGGGGAGTGGGCATCAGTGAGGGAGTGGGCATCAGTGAGGGAGCGGACATCAGTGGGGGAGTGGGCATTAGTAAGGGAGTGGGCATCAGTGAGGGAGTGGGCATTAGTGGGGGAGTGGACATCAGTGAAGGAGTGGGCATCAGTGGGGGAGTGGGCATTAGTTGGGGAGTGGGCATCAGTGGGGGAGTGGGCATTAGTGGGGGAGTGGACATCAGTGAGGGAGTGGGCATCAGTGGGGGAGTGGGCATTAGTGGGGGAGTGGGCATCAGTGGGGGAGTGGGCATTAGTGGGGGAGTGGACATCAGTGAGGGAGTGGATATCAGTGGGGGAGTGGGCATCAGTGGGGGAATGGACATCAGAGGGGGAGTGAACATCAGTGGGGGAGTGGGCATTAGTGGGGGAGTGGGCATTAGTGGGGGAGTGGACATCAGTGAGGGAGTGGGCATCAAGGGGAGAGTGGGCGTCAGTGGGGGAGTGGGCATCAGTGGGGAATGGACATCAGTGGGGGAGTGGACATCAGTGGGGGAGTGGGCATCAGTGGGGGAGTGGGCATCAGTGGGGGAGTGGGCATCAATGGGGGAGTGGACATCAGTGAGGGAGTGGACATCAGTGGGGGAGTGGGCATCAGTGGGGGAGTGGGCATCAATGGGGGAGTGGATATCAGTGAGGGAGTGGACATCAGTGGGGGAGTGGGCATCAGTTTAAGTATGGTCTTTTGTAGTCATACAAAAAAAAGTGTTCTTGAGTGTGCATGGGCGAGTTAGCTTAAATGGGCCTGGGTGGGATGAGTGGGTTTGCGTTGTCATCAGTGGGATGAGTGGTTAGAGTGGGCATCAATTGGGTCGGTATCGACGAGACCGTTGCGCATCAGTGAGTTTGACAAGGTGCCAAGGAAATGCTTATGCAAAGGTATACCAAAAAACATGCACCTTATTGAAAGAGAAATGATTTGCTCTAGTCTCGTTGATGAGTTGATGAAGGTTATGGAGGCTTTAACTTAATTACAATCTGGTCTCATCATCCCATAGCGTATTCAAATGCCTCCTTATTAATTGCAGGATCCGGTACTTATTCATACACCGGAGTTTAATTAGGTATATTGGGTTTAATACCTTTAACATCTTCAATAATATCTGTCCTGAGGTATGGACTTACCATAGTTGCAGCAAAGTAATGAATGAGTTCTCCGTACTTTGATTGAGTGTAGCACTGAAAGTTTTCAGATCGTATTGTGCGAGTTGGTAAGAGACGCGCGTGGAAATGAATTAGTTGTGTTTCAATATGGGTTAGCGCTGGAGGTCATGGAAATAAAGGAGGTTAAACAGAGTGTAGTCTAACGAGCAATAATTTATTCTTATTTATTCTAATATTTGTTCAAATTTGTTTAAGTAGTAATTCTGATTCTAGTATTTCTTCTAATTTATTCTGATATTCCTCCTAATTTAATCTAATATTCCTCCAAATTTATTCTAATATTTATTCTAATTTATTTTACTATGTATTGTAATTTATTCCAATATTTATTATAACTTGTTTCTAAATTTCTAGTTTGTTGATACTGCGTTCCATGAATATATCATTTTTGATATTTTATAGGTACGAGTAGGTGAAAATTTTCAATATTCTGGAGCCGACCATTTTCAATCTTGGTGAACATTTCCAAATGAAGTCAATTCACGTCAAACTTTTTCAGTACGGCAAAACTAATTCATGAGGCCCATTTTCCCTTGAGCTAGCAAAGCTGCATCTAGCAAGTACTCATGATCTATCGAGCAGGTGGACTGCGAGACTGGTAGGTAGGAATAGCACTATTACGAGGCGTTGCCTCCACACTGAACTCGCACGTTTTATCCAGCATCCAGCATGCGAGGTGACAATGCTATTCCTACCCACCAGTCTCGCAGACCGTCTGCTAGATAGCTCGTGCGAGCTTGCTAGATGCTGCTTTGCTAGCTCAGCGTGAAATAGGCCTTAGAGCACAGTAGAGGTTCGATCACTTGCAAAATACCTAGCATTTAATTATTGTTTCATCTTTTTATGATAACATTGTTACCATTTAAATTGTTTGTTACCATTCTTAACTAGCATTTAACTATTTTTCCATAATCTTATGATAACATTGTTACCGTAAAAATTGTTTGTTACCATTCTTAACTAGCATTTAACTATTTTTCCATATTCTTAAGATAACATTGTTACCGTAAAAATTGTTTGATACCATTGTCACCTAGAATTTAACTATTTTTTCATATTTTTATGATAACATTGGTGACAAGTTTCAACGACTTACCCTTCCCAGCTGATGAGAGGAGGAACAGAGCTGAGTGTCGGAGCTATGCCTCTAGAGACCGGCATGCCTTGAGACTCAACACTGCAGTCTCGCTTCCATCTCTCTTGGAATATTTCATTAAATTTCCAATTCATTTGAAGGTCGATGGATCTTACGCTAGCAACTTGATTCGTTGAAATTACTTTATTACGTTCACATGTTATTTTTAATATGTTATCATGTTTTTTTGTTTCATTTTATGTTATTTTTGACACGTTCTCATGTTATTTTTGCTATATTTCTATTTTATTTTTTATACGTTCTCATGTTATTCTTGCTACATCTCTATGTCATTTTTAATACGTTCTTCTATTAATATTGCACGCTTGTTTGTTTCACAAAAAATCAATTACACACTGGTCAATTCCGTATAAGATCAATTTTGCGCACTTATTTCTAAGTTATCTGTGCAGAGACCACGGAACTCATTTATTTCCTTCTACATCCATTTAATTCCGACAGGTTGAAGAACATCGCTTAAGAATTTGACCGTCCTGGGCCAGGGGAGAGCAACAAGTGTCAAATTTTCGCGCCTAAGAAAAAAAGTCAGCGAGAAGAACCGCCCGAGCAAGAACGGCTTGAAGTGCCAAATGCAAAGCGACGGAAGCTGAAGCTTCATGAACCAGAACTGTCAAACTTGCTCTTTACTCGGAAAAATTCCTAAATTTGGCCACTTCATGGCCCAACATAACTCGAAGAAACGCCAAATTCAAGAATTTTGGCTAGAAAATGGTTAATCTGGTAACCCTACCTCATAGAAATCACGTACTCGAGGAGGAGGAGGCGGGTGCTATTGAAGGATGGCCGGCCACCGAATTGAGAATTTCGTCCAACTTGAAGTCAAAAATTCTTGGAATTCAATGCTTCGATCGAGTAACCTGAGCACATCTCCGCATGGAGGCCGACCCAAGCCGCACCGCCGCCCAACTTCGTTAGGCCGAACTAACCTCGTGACTCCGACGACCTAAATTGAGCTCTAATTTTTGTGTCCAACTGGCGGTCGACTTGATCTTAATGGATTCCTGTTACAAATTGTCTGCTGAAGTCCCCGGCGTTCACCTAAAAGTAAGCAAACTAATTTCCTGAGTTCAAGAGTCAACGAAGAAGGTCAAAAACTTGGACCGTCAAAATTTGAGAGTTATTCTAAGGATTCTGATTGAGAAGCTTACCTCTTCATCAAGACAGAAATGAACACAATGAATAATTGGGGATACAGAAGCGTGTAGGAAGACCTGCAGCAGAAATATCAATATTGTCCTAGGATGTCTGAGATTGAAGGAACATTTTCCAGAAGATGCTTTTGTCTGATTAAAAATGAAACGACCGGGCCGCCCGCGCCATGTCGTCGGGGCAGAGATGTATAATACGAAATACATTTTTCATATAAAATAATCTCGAGAGTCTTGCAGAGCAGGAGTTTTGCATTTGCATCCCTAAGAAAGCTTTCACCAACTCCAACTTTAGGGCCAGCATGAGCGGAAAAACTCTCGACCATCGATTCTCAAGATCAACTTCTTTGGGTCGGTCGAGCAGCAGCAGCAGCAGCGAGGCGGTACTGCACTGCCTCTTTCTAGCGCCTTTCATACCTCCGATGGAGATCCCTTTTGCGCCGCAAAAACCCCTCAGATAATCGAAATAAAAGTCTTAAGCTCAGACGTAAAACACCAACACTTTGGCTTCTCTTCGGTTAATGCTGAGGCTGAGGGAAAAAGCGCGCAGCAAGGCGGCGCCATTTCGAGACTTGCTCTTTTACGCGAGCAGCGAGTGTTGGCAGATCCCTAATGAACTCGGATCTAATTTGTTCCATGTTAGCCGCTTCTTATTGACTTCATTCGCTGCCAATTGTAAGGTCCGATTGGACCAAAAAGCTTTTACGACCATTCATTCTTATACAAAAAGGGCGGCAGACACGCTGAAAGAGGGCAGTGCGGCTATATCACGCCCTCACTCACACCGAACCAAGCCATCATTATGCATTAGTAGATTAAACCGACAATGACTTGCATGAACATCGAGCAAGCCGAGGCGCTCTCCACCTTCTTTATATTTAAAATTCTTCTCGTGAGGAGTAATCTTCAGAATTGCAAAAGCCTGGCTTTTCAATGTTTCTCAAGTCGGAGTTTGGCGAATAGGAAGTAATGCGATCCCTGGAACGGCAGCAGAGCCACACGAGCTAATGAAAACACGGCGCAGAATGTGCGGCTGGGTCTGTTGCTTTCTTTGATGGGGATCATTTGTTGAGCGCCTGTGTGACTGTGCAGATCGGTGTAACTGTACAGGTTTACCTGTGCAGTTCTCAGGCTTACCGCACACCTGACACGTCTACCATACACCTGTGCACCTGACGCATCTACCACACACCTGTGCACCTGACGCATCTACCACACACCTGTGCACCTGACGCATCTACCACACACCTGTGCACCTGACGCATCTACCACACACCTTTGCACCTGACGCATCTACCACACACCTGTGCACCTGACGCATCTACCACACACCTGTGCACCTGACGCATTTACCACACACCTGTGCACCTGACGCATCTACCACACACCTGTGCACCTGACGCATCTACCACACACCTGTGCCCCTTACGCATCTACCACACACCTGTGCACCTGACGCATCTACCACACACCTGTGCACCTGACGCATCTACCACACACCTGTGCACCTGACGCATCTACCACACACCTGTGCACCTGACGCATCTACCACACACCTGTGCACCTGACTCATCTACCACACACATGTGCACCTGACGCATCTACCACACACCTGTGCACCTGACGCGTCTACCACACACCTGTGCACCTGACGCGTCTACCACACACCTGTGCACCTGACGCATCTACCACACACCTGTACACCTGACAAGAAACATATTCGGTTAACACGCTCTCTTTCTTTATTACATGCAACACAAGAAAGTTATCCCTCGCTACTCTCAATTGTGCGTAAAAACATCGCGTAATTGATTAGGTAGGGCTGATTTCTGAGCGTATGAGGTTCGCATGAGGTTATGTCTTCATTTTGGTGCTATTATCCTAGACTTTTGAGGTGCGTATAAGATGATATAACTCAAGGGTCGAATGTACTTCATATTTGTATAATTGTATTAGACTTTTGAGGTTCGTATAAGGTAATATAACTCAAGGGTCGAATGTACTTCATATATGTGTCATTTTCTCCCAGACCCTGATGTATAATAGATAACATCTCTTATCATTTTTGAAAATCACTAACGAAATGATACAATAACTTCCTAGATAAGACTAACACTTGATCACACTTCAACTCAGTGAAACAACAGTCTCTGAGCAAAGCGAACCGTAGGAATAAAAGCCACTGGGCTTCGCTAAGCAAAGAGAACCAAAGGAAAAGAAGCCATTTTTGCTTCACTTAGCAATGAAAACTATAAGAATGAAAGTCTCTGGGCTTCACTACGCAAAAAGAACCAAAGGAATAAAAGTCTCCGAACTTTACTAAGCAAAAAGAACCAAGGAATAAAAGTCTCTGAGCTTCACTACGCAAGGAGAACCAAAGGAACAGAAGTCTCTGGGCGTCTGCCCGCAGGTCAGAGAGGCCCCTGAAATATTCAGTCTCGCTACCTTCGACCACCTGACAGAGGTGGTCTGAATGTTGCTGGCCGTCGTGTACCTGGTGTAGGGTCTGATGGGGGTCTGTCTCTCGTATAATTCTGGGTGGGTCTGATCAGGCTCGCGTGTTAGTCTTACGAGTTCTAGTATGCTTCGATTGGGTCTAGTATGCGTTCATTGGGTCTCGTATACTTGATTGAAGTCTAGAAACCTTGAATGGGGTCTAAAATACTTGATTGAGGCTAAGTATACGTGTATGAGGTCTAATAACCTTTGTATGGGGTCGAGTTAACTTTCTTTGTGTCTAGTATACATATAAAGAGATTAGTAAATTGGTATGGGGTTTGTACACTTGCATAGGATCTAGCATACCTGAAATGTAGTCTTCGATGTTAAAGGTTAAAGTCAAATTAACTTATTGTTAGGTCTAGATCTAGTGTACTGGATGTGGGATCCATGGTGCTGAGTGCACAGGAAAAGTGTTTTTTATTGAGGGTCTAAAGTGCTGATTGCACACGTCTAGTGTAAAGTAAAGAGGTCTAGTGTGTGAAGAGGATGCTGATTACTCTATTATAGATCGCAGGGTGTGAAGGTCTGCTGCATTTAGAACGGTTGTACACTTCGCTGTTAATGAGAGCATTTTGTATTTCCTCTAAATGTTTGAAATGGATTGGGTTTGACATGAATTAAAAACTTGTGAATACGAAAATTTGAATTACCCTAAAGTAATATGGTGCAACAATCAGGTTTAAATAGTTTAACGAGGTTACCCGTGTATAGCAATTAGTTTCAACTCCTTTAATACTGCCTGATGGGGGTGAAAATAAGCTTGTTTTGTTATGTATCAGTTTATTGCCTCGAAATGCGTATGCTGCTTTCTTTTCAGTCACTGCTTTTCTATTAACTTTCCACGCTTGAATTCATTGTATATCCTGCTCGAGTTCTAATTCTCTGCTCTCGCAGTTTGTTTTTTAGAAATTTGATGACGAATGCGCTCAGTCTCGAAATTACTTTTTTTTTAAATTTCACGCGGCTTAAATTTAAAAGAAGTACAAAGTACCAGTTGATTCTGGGAAATGTTTTAGAGACCAAATCCATCCTCAGTAAGTTTGCTGAAAATAGAACGAAAAATCCATTTTCTGAATGATGCATTTGTTTTCAGATTTGTTTTCATTTTTGATTGTTTTCATGCTGTAATTGTTTTGTCCATTTTAAATGTTTTCATTGTTTTCATTGCTTGATAGTTTTTATATTTTTCACGGTTTTATTGTTACATCGTTTGTATGATTTTATTGTTTATTGGTTTTATTACTTTTTGTGTTTTTTTGCACAATTTTTTGGTTTTATTGTTTTGTTTCGCATGTATTTTTATAGTTATTAACAATATAATGTTTGTATTGCTTTCACTGTAATGTTGTTAATATGTTTTTATTAGTTTGTTGTTTTTATTATTTTTCATGCAGCTGATGATTTATTGTTTTTGAGATTACATTGTTCTAATTGTTTTATTGTTTGTGTGTTTTTTGTTTCTGTGTTTTTATTGCCACCCTTCCTAAAGTTTCTGAATGTTGTCTCATGTAGCGACCGATTTCTTCTATTTTTGTGCTGCCGTCCTTGTTACATCTCCACTCTTGCCGTCCTTGTTACATCTCCACTCCTGCCGTCCTTGTTACATCTCCACTCCTGCCGTCCTTGTTACATCTCCACCCCTGCCGTCCTTGTTGCATCTCCACCCCTGCCGTCCTTGTTACATCTCCACTCCTGCCGTCCTTGTTACATCTCCACCCCTGCCGTCCTTGTTGCATCTCCACCCCTGCCGTCCTTGCTACATCTCCACTCATGCCGTCCTTGTAACATCTCCACTCCTGCCGTCCTTGTAATATCTTCACTACTGCCGCCCATGTCACATCACCACTCCTGCCGTCCTTGTTACATCTCTACCCCTGCCGCCCTTGTTACATCTCCACTCCTGCCATCCTTGTTACATCTCCACTTCTACCGTCCTTGTAACATCTCCACTCCTGCCGTTCTTGTTACATCTCCACTCCTGCCGTCCTTGTTACATCTCCACTCCTGCCGTCCTTGTTACATCTCCACTCCTGCCGTCCTTGTTACATCTCCACTCTTGCCGTCCTTGTTACATCTCCACTCCTGCCGTCCTTGTTACATCCCTACCCCTGCCGTCCTTGTTACATCTCCACCCCTGCCGCCCTGGTTACATCTCCACTCCTGCCGTCCTTGTTACATCTCCACTCCTGCCGTCCTTGTTACATTTCTACCCCTGCTGTCCTTGTTACATCTCTACTCCTGCCGTCCTTGTTACATCTCCACTTCTACCGTCCTTGTTACATCTCTACCCCTGCCGTCCTTGTTACATCTCCACTCTTGCCGTCCTTGTTACATCTCCACTCCTGCCGTCCTTGTTTTACATCTCTACCCCTACCGTCCTTGTTACATCTCCACCCCTGCCACCCTGGTTACATCTCCACTCCTGCCGTCCTTGTTACATCTCCACTCCTGCCGTCCTTGTTACATCTCCACCCCTGCCGCCCTGGTTACATCTCCACTCCTGCCGTCCTTGTTACATCTCCACTTCTACCGTCCTTGTAACATCTCCACTCCTGCCGTCCTTGTTACATCACCCCCACTTCCTGAGGTGCTTACTTTCCCCCGCAACCTCTCCATCTCCTCCCCAGGTCCCCCGGCTTCTGAGGACGCTGTTTCCCCCTGGCTGCACCCCCCGGGGTCTTTACCAGGTGCTTTGGGGAGTTGGGGAGGTTGGGGATAGAGGTGTAACCGATTACTGTTGGGGTGTTTGGGGAGGTTGGGGAGTATGGATAGGCTGGGGGGGATGATGGTATAGGCACTTGGGGAGGTTGGGTAGGTTGGTGGCATAGGTACTTGGGGAGGTTGGGGAGAATGCTGGTATAAGTGTTTTGGGAGGTTGGGGAGGTTGGTGGTATAGGTGTTTGGGGAGGTTGTGTATAGAGGTGTAACCGGTTACTGTTGAAGTGTTTGAGGAGGTTGGGGAGGTTGGCGATATAGGTGTTTGGATAGGCCGGGGAGGTTGGTGGTGTAGGTGTCTGGGGAGGTAGGGAAGGTGAATGCATGAGGCTGAGGTGGGGATGTTTGGGGAGTTTGGGGGATAGAAGTGTTTGATTTAAGTTGGGGAGGGGAGTGGGCATCCGTAGAATGTTAGGAATGGAGGTGGGGAAGAAGGTTGGGAGGGCTGGGGAAGCGGGGGACCAAATCCACTCGGCGGTTGGTAAGCCTGCGCTGCTGATCCGACTTGTTAATGCATCTGCCGCCGCTGCCGCTGGTCAACCTGAAAAATGGAGGCGTCTTGTCAGGAATACTGGGAATTGCTGCTGTATTGGGAATACTGGAAGTACAGGAAAAACTGGAAATATTAGGTTTGTTGGCCTCATCAATAGTGGGAATTTACGCGTCAAAAAATACTGGAAATGCTGGGAGTTGTAGCCTGACGAATACTGGAAATACTGGGGATTGTAGCCTGACGAATACTGGAAATACTGGTAAATGTGCCGTCAAGAAATCTGGAAGAATGGGAATGCTGGCAATTGAGACATCATGAATTGCGGGAATACTGGGAACTGCGTCAACTGGGACGCTAGGAATAGCGCGTCAGGAATGCCGGGAATTGCAGTTCCAGCTCCGCAATTCTCGAGGCGATGCAGCCACGGAAGGCAAAGCATCAAACGGTCGTGGTGGTGAACGTGCCTTTCTTGGTGCGCACTGCAATAATGGGACTATTTGTCTTTTTATCCCTACAACAACCTGTACGGCTATACCAGGGTTATTAGATCCTTTTATTCTTACAACAACCTGTATGTCTATAACAGGACTATTAGATCCTTTTATTCTTACACCAACTCGTACGTCATTAACAGGACTATTAGATCCTTTTATTCTTACAACAACCTGTATGTCTATAACAGGACTATTAGATCCTTTTATTCTTACAACAACCTGTACGTCTATAACAGGACTATTAGATCCTTTTATTCTTACACCAACTCGTACGTCATTAACAGGACTATTAGATCCTTTTATTCTTACAACAACCTGTACGTCTATAACAGGACTATTAGATCCTTTTATTCTTACACCAACTCGTACGTCATTAACAGGACTATTAGATCCTTTTATTCTTACAACAACCTGTATGTCTATAACAGGACTATTAGATCCTTTTATTCTTACACCAACTCGTACGTCATTAACAGGACTATTAGATCCTTTTATTCTTACAACAACCTGTATGTCTATAACAGGACTATTAGATCCTTTTATTCTTACACCAACTCGTACGTCATTAACAGGACTATTAGATCCTTTTATTCTTACAACAACCTGTACGTCTATAACAGGACTATTAGATCCTTTTATTCTTACACCAACTCGTACGTCATTAACAGGACTATTAGATCCTTTTATTCTTACAACAACCTGTATGTCTATAACAGGACTATTAGATCCTTTTATTCTTACACCAACTCGTACGTCATTAACAGGACTATTAGATCCTTTTATTCTTACAACAACCTGTATGTCTATAACAGGACTATTAGATCCTTTTATCCCTACACCAACTCGTACGTCATTAACAGGACTATTAGATCCTTTTATTCTTACAACAACCTGTACGTCTATAACAGGACTATTAGATCCTTTTATTCCTACAACAACCTGTATGTCTATAACAGGACTATTAGATCCTTTTATTCTTACACCAACTCGTACGTCATTAACAGGACTATTAGATCCTTTTATTCTTACAACAACCTGTACGTCTATAACAGGACTATTAGATCCTTTTATTCTTACAACAACCTGTACGTCTATAACAGGACTATTAGATCCTTTTATCCCTACACCAACTCGTACGTCATTAACAGGACTATTAGATCCTTTTATTCTTACAACAACCTGTATGTCTATAACAGGACTATTAGATCCTTTTATCCCTACACCAACTCGTACGTCATTAACAGGACTATTAGATCCTTTTATTCTTACAACAACCTGTACGTCTATAACAGGACTATTAGATCCTTTTATTCTTACAACAACCTGTACGTCTATAACAGGACTATTAGATCCTTTTATTCTTACAACAACCTGTACGTCTATAACAGGACTATTAGATCCTTTTATTCTTACAACAACCTGTACGTCTATAACAGGACTATTAGATCCTTTTATTCTTACAACAACCTGTACGTCTATAACAGGACTATTAGATCCTTTTATTCCTACAACAACCTGTATGTCTATAACAGGACTATTAGATCCTTTTATCCCTACACCAACTCGTACGTCATTAACAGGACTATTAGATCCTTTTATTCTTACAACAACCTGTACGTCTATAACAGGACTATTAGATCCTTTTATTCCTACAACAACCTGTATGTCTATAACAGGACTATTAGATCCTTTTATTCCTACAACAACCTGTATGTCTATAACAGGACTATTAGATCCTTTTATTCTTACACCAACTCGTACGTCATTAACAGGACTATTAGATCCTTTTATTCTTACAACAACCTGTATGTCTATAACAGGACTATTAGATCCTTTTATCCCTACACCAACTCGTACGTTATTAACAGGACTATTAGATCCTTTTATTCTTACAACAACCTGTATGTCTATAACAGGACTATTAGATCCTTTTATCCCTACACCAACTCGTACGTCATTAACAGGACTATTAGATCCTTTTATTCTTACAACAACCTGTATGTCTATAACAGGACTATTAGATCCTTTTATCCCTACACCAACTCGTACGTCATTAACAGGACTATTAGATCCTTTTATTCTTACAACAACCTGTATGTCTATAACAGGACTATTAGATCCTTTTATCCCTACACCAACTCGTACGTCATTAACAGGACTATTAGATCCTTTTATTCTTACAACAACCTGTATGTCTATAACAGGACTATTAGATCCTTTTATCCCTACACCAACTCGTACGTCATTAACAGGACTATTAGATCCTTTTATTCTTACAACAACCTGTATGTCTATAACAGGACTATTAGATCCTTTTATCCCTACACCAACTCGTACGTCATTAACAGGACTATTAGATCCTTTTATTCTTACAACAACCTGTACGTCTATAACAGGACTATTAGATCCTTTTATCCCTACACCAACTCGTACGTCATTAACAGGACTATTAGATCCTTTTATTCTTACAAACACCTGTATGTCTATAACAGGACTATTAGATCCTTTTATCCCTACAACAACCTGAACGTTTATAACAAGACTATTAGATCCTTTTTATCCCTACACCAACCTGTACGTCTATAACAGGACTATTAGAACCTTTTATCCCTACAACAACCTGTACGGTTATAACAGGACTATTAAATCCTTTTATTCCTGCAACAACCTGTATGTCTATAACAGGACTATTAGATCCTTTTATCCCTACACCAACTCGTACGTCATTAACAGGACTATTAGATCCTTTTATTCTTACAACAACCTGTACGGTTATAACAGGACTATTAGATCCTTTTATTCTTGCAACAACCCGTACGGCTATAGCAGGGTTATCAAATCCTTTTATCTCTGCAACAACTCGTAATGTCACTACTAGAGCACGCGTAATTGATATGTGCAACATTTTGGTCAAACCGATTACAATCACAATGATGATATACAGCATATTATAATTACGCTCGTGTTGTCGTGACTTGTTGATCACACACAACTCCAAACGCGCTTTTTACAATATTCCAATTAAGTCTCCTAATCTTCTTATGCAAGTAGGATTCGTTCACGAGTAGATGGAGTTTGCTGGCAAGTTTACAGATTTTTTTGACAAGTAGACAGATTTTTTTGACAAGTAGACAGAATTTGTTGACAGGTAGATGGAACTTGTTCAGAATTTGTCAACAAGGCCACGGAATTTGTAGACAGGGCGATGGAATTTGTAGACAAGGAGACGGAATTTGTAGACAGGGCGACGGAATTTGTAGACAAGGAGACGGAATTTGTAGACAAGGAGACGGAATTTGTAGACAAGGAGACGGAATTTGTAGACAAGGAGACGGAATTTGTAGACAAGGAGACGGAATTTGTAGACAAAGAGAAGGAATTTGTAGACAAGGAGAAGGAATTTGTAGACAAGGAGAAGGAATTTGTAGACAAGGAGACGGAATTTGTAGACAAGGAGACGGAATTTGTAGACAAAGAGAAGGAATTTGTAGACAAAGAGAAGGAATTTGTAGACAAGGAGAAGGAATTTGTAGACAAGGAGATGGAATTTGTAGACAAGGAGACAAAATTTATTAATCGATGGGGAAAAATTTGTTGCGAAGTTGACAAAATTTGTTAACAAATAAACAGGATTAATTGGCTAATAAATAAATTTTGCTGAACCTCTTTTGGTTAATTATTTCCTCGTGTTGGCCCTTGAAGTGACCGTCGTGTTAGAGACTTAATTTTATTCAAATTAAGGTATTTAGAATATGCTTCATTTTGTCACAAGGTTACTGAATACAAGAAACACAAAAGTACACAAAACACAAAAGTACACGAAACACAAAAGTTCACGGAACACAAAAGTACACAAAACACAAAAGTACACAAAACACAAAAGTACACGAAACACAAAAGTTCACGGAACACAAAAGTACACAAAACACAAAAGGACACAAAACACAAAAGTACACAAAACACAAAAGTACACAAAACACAAAAGTACACAAAACACAAAAGTACACAAAACACAAAAGTACACAAAACACAAAATTACACAAAACACAAAAGTACACAAAACACAAAAGTTCACGGAACACAAAAGTACACAAAACACAGAAGTACACAAAACACAAAAGTACACAAAACACAAAAGTACACAAAACACAAAAGTACACAAAACACAAAAGTACACAAAACACAAAAGTACACAAAACACAAAAGTACACAAAACACAAAAGTACACAAAACACAAAAGTACACAAAACACAAAAGTTCACGGAACGCAAAAGAACACGAAACACAAAAGTACACGAAACACGAAAGTACACAAAACACAACGTGCGTTGACCGGCTAAAATGAAGCCGTCAACGCGCCAATCAGGGCACAGGAAGCCCACAATTGGAGACGCGCTGTGGTCTGGAGGGGAAGGAGAGGAAGAATTGGGAGGGTTTTTTGCTTTTATTATTATGAAGTACATGACCGTGAACACAGACCTTTATTTTCAAAAAGATAGAATAAACGTAAGAAATATAGGACATACATATATGGACATTTAAGAAATCGTCAAAGAATATTTTTGTTGCATAGGAAATATACGAAGACTATTTCTGGTTAATATGAAATAAATGAGGAATATTTTTGTAACCGGAAATGTGTGGGAAATATTTTCGTTTCATAGGAAATATATGCTAAATATTTTTTGTAACATAAGATATCTATGGAAAATATTCATAATTTATAAGGAAAACATGGGGAACATAATATGATAAAATGTAAGTTGCATTTAGCAGAAAAGAGGGGAGCTGGAAAGAGAGTCACGAGTGCGGCGAGTGTGACGGTCCTGTTGTGTGTATTTGAAAATAAATGTACCTGTAATGTCATAAATAAAACGTTAGTTATTTCTAAAAGCTGAAGAATAGCTTTAACTAACAATATGAGCAAAATGGTATTGATTCTTAAATTCCCAACATTTATTTCATATATAAATGTGAACAAATGTTATTAATTTATGAATGTGAAGCGTCTGTTTTAAATATAAGTAGAAGCAAATTTTACATATTTCTAATTGCTGAACGTTAGTTTCATATATAAAATAAAATAAAATAACATTGACTTCTAAATGCTAAAAGTTAGTTTTAAATATAAATATTAAATATAAAACATTTTTTTATTCATTTCGTAATGCTCAACGTTAGTTTTATGTACAAAATAACGTCGGTATGTGTTTCGAACAGTGCATCGGTGCATCCATCAACTGTGACCACTAAAGTTCAAAATCTGCATTCAAAGTCCATTTAGTGGCTTCGAAATATCGAAGCTGGACCTGGGAAGTTGTTCACCAGTCCCGCGCCTCCGACTCCTTTAGCTACATGCTGCAGCTGTCCCACCTTGAGAAAGCAAAACTAATTTCGACTTTCCCCTGATGCAGTAACGATGTTCACAAGTGCGAATTCATTCCATAGGTGCATACAAAACGTCTGTATGTATGGATATAGCACATTGATATTGTATATGGGTATAATAAATAACATAATGTATGGATATAATGGATGGATTAATGCATTAAGATGAACAAAACATCTCTAAAGGAATAAACATCGCGTTCGCCGGATGTACATGCAGTGACAAGCGTAATTATATCAAGGTTTCGATTTGAATTATTACTAGTCTCAAACAATTCATACACTCATGTTATGTTCAATGATTTTGATCGGATATCTCACATTGCTACGTTTCTCATAACTATAAAATTTTTAAAAATTTTACAATACATCTTTAAGGTTATTGTGGCTCATATGAATATGAAAAACAATTTTCCACTAGATCACAAAATGGCTTCATAAGGCAAAAAAGCCAAACTATCTTTGGCACATTTAACAACTTAGTTCAACTTGGCAAGTTGAATAGTTTCAAAGCTCACAAGCGTGCAAAGATCCGTGGACGGATTGCCAAGGTGAACAAGCCAAGTTGAACAAGCCAAGTGATAGGCGAATTATGGATGGTTTGGTCCATTGAAATAGAGGGTGCGTCAGTCAAACCTGCACTTCAATGCTTCCACAGCCTTCACAAAAATGCAGGGTTGACTGCCGCACCCTGTACAATACGCCTGTGCCGGGAAAATTCGAGTCTTAACGGAGTGCACATAAAACTAAAAAGTAATGACCTGCAAATCCCAAATCTGTCGGTACACACACTTCTAAGAACGTTTAAGGGCGGCCGGCCGGTATGGAAGAAGACCTGCGAATTAACCATACTCGTAGATCTCTTTAAACATCAACGAGTTCGCGAACAATGTACATGTTTACCGCGCAGCAGCGGACAGAGAGCGGTTATCTGGAGAGCTGAATCGAAGAATAATGGACTTGCTTTCAACGGGTTAAGTTTGTCGAACCTCCAGCGATCATGAAACTCGATTTGAACTCGAATGCTAAGCTCTCATTGTTTCGTTTTAGGAGATATCAGCGTCGCTGTGATGGATTTTCAGAATCGTACTTTTAAAGAACTGGCTGGTACTAACACGAAAACACACTTGAAACAACGATTTTTCATTTTTCGAGAGTAGCTGGTGGCAGTGGCTTAATTTGTGTACACATTGGAAGGTTTCTAAGTCGTTCTTAGGACGTTTTGGACTGGCCAGCTCAGCGATCGGACTTGAATATTACCGAGGTGATGTTGCTGGAACCTGTGAGGAATTCTACAGGAACTCCCATAACTCACTACAGTTCTCCCCAAAATCCACAATACAACGCTCAAAACTCACTACACAACCCTCAAACCCTACTACACCACCCTCTAACCCACTACGCAGCCTTCAAAAACCATAACACAACCTTTAAACCCCATTATCCAAATCTCGAAAGTCGGAACACAATCTTCAAAACTCGTTGCACAATCCTCAAAAGCAGTTATGAATTTTCTCAAAACCTGAAATAAAACTTTTGAAATTACAACCCTTAAAACCCACTATACAACCCTCAAGCGTTATTATACAGCCCTCAAAACCCATTGTATAGCCCTCAAAACTCATTGCACAACCCTCAAAAACCATTACACAACCCGTAAAACGTATTATACAACCCTGACAACTAAATATACAACCTTCAAAACTCTCCACTGGACCATGATAAAGACAAAAATTTCAAGTAAGTGGACCCGTTAACGCTAAAACTTAGCTGATCAACTCAGCAAAACCACGTCAATCTGTTACCGCGGATGGCGTTGAATCGAAATATCAGTTCTGGAAAATTTTATGCGCATGCTTTTGTTTCCGTTCATTGGCATCAGCCAGTGAAGTTCTTTATGGTAGACTCATTGCAGGGTATCCCAAAAATGTGCTCACTCTTTGACGTCCCAGTATTCTTGTAGTGTTCTGAAATAGGTGTTTATTGACATAGATGCAAGTCTATAGAGAGAAATAAAAGAAGAACATTGAATATAAGAAAACTAAACCTCGAGAAAGAAAACGTAGCTGTACCTGAAACAGAGGTAAAATAGTACGAGAGTAATCGTTAATCAAATGATGAGATCAGTTTTGCAACACTCTGCATAAGCAATTGAGTGATGCACTGAAGAAACGGTCAACAAAACAGTATTTTTCCATACATTTTCTTGAAAATTGTATAACAGATGTTTTTATCTTCCTTCATTGAATTTAACATTTGTTATTAATCTGAAATACATAAAAAAGACCACTTACATAACGTAGGTTGATTTAATTTCGCACGCTGCCGTGAGCCTTGAAAGATGGCTGCGGAACTCGGCTACTTTTCTTATTTCCGACAATAAAAATGATTAGATGGGGCAAATTACAAAGAATTATACACCGGAATACTTTTCTTATAGCCTATCATATTCTGCAGAGATATAAGGAATTGTTGACTGGAATACTTCTCTTATTTCCTATCATGTTCTGCAGAGACGGTTTGATGTGGAAGTAACTAGAAATTACAGCCCAGAACTCGACTTTAGTTGTATTCGTTAAGTATTCTTCGCTGAACTGAAACTAATTGAAAATTTAACAATAACCCATGCCATTTATTTTAAGCATCTCTTAAAGGAGGCACACAGTACAGACACATCGTATGCTCCGATTTGGAGTTACTTCAGCTTTAAAAAAACATTCCATTCAACGAAAAGAGGCGCCCAAACCTGCAAATCCCAGAATAAATGTATAGAAGAAGACAGCAAAAGCGCGCAGCGATACGTTCGGAAATCCTTAAACTATAACACTGCGCTCGAGCTTCTGCTGAGCACTTGGTTTTTACCTTCTCGCGCTGTCACTTTTTTATTTAATTTTTGCATATCTCTCTTTCGCTTTATTCCATTCCGTCTCCCTCTTCTGCACCTCGCCGCCCATTTTATTTCGCTTTTTTCCTCTCCTCTACTTTGCCTGATTCCCTCCTCTCTTCTCTTCCCTCTATATCTCGATTTTCTTCTTTCCCTTCTTGTTCGTTGTGCTTTGCTATTCTTCTCTTCCCTTTTCAGTCTGTGTAGCCCTTCTTTTGTCTTTCATTCTTCTTCCTGTGTCCCTCCCTCATCTTTATTTGTCTCTCTCTCTTCTCCCAGTTTTCTTCCATTTTCTCTTTGTCTCCCTTCCTCTTCTCTCTGTGTCTTTCCATCTTCTCCCTTTGTCTCTCCCTTTTTTTTCTTCGTCTCCCCCTTCTCCCTTTGTCCCTAACTCTTCTTCGTGTGTACCTCTCCCTTTTCTCCTTCTATATTTTGCCTGCCTCTCTCCCATCTCATTTTTCCTCTTCTAAATCCCCCTCTTCCTCACCTCTTCCCCTCTTCCATCTCCTCCTCTTTCCTCCCCAGTCCCAGAGCCCAGCCCCTGAGTAGCCCCCCCCCCACCAGCTGGGGAGAGGCTGCGCATCAAATTTAACGTCACAAAGTTAGGCCGTTATTGTTTATTGTAGTCTAATGATGAACCCCCGGGGCTGGGAAGGGCGGGGGAGGGCGGGGCTGGGACAGGTTAGGGGACAGAAGGGGAACGCACTTTGAAGAATTTTGGGGCGGCGACTTCAAGGTTGGGTGCATAGGGTTCATGTGTGTGCTTTCGGGGATGTTGAAGTGAAGTACTTCATGAATTTGATTAGTTAATGTGGGTGTGTCTTGGGTAATGTTCAGTTTATGAGTGCTTCAAGATTATAAGCATTGAGTACCTATATGAGTATATGAGTTGAAAGAGTGTGCTATATTTTCAATGAATAAATATATGAATGTTACTGAGGCATACAGTTGATCGTTGTTATACGACATCATGTAACGCGAACATCACTTTAGGCGGTAGAAAATTAGTTTGAGGGATCTCAGGTTATTTACATCTTAAATCAAGACATAATGTTAGTTGTATAAATGGCAAAAGTTATTTTCCATATAAAATAAGATCCGCATAAGATGATGAATAACTCGAAGGGACACTGTATTCTGTTTTATTAGATGATACATGGTGTTAATGCTTACGTTAAGAAACCTTGATGATAAAACCTTAGATGACACATGGTGTTAATGTTTACGTTAAGAAACCTTGATGATATAACCTGAGACGATGCAGGGCATAAAAGTGTTCGTTAAGGAACTTTGAGCGTGTGCAGTTTCAAAATATTTCCTGAAAGTAAAAACATACATGGAGCAATATAAAAAGGTGTTGTTTTATTTTGGAAACATGTTCAGCTGCTAAATATTTATATTCAGGAACGTTGCAGAGATACGTTGTACATTCCACAGGTTTTCAGTAACAGTAAATTTTGTAGTTTTCACTCCAGTGTTGTGAGGCTGGATTTCCTGAAAAATACTTCGGCAAATTAAAAATTACCATTAAAAATTATCTGACGCCTGATATTCCCTAAGAATCCACCTACTGAAAATTTAATATTACGTCGTCATAGCAGAACAGTTGGCAGCGTATGTTATTAAAAGTGGAGACGTGCGGTACAAACCGTACCGGCACAATATCACAAAATGTTTGAAAATAAGGCTCCAGCATTCGAGTGTGACCTACGAATCAAAGTAACGCTAACGGTAGAGGTACAATGACACAAGCTGTTCGAAAATAAGGTCTGGACTCCAACGTGTGAAACGAATCATAGTAACGCTAACGGTAGAGGTACAATGACACAAGTTGTTCGAAAATAAGGTCTGGACTCCAACGTGTGAAACGAATCAAAGTAACGCTAACGGTAGAGGTACAATGACACAAGCTGTTCGAAAATAAGGTCTGGACTCCAACGTGTGAAACGAATCAAAGTAACGCTAACGGTAGAGGTACAATGACACAAGCTGTTCGAAAATAAGGTCTGGACTCCAACGTGTGAAACGAATCAAAGTAACGCTAACGGTAGAGGTACAATGACACAAGCTGTTCGAAAATAACGCCTGGACTCCAACGTGTGTAACGAATCATAGTAACGCTAATGGTAGAGGTACAATGACACAAGTTGTTCGAAAATAACACCCCTGGACTCGAGCGTACGCTACAATCAAAGTATGCAAACGATACCGGCACAACGACACTTAGTGTTTGAAAATAAGGCCCCTGCATTCGAGCGTTAAAGTAACATTGGTTTACTGGCGCAGGACAGCTCGGTGTCACTCTCTGATGCTGTCCTGGTCGCGCCTAGGAAAGTACGCTACGTTCAAACTACTTCAGATTTGTCTTTTCAAATCAGGTGTGTACTGAAAGTGTAATGTTCCGTTTAATTTTGTTAAATATTGTTCAATGAAATACATGCACGTGGTAGGTAGAAATTTCAAGATGTTACACAGCTCCGTGTGATGGAGCTGTTCTCCGAAACGTTTTCGATTTTTTGTTCTTTCTTTTGAATAGAATGACAAATTTAGTTAGCATTTTCTTGGTTTTTAAATTTCTAGTGAATTTTCGATTTAAACAAAATGAACATCTGTTTAGTTACGTGTACATTATAATCATCAGAACGGTGCTGGAGACCGCTGTGATTCTAAGTAATTTTTTTATATCACACGCATTGTAAAATTTGATGGCAAGAATTGTTAATTGTGATTTGTGCGGTGAATTATTTTGCAATTATCCACCAATTTATTCCATTTAATGAAGCTATCAATCTTGCGTAAAATGGCAGTCTTTATAACTTTGCAGCCTTTCCCAAATACATTCGGAGTACTGTTTAATGCTATTTTTTACTAGTTTTGTACTGGTTCTTGTACTGTGCCGAATTTTTATGAAGAAATTAGCAGTCCGAAATGATTGCCGGAAAACTTCGTGGCTTGAGGAATCTAATAATTCTTTACCATATTACGTGCTTTTGTTCTTGTTTCTGTACTGCGCCGTCGTTCTATGATTCGAAAAAGGTGTCGGAAGTACTTTGCGACTTGAGGAACCCAATAACTCTTCTCCGTATTACGTGATTTTGTTCTTGTGTCTGTACTGTGCCGTAGTTCTATGAAGAAATCAGCAGTTCGAAATAAGTGCCGGAAGTACTTGATGACTCGCACCACCCAATAATTGTACTTGATGGAAGTACTTGATGACTCGCACCACCCAATAATTGTACTTGATGGAAGTACTTGATGACTCGCACCACCCAATAATTGTACTTGATGGAAGTACTTGATGACTCGCACCACCCAATAATTGTACTTGATGGAAGTACTTGATGACTCGCACCACCCAATAATTGTACTTGATGGAAGTACTTGATGACTCGCACCACCCAATAATTGTACTTGATGGAAGTACTTGATGACTCGCACCACCCAATAATTGTACTTGATGGAAGTACAATTATTGTACTTGATGTACTTGATGGAAGTACTTGATGACTCGCACCACCCAATAATTGTACTCGATGGAAGTACTTGATGACTCGCACCACCCAATAATTGTACTTGATGGAAGTACTTGATGACTCGCACCACCCAATAATTGTACTTGATGGAAGTACTTGATGACTCGCACCACCCAATAATTGTACTTGATGGAAGTACAATTATTGTACTTGATGTACTTGATGGAAGTACAATTATTGTACTTGATGTACTTGATGGAAGTACTTGATGACTCGCACCACCCAATAATCCCTGACCGTGAGTCAATTCGGAGCTCCTTTGTCGTCATTGTCCTGCCCTGACCGAGAGGATGACAATGACGACACTTTTTGTTCCACGCAATGACTGGAAAAATAGTCCCTGTTTATATTCTCTGCTGTTTATATTCTCTGCTGGAATGTTCCACATATCGAACGCGTCTCCCGGAATGTGAAGATGTTCTCGTTCTATTGCTCGGATAGTGAATTCCATTTGAATATTTCACCTTCTATTATTTAAATAGTGAATACCATTTGAATAATTCACCATCTGTTATTTAGATAGTGAATACCATTTGAATAATTCACCATCTATTATTTAGATAGTGGATACCATTTGAATAATTCACCATCTGTTATTTAGATAGTGAATACTATTTGAATAATTCACCATCTATTATCTAGATAGTGAATACCATTTGAATAATTCACCTTCTATTATTTAGATAGTGAATACCATTTGAATAATTCACCTTCTATTATTTAGATAGTGAATACCATTTGAATAATTCACCATCTATTATTTAGATAGTGAATACCATTTGAACAATTCACCATCTATTGTTTAGATAGTGAACACCATTTGAACAATTCACCATCTATTATTTAGATAGTGAATACCATTTGAACAATTCACCATCTATTGTTTAGATAGTGAATACCATTTGAATAATTCACCTTCTATTATTTAGATAGTGAATACCATTTGAACAATTCACCATCTATTGTTTAGATAGTGAATACCATTTGAACAATTCACCATCTATTATTTAGATAGTGAATACCATTTGAACAATTCATCATCTATTATTTAGATAGTGAATACCATTTGAACAATTCACCATCTATTATTTAGATAGTGAATACCATTTGAACAATTCACCATCTATTATTTAGATAGTGAATACCATTTGAATAATTCACCATCTATTATTTAGATAGTGAATACCATTTGAACAATTCACCATCTATTATTTAGATTGTGAATACCATTTGTATAATTCACCATCTATTATTTAGATAGTGAATACCATTTGAATAATTCACCATCTATTATTTAGATAGTGAATACCATTTGAACAATTCACCATCTATTATTTAGATTGTGAATACCATTTGTACAATTCACCATCTATTATTTAGATAGTGAATACCATTTGAATAATTCACCATCTATTATTTAGATAGTGAATACCATTTGAACAATTCACCATCTATTATTTAGATTGTGAATACCATTTGTACAATTCACCATCTATTATTTAGATAGTGAATACCATTTGAACAATTCACCATCTATTATTTAGATAGTGAATACCATTTGAACAATTCACCATCTATTATTTAGATAGTGAAAACCATTCGAACAATTTCTAGTAATGCACGTATTGTGTTGCGTGTAATTTTTTGTAGGAGTTCCAAATTTTGTTTTCTTTAGATATGGCCTATTTTTTAAAAGGAAAGCATTTTATTACTTTTGAAGCACTTGATAACATATGCATGAGATACATGGGGTCAAAACTGTTATCGAAGTTTAATAAATATGCTAAAAAACAATGTATGAAGTGTGTGTATAAATAATTATATCCGTGACTGTATTTGTCACATTTTGTGCCGTTAACTGCATCTTTAATAATTGTATCACTGAGGGTATTTGTAATGATTGTATCAGCAGGTATATTTGTAATAATTGTGTCAGTAGGTATATTTTTAATAATTGCATCTTCAAGTGCTTTTGTAATTATTGTCTCTCTAAACTCGCAGTGGCACAGGGGTTAAGGGATCTGCCTTGTATGTTGGAGACGAGGGTTCGTATCCCGGCGCTGGCGTGGAGATTTTCCCCGTTGGGTATAAGGGAAAGCTCAAGCACAATACCCCACTCAACGCAGGTGTCGGAAATGGGTACCGGCTTTACGAGGGAACCGTCATGGTGTCCTATATATAGTGTTAGTTATAAGACATTTGAAAAACCAATGCTCAAGATCATATGTATCAGGCTTGATTGGAAATAAAGCATCCCAAAGATGCCGATGTTTGTTTGTTTTGTTCAAATGTATTCGTATTACTTGTCTCCTTAACTGAATTTGTAATTATTGTCTCTCTAAATGTATTCGAATTACTTGTCTTCTTAACTGAATTTTTAATAATTGTGTCTCTAATTACATCTGTATGAACTTACGTTCTTATTTGTTCTTGTAACATATGTATCTTTAAGTACATTTTAAATAATTCAATCTCACCCTAAAGTTATAGTATTACTTTGTTTGTGTTGTTCAAGTTATAATTGTATGTTTAAAAAAGTTATTCCTCTAAGTTGTGTACCTGCGTTCAAGCGGTATAAGTCAAGTTTTCCAGCAGAAAAGTTACGTTAGTGAGCAAGGAAGCTTGACATAGGAGCCTAGAGTTCGTTAAGGTAGTGCTTGAACTGCTGTTTTGTTTTCTCCACACCCTACAGCACTCACCAGCTGCCCCATTTTCTTCAATTAAGCGAGAAGATATTATGAAGCGAGCCTCACGTGGAGACATTTTACTTGGTGTGAGAAATAATTGGCAGGAAATTGAACACAGAGATATTTTAAAACACAAGTTTTAGGAAGCCAATTCGAATCAATTCTAACCTTAATAATATCAAAACTTTAGTATTTTAAAGTTAGCTTTTCTGCAAAACACTCCTTTCATGCAATCATATCAAGATAGATCTACTATTAAACAAAATATTATTACAGTTAAACAGTTATATTAACTAAACTGTCAAATAAACTATTATTATAGAGCTTGCATTGCGAGTAAACATCATCGAGCAGAGACTGCAGTATCAGCACCTTCATCAAGGGGCGTTCAGCTTTAACGTAGAATTTGAGAACTTCAATTTTTAATTACCGATCAAAACCTCGTCAACACTTCACTATTTAAAAACTCAGTTTTAGAAACTACATCAAAGTCATTTAGTTTCTTAGACTGTGTCTGTGATTATTGCGTATGCTTGAGAATAAAATTATTGTTTCTTTTTCTACCTTTCCAACTTGAGTTAATTGGAGAATGACGTCAAGGCATAAAATTCAGCGTCTAATTAATCACTTTATTTGATGAAACAAAATTTCCTTGCAAAACGTTTTTCTCACTACAGCATTTCGTTAGAACCAACAATTTTGTCTTTCTTAAAGCAGATCCACGGACCCAAGCAACAAAATCAAGTTCGCGTCACTGTTTACACGAGCCAGATAATTCCGTCCGGCCGACTTTCGTCTGCGGTGCTGACTGAACAAGCGCGGGCAAACGCAACACACAACACGCAATCCAGCGCACAAATTGTATTGCCTGAGTTGTGTTCGGGCATCCGTATGTGAGGCACAACCCTCAATGGAAGCGCTAACGCGATTAGCTGCGCCAATCGAACGCCGCATGGCAAATAAGGAAGGAAGCAGCTCGCTAGTTCGCCAACCGCGATGGCAGAAACCGCACGTGCTGCTTTGCTTTGGCTGCGTCTCTGGAAGTTACTTGTAGTTTAAAACGGGACTTTTTGTTTCGTGCAGTTTAAAGCGGAATCTTTTATTACGTGCAGTTTAAAGCGGAACCTCTAGTTACGTGCAGTTTAAAACGGAACTTTTGTTACGTTCAATTTAAAACGGAACGTTTTGTTACGTCTTATTTAAAACGGGAACTTTTGACACGCGAAATTTAAAACAAGACATTAAAGCCACTTTTTAGGAAGAATTATACCATAGACATTACGCAAATTGAAGTCATTATTCAGCGTGGTCTGAGAAAAATTGAGGGCTCGATAATACTGTGTTTGGCATGCTAGGTGTCGGGCTTCGATGTACTGGGTTTGTGCCGGACGTGATCAATCGCGGCCAGTTGAGGTGGAAGACGAGAGTGAGGGCAGAGTCTGCACATCCTGCATTGACGAATCATTACGAAACACTTGAATCAGACTTTAAATTATCAAAGAGGAAACGAAACTCTAAATCGAACATTATATTATAAGACAGGAAACAATACACTCCTGACCGGAATTAAATTTATTGGAGAGAAAAAGAGAGACTGAGCTGGAGTTTAAATTATTAGAAGGAAAACGGAACAATCGGAATCGAACTTGAAATTATTGGAGGGGAAACTAAATTTAATTGGGCTTCAAATTATTAGAGGGGAAACAAAACACTGTGGACCAGACCTTGAATTGTAAGAGGGCAGATGAAATACTTTCAATCAGGCATCAAATTATTAGAGGAAAATTTTATGGAGTATGTCGAACTAAGGCGTACCCGTTCGTTGTATCACCATTTGATTGAAAGAAGGAAAACTAAGGCTTTCTGATTAAAAATTTTCTACATTTTCCATGTTATTCAATGTGGATAAAAAAAGACGAGGGACAGTGGATCGCTATGATTTTTTCATACTGAGAAGATTCTTTAAAGGGTTTTAACTCATTCGAGTGTGTCACCGCCGTTGTTTCTTAATCGAACTTCAAATTACTGCAGGGGAAACGAAAAACTGCATCGGTCTTGCGATCAAGAGAAAAAGTTACTCCCAAGTGTCGCTAGGAAAGGTTTCTGAGAAGGTTGTCATCAAGTGTTGGCCGTTGTGCGTTACTACCAAGCATTGCAAGAGTTACTACTAAACACTACCCCAATGTATTGCCACAAAGAGTTGCCACCAAGCGTTACTTTAAGCGTTCCAGTAATAATTTGTCATTTGGCGTTACCACAGCAGCAAGCGTTACTACTTAACACTACCATCATGTATTGCTTCAAACCGTTGCTAACGAGCGTTTCAGCGACAATTTGCCACCTGGTTTTACCACTGCCACAAGCGCTGCTGCTAAGCACTACTCCTAAGCGTTAGCACTATGCATTACACCGCGCCAGCTCAATACAAACCGGTACACTCACACCGCGCAGTTGGGCACCAGATTTCAAACATCGCTCACGCTCTGCTCGAAAAAGTTAACACGGCACAAAGAGAAGCGAAGCCGAGCGTAGAACACCGTACGGATTGCAATAGCGACAAGTTAAAGAAATATTTCCCTTTCTCTCATTCTAAGTAGCAGGACTTAGCCCCTTTTTTGACCCCCACAGAGGTGAGTTGACCGTACCCAGCAGCTCCGGCCGTGTTTACACCGTAATTTAATAGGCAGAGTAAACACTTGAGAGGATTTTTGCGCGGCAATTGTGCCGTGCTGGGGATGAAGGGAGGGGCAACGGGGAGAGGCTGATGGAGGGATGAGGGGTACGAAAAGGAGAAGGTCCGGGATGGAACGAGCGGGGAAAAACGGGTAAGATCCCTGTTCGGGACGAGGCGATGCAAAGGAAAACGAAGAGTTTAGGGGTTTGAAAAGTCATCGCACACGTGAAGGAAGGAGGCACAGACGTAGTGGGAAATGAAAGAATTTTAACACGAGGAGGACTACAGCTCAGGGGTAAAAAAGGGAAGAAGAAAGGAATTTGGGGAGGCTTTGAGAATGGAGGGCTATAATGCAGGGACAAAGTGGACAGAGGAATAACGATGGGGATGTAGAGATGCTTTTGGTATGAAGGGCTATAATACTGGAGCTAAATGAACAGAAAAATGATGATGGGCATATGGGGAGGCCTTGGGTGTGGGGGGATAAAATGTTGCAATCAAGTGGACATTGAAATCATGATGGGGATGTAGGGAAGCTTTTGGTTCGAAGGGCTATAATGCAGTGACTAAATGGACAGAGGAATGACGATAGGGATGTAGGGAGGCTGGAATAGAGAAGACTATAGTACGAGTAACGAATGGAACGTGAGGAAGCCAAGCATGAGCTTGAAAAGAGCACCTTGTCGAGAAGTTGTTTCGTCTGGAAGAAACAATGATCCATTTCAGGAAAGCAGTTTAAATAAATAACAGTTTGGGAAATTTGAGTAAATTTAAAAGTAAAAAATAAGAAAATATTCAGGTCAATGTTTCGATATTGCAGATTTTCTGAACTAAGACTAATATGAAAGTATCTTACTGGCAGGTTGAGTTTCATCACTCGATGTGCGAAAATGCACCGCAAAAGCTCGTCAGAGGAGTTACAAGTAGTTTACATATATTGGTGCTAATTGGTTTTATAATTTACTTAATTTATGATTTTATGCCCAACTCTAAATTTGAATTCCTTTAATGAAAATTGCTCACAGAATTCTTTAATGAAATTCATAATCATCAAAGCAACGCAAAATAATATTTTTATGGATTTTAAATTGGATATTTGTTTTGTTTAATTTGATTGATACCAAATCAGATATTGAATTAGGATATTTGAAAGACAGTAACGAACTTAAAAATAATTATTGGTGCGATGACATTACAATAAATTACAATGATTATTATAATGAAGAACTGAATATCAATTGATGATTATAATTATATTTTGCGACGATTATGAGATTATAGATGTGCCTCCGAAATGAAAAGTCGAACTTTAACACAATGCAGTGCACCTGATGTAATTTTAAGTTTTTAATCTTTCCTTAAACATATTAGATCTTCAGAATTAATGGTTGTAGCACAAGATACAGATAAAATTGTCACAAAATTTTCCTTTTATCAAACCTCTGATATTATACTTTGTTACAGCAAACATTATAAAGCTAGCAAAAAAATCAACAAAAATGTTATAGTCAGATGAGAAACAGAAGGTGATATCAAGAAGGGAAAAAGGGAAAGGGAAAAATACTTCGAAATTAAGCAACTGCTGTTAAATGCAAGAAAATAAAAAACAGTGCAAGGGCAAAGCCATCCTTCATTGTTTTAGCAATTATTTTTGTTACCTGCTTGCTTGGTTGTTTGGTTGTTTGGTTGCTTGGTGGTTTGGATGTTTGATTGCTTGGTGGTTTGGTTGTTTGGATGTTTGATTGCTTGGTTGTTTGGTTGCTTGGTTGTTTGGTGGTTTGGTGGCTTGGATGTTTGCTTGTTTGGCTGCTTGGTTATTTGGTTGTTTGGGGGTTTGGTGGTTTGGTTGTTTAGATGTTTGGTTGTTTTGGAGTTTGGCTGTTTGCTTGTTTGGTTGTTTGGTTGTTTGATAGTTTGGTTGCCATCTTGGCGCGTTCGTCGCTCCTCTAATCTTGCGAACTGAATTCATGAAATCTAAAAAGTGGCTGCAAATATTTATTTTAAATCGCAATTTATTTAGTTTTCATAAAATTAATTCTTGTGTTTTACTTCAACAGGAATTGAAAAATGAAAGGAAGCGTGTGAGCAGTTTTTGAAAAAACTGTTTCGGGAAATGATGATAGCTTTAACGAGGTTATAACAAAGCCCTTCTGAAGGGGATCCTTTACCGACCTTCGTAAGAAAAAGTGAAGAAGAGAGACAGAAAGAGAGACTGAGATAGAGAAAGAGAGCATGATGCAACATGAGAAAAGCTGACGTACACTCCGGAAATAGAATTCAACTACAATGAGACAATATAGTATGAAATAAAGCAAATAAAAAATATAGAAATTAGACATCCACTATCTGAAAAACAGCGGAAGAGTAGTGAGACAAAATATGAAATCCAGGGTTGTTATATTTTCAGCCGCATTGATGCTTGATAAAAAATATCATGTTATTTAATTTGAAACTGTCGAGTATATCATCATAGACAATGTGTTTGGCATTCACTCGAACTGCAGAAATTCTGCCTTTAATAGACTTTTCGACTACAATGTTCCTCAAATGAAAAGTTGAAAATTATCGGTTGAATTTGAACTCATTTATCTGAAGATTTTCGTGATATGCGAGTTTGAAAGTGTACTTTGCTCTAAATAGTCGCTATTTGTTGTTTAAAAGTGTGACCTATATTGGCCGTTTGGAATAAAAAGTAAGTTAAATACTGGGACTAAATACCGTAGACTTTTTCACAGGAAATTTGCTCATAAATTTGCTCCCTTAATTATTTTCCACGCTCTATGATAGCGGTGTACGCTATGTAGCTCACGAATACATGAGAAGTTTCAAGTGATTTTTTTTGTTTCTATGCTAGTAAAGCAGAATCAGAAATTATTTTAGTTAATGGTTTTAGGGTGAGGAGTTTAAGAACTTCCGAAGTCACAAGTTTAATATAATATTTAAGAATGACTTACGGCACATGCAAAATTTCTTAGATATTGTACGGATAATTCGTAAAACTTTTTTTCACAATATTGCTGAATGAAGTTGTTAAAGAGGGACAGCATTCAGGTGTTTTGTTCATTTGGAGTTCTCGATGTGGAATTACCGGAGCAAGAATTGGCTATTCAGTATTAATAAATAGGAGGGATATTTTCCTCAGCTTTGTGAAATTTAGGTCGAGTAAAATTGTGCTTCTAATTGATAAGTTTTAGGAAGTTTTATTTCTTGGGACTGTGGTCAAATTTCAAAGTATTGTCATTACGTTTTGGAGAGACCGTATGGCTCAAATTTTATGCATCTTGGCACAATGCTCCAGATATCATGGTTGTAAACTGACGTGCTATTTCAAATAACCATTGTAAAGCATAATCTGATCCTTTGTTGGGGTAGCATCGATATTTTGAAATTATTTAATTTTATTCAACCTCTTTTACCTTGAATAGAACATTAAGTTCTCTTGACATTCAAAACACGATGCCCTCCAGAGAGGGCATCCAAGTTTGGCTGAAGCAAAGCTCAGTGCACTCTTGGCAGCGGCGAGGGAAGGTGTGACGCGCGTCGCTCTCGGTCCGTCACTGACTCCATACACGCGCTCGCCTACAGCCAGCCTAGCTCGGGTTTATTTAGAAAAGACCGCTGGCGTATGTAATGAAAAGTAAAACTAACGTAACGAAGAACATTTATTAAGCAATGCGATATTTACTAGTCTAAGCACTTCGAAAAATACCTAGAATATAATCAGAGACGAACCTGAATCCATCAAACATGACTAGACCGAACCGAAAAAACAAAACGTGAAGAGGGAGAAGGAATAATGTTCTCTCGTTTTTATGAGTGGGATCTGGCGCTTTATTTTGCTGCACTGAACGCTTGTGAAAACAGACGACAAGAGTTCCCTCTCGCAGTGCTTGGGTGAGGCAAAAGAACAGCTTTGGTCCTGAAGTTTTCTTTTGTTGCGCTGTGTGAAGGTAAGTGTGTCCTCGCAGTCGCCGTTGAGGACGACATGCAAAAAGTGCGCAGGACAAACTCCGGCTGCTGCGCGACGAGGTTATTTGAACGCTGCTCCAGGAGGCTCCTTCTTGTGGATTACGTGGAAGATCTTGCTTTATGAAGGACGTGTCAATTAAAATAAGAGGTTGCATTTTCGTTAGGGAGTTTTAAATGAAATCAAGTATTTTTTATTGCAGATGTAGATTTGGAGGTTGAATTTTTATCAGGGAGTTTTAAATGAAATTCGGTGTTTTTTATTGCAGATGTAGATTAGAAGGTTGCATTTTTATCCGTTAGTTGTAAATTAAATTAGTTATTATCACTGTAGTCATAAACTTGGACGTTGCATTTTTATTAGGGAGCTTAAAATAAAATTTGTTGCTGTTATGATAGACATGAACAAGAAGATTGCATTTTATTAGGGAACTGTAAATTAATTTTGTGATTTTTATTGTAGACGTAAACCAGGAGGTTGCATTTTTATCGGATAACTTTGAATTAAACTAAGTATCCTTGCTGTAGACGGAGAAATTTTATTTTGAACGAGGTAGTTTTCCTCGACGCAGAGATAATGTAAATGTTTCATTTTACTTACAACCTGGAGATTTAATTAAAAAAATGTTATATGTTAAAAAATGTTATAAAAAATGTTATTGTCGAGTGAAGATTGTATCCCTGAAAGAGATATTACATATTATTTAAAAATAAGTCATTTTAAACGAAAGCCTTAAACTGCAAATTATGAGGTATAGCATAAAATAGCAGAAGCAGACATTACTTCGAGAATAATATTGCTTTATTTTATTTCAAATTTTGTTTTGATCTATGAACTTTTATTTTAGACCTGTGTGAGTGTCACGCTAAGACACCCTTTGGTTCGTTACACTCGAGATAAATGCATATTCGTATTTATCCAGGAAAGCTGCGCTAATTATTCAGAATATAAGCTTGTAAAAAATTATATCTGTTGAAATTATATAAATACTTAGCCCGGATTTGCTTATTATTGAGAATATCAATTTGTATAAATTGCAACCAAATATTTCTTACATGAAAAAAATCAATTTCAATGCTCCTCGTTTCTTAAACCTAACCCAAGTGTCCGAGTCAATGATTATGATTATGATGTTTTAAGTTTGAATTTAGTTGAAAGTCTAATTTAAAGAGAAAAAAATTAATTTTATGCATGGAGCAATGATCGTTCTGCCAATTTATAACATGCCCGTCCCTCAGGTTGTTGAGGGAGGCGAAGCGTGGGATTGCAGCAGTCCGGGCAATGGATAACTTAAGCTTAGGAATGGATGCAATCTCAGTGCAATCATCTAGATTTTTATTTACATTTTTTCCTTATGATCCCCGTTTATTTTTTGCAAAGATGACCTAAATTTTTCACGGCTTTTCAATTCGTAAATTTCAATGTAACATTTTCAATTCGTAAATTTCAATGTAACATTTTCAATTCGTAAATTTCAATGTAACATTTTCAATTCGTAAATTCTAATGTACCGTTTTTTCCTTCGGAGCGTGTAGTTGTCACGAAAATTCTAAGAAAAGCGTTAAAAATTTCTCTATGTTGCTCATGCCAATAATACATAAATTAGCAATATTAGTCAAATTAAATGAATTTATATTAGTGGTCTATGAAGCAGAAAATGTGATGATATTTATTTCAAGCCTATCTGAAGCTCATCATGATGGGTTAAGATTTTAAAACAGTGAGAAAGAGGTCGTTAATTTTACCGCGACAATTGACTGCAGTTCAACGCACGTGATGAACGGGCCCGGTGGGATGTTCAATATACGGCTGCTATGTCATGTTCAATATACGGCTGCTATGTCATGTTCAGTTTGCGGCTACAGTGTCATGTTCAATTTACAGCTACAGTGTCATGTTCAATTTACGGCTGCTATGTCATGTTTAATTTACGGCTACAGTGTCATGTTCAATTTACAGCTACAGTGTCATGTTCAATTTACGGCTGCTATGTCATGTTCAATTTACGGCTACAGTGTCATGTTCAATTTACAGCTACAGTGTCATGTTCAATTTACGGCTGCTATGTCATGTTCAATTTACGGCTGCTATGTCATGTTCAATTTACGGCTACAGTGTCATGTTCAATTTACAGCTACAGTGTCATGTTCAATTTACGGCTGCTATGTCATGTTCAATTTACAGCTACAGTGTCATGTTCAATTTACGGCTGCTATGTCATGTTCAATTTACGGCTGCTATGTCATGTTCAATTTACGGCTACAGTGTCATGTTCAATTTACAGCTACAGTGTCATGTTCAATTTACGGCTGCTATGTCATGTTCAATTTACAGCTACAGTGTCATGTTCAATTTACGGCTGCTATGTCATGTTCAATTTACGGCTGCTATGTCATGTTCAATTTACGGCTACAGTGTCATGTTCAATTTACGGCTGCTATGTCATGTTCAATTTACGGCTACAGTGTCATGTTCAATTTACAGCTACAGTGTCATGTTCAATTTACGGCTACAGTGTCATGTTCAATTTACAGCTACAGTGTCATGTTCAATTTACGGCTGCTATGTCATGTTCAGTTTGCGGCTACAGTGTCATGTTCAATTTACAGCTACAGTGTCATGTTCAATTTACGGCTGCTATGTCATGTTCAATTTACGGCTACAGTGTCATGTTCAATTTACAGCTACAGTGTCATATTCAATTTACGGCTGCTATGTCATGTTCAATTTACGGCTACAGTGTCATGTTCAATTTACAGCTACAGTGTCATATTCAATTTACGGCTGCTATGTCATGTTCAATTTACGGCTACAGTGTCATGTTCAATTTACAGCTACAGTGTCATGTTCAATTTACGGCTGCTATGTCATGTTTAATTTACAGCTACAGTGTCATGTTCAATTTACGGCTACAGTGTCATGGCCAATTTACTTACAGGCGCGGTGTAACTTACAATTTACGGGCGCGGTGTAACTTACAATTTACCGGCGCGGTGTAACTTACAATTTACGGGCGCGGTGTGATGTTCCATTTCAAAGCTAAGCAAAATTAACAAAATTAAAAAAACGTTCCAGCATTTTCTCATTGTTCATCATGGTTTTCTTACGTATTCAACATTATATTTGTCCAGCATTTATGATTTATTGCTTGAGCTCTCATCATAGCGTATTCTCAGTGTGTATCATATTTTCTCAATATACGTATTCTTATTTTCTTAGAGTTTATAGCATAATTTTTATGGGATTCATATCCTCTTATTCGTAATTGGCCACAATATTCGTATTCTGCTGTCGATTAAATTCGTGTCTCACTTTAATTCTCTATTTCTCCACTATTGACTGCTTATTATTTGTTGTAATGTGAATAGATTGAAATTTTACAGTTTCAATCAAGTTCATTTTTTCATTTTTTTGTAATGATTTTCATTTCTCTGTCTATTATTTTTCCTTCCTTTCCTATAAATTTCGATTTTCTTGTCTCAAATTTCAAATTCCTTGAAATTATTTTCATTTCCACGGGCGTTATTTTGATTTTTTCTCTGTTATTGTTATATTCCTGCCACTTATTCTCACTTCTCTGTTCATTATATAATTATTGTTCAAATCCCACTATAATTTATTTATTGCCGGCCCTAGCATTTCCTTTGTTCAAATCTCAATTATTCCTTTCCATAGTAATAAATGTAATTTTTTATTAATGATATCACAATAATCTTAATATCGAACCTCTAAATTTGTATTTTTCACTGAGATTAAAAACTGCAAATGTTGTGTTAAATTACCTCCAACAAATAAATGTTGCTATGCACATCTTTTTGTACGGCCAATTTAAACATTTTATGTTAGTTTATACCTTATATGTGGTACGATATATTTTACATGTGGTACGTACTATATATCTTTCATGTTAACCATGAAAATAATCATTTGATCGAGATGGGGTAACTTCACTTTTAAAGAGTTTAAATAGCTGTTTTCAGACCTAATCCATGGTACACTATTTATTGCATTCCTATATGTTGAATTTATTTCTGTGAAGAGACTATGGCCAATGATTAATGAATGCCAAATAATAAACTTCAAAATATATATTAATGAGCGTAAACGCCACATTATTTCAAACAAGCAGACCATCATACCACTTACGACTTTATAAACACTATTTACCACGATGTTACAGATTTTTATCACTGCAATATTTTTATCTAAAAAAATGTTAAGTTTTTAATCATATTTATATTTATGCAGGGCTGACGATAATCTATAATTTTTCACGTGAATTTAATTTTTGTGAAATGAGAAAACCTACTTCAAATGCTTTTGCACAAAATCCTAAATTCTTATCACGTCACGAAGAAACGTTAACGTAGAAGAACTTGAATTTTCAGCTGTGCCACTATCACGTAGAAAATTAATTGGAAACTATTGTACCGTCAGAAAAGACGGGATTTGATATTTTCCTTGCATAAATCCTCCAGATGTGGATGGCAAACAAATATTTCTATCCTCGTTGCACCTGCGACTAAAATATTTTTGTATTTGCTCAGTGGTAAAACTCGTATCACAGATACGGTCATTGAGCATCCTTCAAATCAAACCACAGAAGCTGTTTCTCAAGAAGGGGTCACTAAACAAATACGAGTATATATATATTTATTATTTTTAATGAATAAACACACCAGAGTATTATAAATACATATATTTTTAATATTTTGAATAAATGAACCCACCAGAGTATTATTTGGTAAAATTAGGCTCCATAGTTGTGGCGCATTGCACACCCCCCGTGCTGCAAGCTCAATGCCCACTAAAGTAACTCAAGGTGCGGCATGAGATTTAAATTACTGCTAAAATAACGCAGTAAATACGTAAGTCTCACCTCTGGAGTTCTCGCCTAGCAACTGTTCGTGTTCAGGAACATTGTAGAGATAAGTATTTGTTTTGGTGCTGCCAGAGCGTGGTGTAGTTAAAACTGGAGCGTACTCAGGGTTTTGCTGGTCTATGAAGAAATAGTATGCTAGTTTACGTGTAGTGATAGTCTCTATTTGAAAAATCTAAACTACGAGGGAAGTTAATAATAAATAAAAACATTAGCGTAGTAAAACAGCGAACGCCTTTTGTGTTCTGAGCTTCATATTTGCAATGGAAATGCAATTTAGAAGTAGATCAGTCATTTTCCACTCGCAATCATTCTCGCATTCATGATTCTCGCCATGATTCTCGTTTTCAGTCTTGATTATCAAAGAGTTATAAAGAATTAAATATTTTACGATTCCCTACATTTAAACTTATTGAAATACCACACACGGTGTGCGCTACAAACTCAAATCAAGTGTCACGCACCGACGCGTGTTTGATGGCAAGGTCGATGTTGGAGCCAGACCAACATCGGCACGCAATGAAAAGCTTCACCATCGTGTTTTCTTATCAAGGTGCAAACAGTCAGGAAATGAAGAAGTAATTTTTTCGGTACTTCCTGAGCGAGCGACCAGGAAATGAGCCGAACATGTCATCGGGGACAAGTGAGAGCTCGTATAACAAAACATGGATTCATCTTAGGCTCCGAACTAACTCTTCATTTCAATTTAATATTTAAACGTTTATGGAAAATGTTTTGATAAACTTGAGTTGTTCTTCAGATACGTAAAATTCTCTTAAGATGGTCCGTTATCTTTCTTAAATCGCTACGAAATTGCTCTTGGACTTTATAAATCGTAACGGATCTTGCTACTTCTTTTCTTAACTGTGGTATGATAGGACTAATCCTTCAATCTCATTTCACTGGATAACGCTAGTTTTGTCCTTAATATTCAGGACATATCGTTAGTTTTTGTTCTGGTATTTACGTTGCAATATTTTTTCATTTAATTTCTATTACACTGTGCTAATTAATTTCTATAACATTGCGCTAATTCTTCTTTTGATTCTTATTACATGGCGTTAGTTTTCAGTTGGTTTTCTTCTTTCAGTTTTTTTGCACTAGTTCTTTTTCCAATCACTTCTAATATTACATTGCGCTAGTTTTTTCTCCACTGCATTTCAAAATTTCTTCTTTCAATTTCAACTGCATTGCTCTAGCTATATATTTTATCTCTACTGCATTGCGCAAGTTCTTTTTCCAGTCTCCACCACATTGGGCTAGTTCTTCTTCCAATCTCAAATACATTGCACTAGTTCTTTTTCCAGTCTTTACTACGTTGCGCTAGTTCTTTTCCCAGTCTTTACTACGTTGCGCTAGTTCTTTTCCCAGTCTCCACTACATTGCGCTAGTTCTTTTCCCAGTCTCCACTACATTGCGCTAGTTCTTTTCCCAGTCTCCACTACATTGCGCTAGTTCTTTTCCCAGTCTCCACTACATTGCGCTAGTTCTTTTCCCAGTCTCCACTACATTGCGCTAGTTCTTTTCCCAGTCTCCACTACATTGCGCTAGTTCTTTTCCCAGTCTCCACTACATTGCGCTAGTTCTTTTCCCAGTCTCCACTACATTGCGCTAGTTCTTTTCCCAGTCTCCACTACATTGCGCTAGTTCTTTTCCCAGTCTCCACTACATTGCGCTAGTTCTTTTCCCAGTCTCCACTACATTGCGCTAGTTCTTTTCCCAGTCTCCACTACATTGCGCTAGTTCTTTTCCCAGTCTCCAATACATTGGGCTAGTTCTTTTTCCAACCTCAAATACATTCCGTTAGTTCTTCTTTTAATCCTTTTTTCAAGTGTTTCACGACTGCGATTGGAGTGCATCGCTCGGAGAGTTTTAAACTTCAGTTTGCATTGACCTCTTCACGAGGACAAAATAATGGCCTCGTCCAGAGGGTCGTAAAGCTCGTGCTGATGCCTGCCGCAACTGAAGCATGGCCGGCGAGGGCTGCTTGGTCTAAGGGACTGTCAACAAATTTATTGCAGCACACGAACGGTAATTGTTCATTAATGGAATTACGTGGAGGTGAATTTGGCGTTCCTTGCACCACATGATTGTACGCTCGGCGTGCGGTGGTGAATAAAAAAAAAATGATTTTAGAAATTTGAATTTGAGTTTTTGTCCGTGCTTGTGCTGTTGATGAAATGCATGTAGATGGGATCGTAATGACTGAAGGTATTTGTGAAAACACAGTTGAAAAATATGCGTGGCAGATGAGAGGTGGAAGTGATGTCATATTTTCTTACCTGATAAAATACATGTGCATACATACCTCGATGACGTTAGTATGATATATCAACGACGACAGAAAACTATCGACGTCAAAATATTCGTCTCGAAGACGACGGAAAAACTCAATGACGTTGTAGAAATCTGGCGGGCATAAAACGAGAACAAAATTCATACCTGTATGCATGATACGCGGAGAGAACTTTTAAATTCAACAACTCTAACTTCAATAAGACAACCCATTTAGCTCCAGAGATTGAAAGCCGTACAATTACATTTTGAATGGAAAATTGTTCATGAACTTTTTTGAACTTTTGGTGGTGTGCGCAGCGCGTAGCAGCTGTAATATCGCAGTCACATGCACGTTTGTTAGCGAGCTGTGAGGTACGTGACATGACCTGTGACACCCTCTGGCAGTCGTGTCATGGATCGAACACTTGTATCGGGGAGTTACGGTGACCTGAAACGGAGTTATGTAACGGTGACCTGCATCGCAGTATAACGGTAACCTACTGTACATCGAAAAATTGTATCGGCGACATGTATCGGAGACTAATAACGGTGACCTGTATCGGAGACTTATAACGGTAACCTGCATCGGAGCTTTGTAACGGTGACCTGTATCGGAGACTTGAAACGGTGACCTGAAACAGAGTTGTGTAACGGTGACTTGCGTCGGAGTTGTGTAACGGAGACTTGTAATTCTGTAACGGTAGCCTGGACAGAAGTTTTGTACCGGTGACGAGGACCGGAGTCATGCAGCGGTAGCCTGCACCGAAGGCCAGTAACGGAGAACTCTAGCAAAGTCCCATTCACAGAAGACCTGCATGGACAATTTATCACCCCAAAGTCCCATTCACAGAAGACCTGCATGGACAATTTATCACCCCAAAGTCCCATTCACAGAAGACCTGCATAGACAATTTATCACCCTAAAGTCCCATTCACAGAAGACCTGCATAGACAATTTATCACCCCAAAGTCCCATTCACAGAAGACCTGCATAAACAATTTATCACCTCAAAGTCCCATTCACAGAAGACCTGCATAAACATTTTATCACCCCAAAGTCCCATTCACAAGGAGCTCCATAGACATTGCTTACCACAAAGTCCCATTCGCAGATGAACTGCATAGACAATTTATCACCCCAAAGTCGAAATCACAGAAGACCTACATAGACAATTTATCACCCCAAAGTCCCATTCACAGAAGACCTGCATAAACAATTTATCACCTCAAAGTCCCATTCACAGAAGACCTGCATAAACATTTTATCACCCCAAAGTCCCATTCACAAGGAGCTCCATAGACATTGCTTACCACAAAGTCCCATTCGCAGATGAACTGCATAGACAATTTATCACCCCAAAGTCCCATTCACAGAAGACTTGCATAAACAATTTATCACCCCAAAGTCCCATTCACAAGGAGCTCCATAGACATTGCTTACCACGAAGTCCCATTCACAGATGAACTGCATAGAGAATTTATCACCCCAAAGTCCCGTTCAAAAAAGACCTGCCTAGACAATTCATTACCCGAAATTCCCATTATATTGTCTCAACGTCCCACTCACAGAAGACCTGCTCAGACAATTCATCACTGCAGACGATAAGCAAAAGCTCGCATTGTCACCACCCCAGATTGTGCCCTGATCATCACCTGCATCGCCTCCTCAGCTGGTCAAGGTCGTCACATTGATCTTTCTCGCCTGAATACTGCAATACAGCATTTTTTCGGCTGAAATTTGACCATGACAGTCAACCGAACTGTCAACCATGTGGAGTTGCAAGAGTTGTAAACCCTGTAGGGCTGCCAGATTTGTAAAGCTGTAGGGTGGCGAGATTTGTAAAGCTGTAGGGTGGCCAGATTTGTAAAGCTGTAGGGCTGCCAGATTTGTAAAGCTGTAGGGTGGCCAGATTTGTAAAGCTGTAGGGCTGCCAGATTTGTAAAGCTGTAGGGTGGCCAGATTTGTAAAGTTGTAGGGTGGCCAGATTTGTAAAGCTGTAGGGTGGCCAGATTTCTAAAGTTGTAGGGTGGCCAGATTTGTAAAGTTGTAGGGTGGCCAGATTTGTAAAGTTGTAGGGTGGCCAGAATTGTAAAGTTGTAGGGTGGCCAGATTTGTAAAGCTGTAGGGTGGCCAGATTTGTAAAGCTGTAGGGTGGCCAGATTTGTAAAGCTGTAGGGTGGCCAGATTTGTAAAGCTGTAGGGTGGCCAGATTTGTAAAGCTGTAGGGTGGCCAAATTTGTAAAGCTGTATGGTGGCCAGATTTGTAAAGCTGTAGGGCTTCCAGATTTGTAATGCTGTAGGGCTGCCAGATTTGTAAAGCTGTAGGGTGGCCAGATTTGTAAAGTTGTAGGGTGGCCAGATTTGTAAAGCTGTAGGGTGGCCAGATTTGTAAAGTTGTAGGGTGGCCAGATTTGTAAAGCTGTAGGGTGGCCAGATTTGTAAAGCTCTAGGGCTGCCAGATTTGTAAAGCTGTAGGGTGGCCAGATTTGTAAAGCTGTAGGGTGGCCAGATTTGTAAAGCTGTAGGGTGGCCAGATTTGTAAAGCTGTAGGGTGGACAGATTTGTAAAGCTCTAGGGCTGCCAGATTTGTAAAGCTGTAGGGTGGCCAGATTTGTAAAGCTGTAGGGTGGCCAGATTTGTAAAGCTGTAGGGTGGCCAGATTTGTAAAGCTGTAGGGTGGCCAGATTTGTAAAGCTGTAAGGCTGCCAGATTTGTAAAGCTGTAGGGTGGCCAGATTTGTAAAGCTGTAGGGTGGCCAGATTTGTACAGCTGTAGGGTGGCCAGATTTGTAAAGCTGTAGGGTGGCCAGATTTGTAAAGCTGTAGGGTGGCCAGATTTGTAAAGCTGTAGGGTGGCCAGATTTGTAAAGCTGTAGGGCTTCCAGATTTGTAATGCTGTAGGGCTGCCAGATTTGTAAAGCTGTAGGGTGGCCAGATTTGTAAAGTTGTAGGGTGGCCAGATTTGTAAAGCTGTAGGGTGGCCAGATTTGTAAAGTTGTAGGGTGGCCAGATTTGTAAAGCTGTAGGGTGGCCAGATTTGTAAAGCTGTAGGGTGGCCAGATTTGTAAAGCTGTAGGGTGGCCAGATTTGTAAAGCTCTAGGGCTGCCAGATTTGTAAAGCTGTAGGGTGGCCAGATTTGTAAAGCTGTAGGGTGGCCAGATTTGTAAAGCTGTAGGGTGGCGCCAGATTTGCAAAGCTGTAGGGTGGCCAGATTTGTAAAGCTCTAGGGCTGCCAGATTTGTAAAGCTGTAGGGTGGCCAGATTTGTAAAGCTGTAGGGTGGCCAGATTTGTAAAGCTGTAGGGTGGCCAGATTTGTAAAGCTGTAGGGTGGCCAGATTTGTAAAGCTGTAAGGCTGCCAGATTTGTAAAGCTGTAGGGTGGCCAGATTTGTAAAG
Organism: Morinoia aosen; assembly: GCA_030386875.1. Lineage (NCBI taxonomy): Eukaryota > Metazoa > Arthropoda > Malacostraca > Amphipoda > Talitridae > Morinoia > Morinoia aosen. The sequence continues at coordinate 71,174,505 of CM059575.1, forward strand.
CTGTAGGGTGGCCAGATTTGTAAAGCTGTAGGGTGGCCAGATTTGTAAAGCTGTAGGGTGGCCAGATTTGTAAAGCTGTAGGGTGGCCAGATTTGTAAAGCTGTAGGGTGGCCAGATTTGTAAAGCTGTAGGGCTGCCAGATTTGTAAAGCTGTAGGGTGGCCAGATTTGTAAAGCTGTAGGGTGGCCAGATTTATAAAGCTGTAGGGTGGCCAGATTTGTAAAGCTGTAGGGTGGCCAGATTTGTAAAGCTGTAGGGTGGCCAGATTTGTAAAGCTGTAGGGTGGCCAGATTTGTAAAGCTGTAGGGCTGCCAGATTTGTAAAGCTGTAGGGTGGCCAGATTTGTAAAGCTGTAGGGTGGCCAGATTTGTAAAGCTGTAGGGTGGCCAGATTTGTAAAGCTGTAGGGTGGCCAGATTTGTAAAGTTGTAGGGTGGCCAGATTTGTAAAGCTGTAGGGTGGCCAGATTTGTAAAGCTGTAGAGTGGCCAGATTTGTAAAGCTGTAGGGCTGCCAGATTTGTAAAGCTGTAGGGTGGCCAGATTTGTAAAGCTGTAGGGTGGCCAGATTTGTAAAGCTGTAGGGTGGCCAGATTTGTAAAGCTGTAGGGCTGCCAGATTTGTAAAGCTGTAGGGTGGCCAGATTTGTAAAGCTGTAGGGCTGCCAGATTTGTAAAGCTGTAGGGTGGCCAGATTTGTAAAGCTGTAGGGTGGCCAGATTTATAAAGCTGTAGGGTGGCCAGATTTGTAAAGCTGTAGGGTGGCCAGATTTGTAAAGCTGTAAGGCTGCCAGATTTGTAAAGCTGTAGGGTGGCCAGATTTGTAAAGCTGTAGGGTGGCCAGATTTGTAAAGCTGTATGGTGGCCAGATTTGTAAAGCTGTAGGGTGGCCAGATTTGTAAAGCTGTAGGGTGGCCAGATTTGTAAAGCTGTAGGGTGGCCAGATTTGTAAAGCTGTAGGGCTGCCATATTTGTAAAGTTGTAGGGTGGCCAGATTTGTAAAGCTGTAGGGTGGCCAGATTTGTAAAGCTGTAGGGCTGCCAGATTTGTAAAGCTGTAGGGTGACCAGATGTGTAAAGCTGTAGGGTGGCCAGATTTGTAAAGCTGTAGGGTGGCCAGATTTGTTAAGCTGTAGGGTGGCCAGATTTGTAAAGCTGTAGGGTGGCCAGATTTGTAAAGCTGTAGGGTGGCCAGATTTGTAAAGCTGTAGGGTGGCCAGATTTGTAAAGCTGTAGGGCTGCCAGATTTGTAAAGCTGTAGGGTGGCCAGATTTGTAAAGCTGTAGGGTGGCCAGATTTGTAAAGCTGAAGGGCTGCCAGATTTGTAAAGCTGTTGGGTGGCCAGATTTGTAAAGCTGTAGGGCTGCCAGATTTGTAAAGCTGTAGGGTGGCCAGATTTGTAAAGCTGTAGGGTGGCCAGATTTGTAAAGCTGTAGGGTGGCCAGATTTGTAAAGTTGTAGGGTGGCCAGATTTGTAAAGCTGTAGGGTGGCCAGATTTGTAAAGCTGTAGCCAGATTTGTAAAGCTGTAGGGTGGCCAGATTTGTAAAGCTGTAGGGTGGCCAGATTTGTAAAGCTGTAGGGTGGCCAGATTTGTAAAGCTGTAGGGCTGCCAGATTTGTAAAGCTGTAGGGCTGCCAGATTTGTAAAGCTGTAGGGTGGCCAGATTTGTAAAGTTGTAGGGTGGCCAGATTTGTAAAGCTGTAGGGTGGCCAGATTTGTAAAGCTGTAGGGTGGCCAGATTTGTAAAGCTGTAGGGTGGCCAGATTTGTAAAGCTGTAGGGTGGCCAGATTTGTAAAGCTGTAGGGTGGCCAGATTTGTAAAGCTGTAGGGTGGCCAGATTTGTAAAGCTGTAGGGCTGCCAGATTTGTAAAGCTGTAGGGTGGCCAGATTTGTAAAGCTGTAGGGCTTCCAGATTTGTAAAGCTGTAGGGTGGCCAGATTTGTAAAGCTGTAGGGTGGCCAGATTTGTAAAGCTGTAGGGTGGCCAGATTTGTAAATTTGTAGGGTGGCCAGATTTGTAAAGCTGTAGGGTGGCCAGATTTGTAAAGCTGTAGCCAGATTTGTAAAGCTGTAGGGTGGCCAGATTTGTAAAGCTGTAGGGTGGCCAGATTTGTAAAGCTGTAGGGTGGCCAGATTTATAAAGCTGTAGGGCTGCCAGATTTGTAAAGCTGTAGGGCTGCCAGATTTGTAAAGCTGTAGGGTGGCCAGATTTGTAAAGTTGTAGGGTGGCCAGATTTGTAAAGCTGTAGGATTGCCAGATTTGCAAACTCTGTAGGGTGGCCAGATTTGCAAACTCTGTAGGGTTGCCAGATTTGCAAACTCTGTAGGGTTGCCAGATTTGCAAACTCTGTAGGGTTGCCAGATTTGCAAACTCTGTAGGGTTGCCAGATTTGTAAACCCTGTAGAGTTGTCAGATTTGTTAAACCTGTAGGATTGGAAGATTTGTAAACAATCTAGGGTTTCCAGATTTGTAAGCCATGTACGGTTGTCACATGAGTCAACAAATTAAGTTTTCATGTCAACAAATCAGATTCTCTAAATATTGAGAGCTCTTTATCGCCAAATTTTGGCCAGAAAAAAGCCAAATTCTAGAACATTTGCTGGAAAAAAGCCGATCTGCCAAAATCGGTGCACGAACTAGACTACATGTCACATCTGACAGCAACGATTGCTGGGTCCAAACTTGTCTGTGGGTGTAAAACGCGAAAAGAATTTAACTAGCATCCAACTCAGCAGAGATCTGAACATGCGACACAGCTGATAAGAACATTTAGCAACGCAGTGTTCACTGTTCAGTGTACGTGTGAAATGCATGTACTTATTTGCACTTAAAAGTTATCAGTAGCGTACGCTTCTTTGTTGAGTTTCAAAATTTACCTTGAAATTTTGTGCATGATTTCTAATTTTTTAAACATTCATATACATCAATCTCTGTTTTATCGATGTTCTTAAGAGTAAATATGCACTAACACTAAACACTGCACTCAGCAATGAGCGTGAATCTTATCATTCATAACCAATGATCACTAAAATGATTGACAAACCAAGTCATAAACATTCACGCCCAGAGACTCAGATCGATGATCCCAGGTGCAGATATTCGCAGACGTTCATTATTGTAATGATCGATAATCCTCGATTTAAGCATTCATGAACATAATCATTGCAACTGTAGAGGACTCGACATACGATGAACCAAGCACTCGACTTACGATGAACTCGAAAGAAATGAACAAAAATAAATTCAATGAAATAGTCCAGCTAAAAGCTGAGGGGAAATGCAGATTCCAAGGGAAGACAATTTAATGGAATAAAAGCTGGGACGTAGAGTGGATACGGAACGGTATAAATAATCTCAATCGATGAAGGCCGCGTAGAGGCTCGGGCACCGAGAATATAATGACGTACAAAAATAGAAGAAATAAACACCCCCGTCCAAATAATTAAAGTGGATACACAGAGAAGGGATAATCATAATCAGAGAGTGGAGGCAGGTCAAGGCTGGGGCCTGAAGAGGAGAAAGCAGGCAGAGCTGATGAGAAGCTTGCGGTCAGTCTACGTTCCATAGAGAGCATCTAATTCCCTTATGAGCAGTGCGCTTTGTTTACTATAATTACGATGGTGATAAAAATGATGAGGTTACGATGTTATAAAATGCGTGTAACAACAGTTAACTGCTGTTCATATGTGAAAATTCTACTCTTGTAACGACTGTGAAGTACCTGGAACTTGAATATCATTGAACAGCAGCAGTTTAAGTTGAACAGTAAGTTTTCAGATATTCTAGTAAATGAGTCAAATTTACACACTTAGAGATGTTTGTTAAGACAAATCGCAAAATCTTAATAACACAAAAAACAGCAGCTTATTGGTACGAAAAGCATCTCATTAGCCCGAATGAGCTCATTAACTCAACACTCATTAAGACAAAGACACTAACGCATAAGTAGAAAAAATATTTTCACCAGAACAATTGCTCATTAGCACAATAAGTTTAATTACCTCAAAAAACAACAGATTGTTAGCTAGCACAACTCATTAGGACAAAAATCATAGATCATTAGCCTAAATAGAACAGCTGATTAGGACAAATATCACAGATCATTGGCCTAAATACATCAGCTGATTAGGACAAATATCACAGATCATTGGCCTAAATACATCAGCTGATTAGGACAAATATCACAGATCATTGGCCTAAATACATCAGCTGATTAGGACAAATATCACAGATCATTGGCATAAATACATCAGCTGATTAGGACAAATATCACAGATCATTGGCCTAAATACATCAGCTGATTAGGACAAATATCACAGATCATTGGCATAAATACATCAGCTGATTAGGACAAATATCACAGATCATTGGCCTAAATACATCAGCTGATTAGGACAAATATCACAGATCATTGGCATAAATACATCAGCTGATTAGGACAAATATCACAGATCATTGGCCTAAATACATCAGCTGATTAGGACAAATATCACAGATCATTGGCCTAAATACATCAGCTGATTAGGACAAATATCACAGATCATTGGCCTAAATACAACAGCTGATTAGGACAAATATCACAGATCATTGGCCTAAATACATCAGCTGATTAGGACAAATATTACAGATCATTGGCATAAATACAACAGCTGATTAGGACAAATATCACAGATCATTGGCATAAATACATCAGCTGACTAGGACAAATATCACAGATCATTGGCCTAAATACATCAGCCGATTAGGATAAATATCACAGATCATTGGCATAAATACAACAGCTGATTAGGACAAATATCATAGATCTTTGGCCTAAATAAATCAGCTGATTAGGACAAATTCATCATCTCATTAGGACAAAGACTTCAGAACTGTACACTAGCCCAAAAAATATACTTATACAAGCACAAACAACAACAGATTATCCGCATGAGAGCAAAGGTACATTGGTCAAAAATACGAGCTGTCCAACACTATGAGTGCAGCCGATCTGTGCTACTTCCAACATCAATGAACCTGTTAGTTGTTAACTGCTGCAGAAAATATCGTAAGCAGAAAGTGGCTCGAGAGAGGAGGTGGCAGACGACTTGCAAGTGCAAGCTCATATCTGTAGGGAGTAAGTTTCATCGCCGAAAAAAATGCAATTGTGATGTAAGACTTGAACAAGCAGTGAGGTAAGAAACAAGTGTTCAGTGTGTCCGGATAGTGAAACATAATATAGTGAGAATATCTGCATGGAAATAAATGGGTTGCTTTTTGCAAATCCTAATTATGAATAAAAGTGCAAGGAAACACGTCTGTAATGAGATCTTTATTATATTAAAGAAAGTCAACGAATTGAAATATTTCGAACGATTCGACCTACAGGATCATTATCAATCTAAAAATGATTGAGAAAAAACTAGTCAAAAGTCAATCAAAATTACAAATCATGGGACAAAAAAAAGCAAAGACACATGAAATAAACAAATGAGTGATAAATTATTTCAATATTACATTAGCTGCAAAGCGAAAGCTGATTGCATATCATTTAAAACTGGATATAATTTACATTTACATTTGGCATTTACTTTTATCATTTACATTTATCATTTAAAATACTATTACATTACTAGCCCCATTGTGACGATATGAATGCAGCGCTCCACCTATAAGCCAAAAGAAAAAAGAAAAACCGTTGGTTTTAAAAAGATAACCGGAAAGTGAATTACTTTTCTACTTCTTTTGTCTTTAAACTGTTTTGTTTTCAATCTTTATCTAGCTCGAAAAAGTTAACTCTTTCTTAAAAAACCTGTCAAAACAATTGCTGACAAATTTTATGTATAAGTTGATTTCATGAAATGAAAATTTCGATTTTAGGTTGATGTTATTGAATATCTGTCGAGACCGTGATTGAATCCATTACACATGAAGTTTTTTATCGTGACGCCGAAATAAAACGTGGAAGCACGAAAGGCAATTTTTCCAAACATATATTTTTTCACTAAACATTTTTATAACATGCGCTTGAGATAAATGAGCTACTAAACTAATAGTTCAATTGCTGCTTTCAATTATTCTGACAGAAGACGTTCCACTGTCACGCCTAAAAACCGGCTCCAGGCCTTTCGATCTTTTGTTTTCCAAGTGAAATAAATAAAAAAAAAACACATCTAGACCAATTTATTTCAAGGGAGTTATTTTGGCATGTTAACATGCACCTTCACAAACGATCATGTCTACCATGTTTACCACACGCAAAAAACAATTAAAAGAATAAAAATAAAATAAATAAAAGTTATTGCAAAAACTTTCATTTTCAGTTTTTTGTTTTCCAGCACGCGATACCGGCAGGTCGTGAGAGGCGCTCGCTGATTAAAGTCTTGAAAACTGCAAGCTCTAATTCATTAAGCTCCTAATTTAGGGCTAAATAATTAATTTGAACTGCTGCAATTAGGACTAAGTAAATGAAACGTGTCCATTCTCACCTTCTGGAGCCAGTTTTTGCATCTCACTAATTAATCGCAACAGTGCGCAACACCAGTAGATTAATTGTTAATCACTGGTCATTTAATGTTTGTTGGGGCAGTCGGTACATGGAAATTTCATCTCCTTCACGGATGAACTTTTTTATTTTACTAATTAATCGTAAGAGCAAGTAACACCTGTTTATTATTTGGTGATTACCGATCACGTTATTCGGTGATTATCGATCACGTTATTTGATGATTACCGATTACCGATCGGTCAGTTCTTCGAAATTTTTGAAATAATATTAAACAAAAACATTTGACGTTTATGTCTGAACAACCGCTGTATGAAATACTCACACATCCCGAGTCTAACTTTTTCACCGGAGCATGCATGTTTTTCACCGCCCAAGCGGTTTAATTACTTGGGCGGCTGAAAACATGCATGCAGGCAGCGAAAAAGTTAGACTGGGTCTGTAGCATGTGCACTTCCTACACATGTGAGGCTTCTCTTTAATTTAGCGTTCAAACATGTCAGCATCCAGCAACATACTCATACATGAATAGATAGTGACTACAAAAATGAACAGACTTGTAGTTCTAATACTGAATAAAAAATTAGTCAAAGAATGAAAATTGTATTTCTCACACCCTGCTTCTGTGTTCCTCAACGTCACCAAAACACAGATTCCCTTCCCCAAAAAGAGGTGAGAACTATCATTACTCCCCTAGGGGATAATTCCCAGCGCATATCCCCACGAGCTTCCCAAAAAAAGGGATGTGAACTATCATTACTCTCCGAGAGGATAATTCTCAGCGCATATCCCCACGAGCTTCCCCCCAAAAAAAGGGGTGAGAACTATCATTACTCCCCGAGGGGATAATTCACAGCGCATGTCCCCACGAGCTTCTCAAAAAAAAGGGTGAGAACTATCATTACTCCCCGAGGGGATAATTCCCATCGCATATCCCCACGAGCATCCCAAAAAACGGGGTCAGAACTATCATCACTCCCCGAGAGGATAATTCCCATCGCATATCCCCACGCCCGGCGGGGTGGGAAGCTTCAAGATTTCCCTTTGACTTCTTTGTTTAGACAACATTATCTAATTAGATTATTTCTAACGTAATTTGAGCATGAAGACTACTCTATGTTGAGTTGCGTCTATGTCATGACAGAATTACATTTAAAAGAGGCTGAATTGTAGTTTTGATTGGAATAAAAAAGTTAATTTTGCAGCACTGGAGATACATAAGCAATCGTAAGAGACTGAAAATTATTTATTTCCGCAAGTAATGTCTTAGAATCGTTTAATAAAAAATTTATCCAACAGAAGTATTTTAAACCATGGTTGCTTATTTCAAGTTCATCATGAAAGACATCAAACAATCACAAGATTTGGTAAAATAGCATGTGATAAAACAGAGTTCGCTAAAACTGCAATATAAGATTCCCTCCATCGCAAGCAAAAGTGTAACACTTCCATGACATTTCCAGACATGTTGAAAACTCAAAAATTAAACACGCGTGTTGATCCGAACTCACTTACCCCCTTTTAACCACTCTGTCTCTCCTGCCACTCAGCCTCCTCAACCGCTTTTTTTTTAACCACCCAACCTCTCCAACAACTCAACCCTGACCCTAGTGAATGGGGATTTGCATCTCATTTCCCAACCATTCAACCCTAACTCACCCTTCATCTTCCTGTACATGGGGAGTTTCAACACATCCCCCCAACCTCTCAATCCCCATCCTCTCTGGTACATGGGGAGTTTCAATGCATTCCCCAACTCCTCCACCCCCTTTCTCCTGGTACATAGAGAGTTTGAAGGCATTCCCCTACCACTTCTGGTACATGGGGAGTCTCAACGCACCCCCCAGCTCTCCAACCTCCTCCCTCTGGTACACTGGAGGCCCCTCGATGCCTCACTCGGTGAAATGATCACAAGCTGAGGCAGAATGCCCTCTCTGACATCGATCGTGTTCATTTAATTATGAGCTCCGGCACTAATCAGCATTAAAAGCTGCAATAAAGTCAATGAACGCATATACGACTGCGAATGAAAGAGCGTTGACCTCTGAAGACGCGCTGCTGTTGCTGCACTCAGCACTGAGGGAACAAAGGAGCTGTAGACAAAGGCATTTGAATGCCGCTAAGGCAAGAGAAATTTCTCAGAAAAACGGCCCAGAAAATGGTTGTCTGTGCTCGTAAATGCTGTAGAGAGCGCTGAAATATCGATAAGAGTCTGTACGCACAAATCATTAGAGCTGCTGCTTTGCTGTTGAGTTCGCGTGTCAAGAAGACGGGTAAAAAGCGCTCAAATATTTAAAGACGCTGGAGGTGTCAAATTTGCCAGAATCCTAACGAGAGGGCAAGTTCAGCCCTCGCAAATTTGCGCGTGGATATCAACAATAAATTGTGAGGCTCATGTCACTCTTCATTACCAGCAATTGTACTCCACCGCCCCTTACACCACTCTATTGTACTTCACCACTCCTCGGAATGCGTCACAAAATAAGACCCCTTGTAGAATATAAGCAAGGAACTTGGGATGTACGCATTGCCACTTCGAAGAACATAAGATATTTGGGATATACGCATTGCCACCTGGAGGAACGTAAGTTAGGAACTTGGGATGTACGCATTGCCACTTCGAAGAGCATAAGCACGGAACTTAAATGTACGCATTGCCACTAGCAGCATTATCGCTCTACTATAGGCAGTAGAGTGATGGAGTGAGAAATGGTTGTCGTTAAAGTGCTATTATTCTCCTTCCCACTCTACCCTATTTTCCATCTTACCTCCGTTCTTCTAACCACTCTACTCTTCCCCACTTCACTCCTCCGCATTGACGCCCACTCTCGTCGCCGCTCGTTTTTCACCATTTCACTCCCCATTTTTGCACTCTTCAAAACTCCTCATCATTCCCCACTCCACTGCTCACCCCTCATCTTCACCATTCTACCCATCATTCCCCACTCTACTCCCCACTCCACTGCTCACCCCTCATCTTCACCATTCTACCCATCATTCCCCACTCCACTCCCCTCTCGACTCCCTACCCCTGGCTCACAGCTGCCACTGCCCAGCCGGCCGACCAAGCCCAAGTCGGCAGATCTAAAGACTTGCTGCACAACTTTGCGGTCTTGACGCCCTAACGAAGCGTGTAAATATCTCCTCAGACAATTTAGCGGCTTGTGTTTGGCGTGGCCATGGCTGCGCAGTGATAGTCGCAAAGTGACTTGTTTTTTGGCGGTGACAGTAGTGGTGGTGGTGGGGGTGGTGGTGGTGGAGGTGGTGGTAGCGGTGGCGGCGGTTGTGGCGGTGGTGGTGGAGGTGGTGGTGGCGGTGGTGGTGGCGGCGGTGGCGGCGGTGGTGGCTGCGGTGGTGGGTGTGGGGTGGTCTTTGGTCTTTGCCAGGCTGTATCACGTCTACTGGAGGGTCTGACACGCCTGTCGTGTTGAGTTGGTGTTGAAGTGTTGAGTTGTTGTTGTTGTTCAAGTATTAAATTTTTTGTTGTTCAGGTGTTGAGTTTGTTATTTTTGAGGTGTTGAGTTTGCTGCTGTTGTTGAAGTGTTGATTTGTTGTTGAAGTGTAAAGTTGTTTTTGTTGCTCTGAGGGATTGAGCTGTTGTTGATGTATTGAATACGTGTTGTTGGTGTGTCGCAGCGGTGTTGAGTTACTCCAAAATCCACGCAGTTGACTAATGGAACACGTTCAACAGAAAATGAAAAATTAGGATTTTTCCCACTGCAAGCTCAAAAACAGCTTCCATACTCTTGATAAATTCAACAAATTGAATAAAGCTTAAAAACCTTTAAAATGTAAACAAACGTATCAACATAACATAAATAAGAAATATCATATATTTAAAAACTTTATCAACTCAATCAATGCATCAACAAAAATGACACACTCATGAACTGAAGAAACTCATTAAAAGCTCAGCAGGCTCATGAACAAACTCAACTAAGTTCTAAGACTCAACAAACGCAACAAAAATTTAAGACTCAACAAACGCAACAAAAATTTAAGACTCAACAAACTCAACAAAAATTTAAGACTCAACAAACTCAACAAAAATTTAAGACTCAACAAACTAAACAAAAATTAAAGACTCAACAAATTCAACAAAAATTTAAGACTCAACAAACTCAACAAAGATCTAAGTCTCAGCAAAGATCTAAAACTCAATAAAGATCTAAAACTCAACAAAGATCTAAAACTCAACAAAGATCTAAAACTCAACAAAGATCTAAAACTCAACAACGATCTAAAACTCAACAAAGATGTGAATACTCAAGACACTGAACGCGACTTCAAATACTCAGCGCACTCTAGAAATCAACTAAATCGGGCATATATCCCACAAGTTCAGAAATTCCAGCGACTCAGCGGCCCAACACACACAAGTTCCTGGCGCATCGCTCGCTGGGACACGCGAGCTGCGGCGCTGCTGCTGTGCGTGAGACCTCAAATCTGCTCACGGCCTCACTCCTGATGCGCTGGAGCTGCTCACTGAAGAACTTGTTCTGCTCACCTCTTTAACAAACTCAACATCAGCCTCCATACCCTTGATAAATTCAACAAATTGAATAAAGCTTAAGAAGCCTTCAAAATCTAAACAAACAGATCAACATAACAAAACTTCAAAACTATCATATGTTTGAAAACTTTATCGACTCTGATCTGCGTTGCAGCCACTCACTGAAGAACTTGTTCTGCTCACCTCTTAACAAATTCTTGACGCAAAAGTTGTGCATCTAGACGCTTTTTAATTACCTGACCATTACAAGAAGTTATATTTTAAATTTTATCATTGTCACATTGCTGAGTCCTGCAATTTAGTGAGGCACGTCATAGCGATTAGAGAATAAGCTGATTGCATTTTTCAACTCAATCTGCATTGATTTGCAATTTCCGAGGAACGATATGGCTTCAACTCTTCAAGCATTTTGTATCAAATAAGTCTGCTCATTATTAAAAATTTAAAAGCGAAGAATAAAATTCTAAACATTTTTTGATCATTTCGGGACAAATCTCATCATCAGCTGAAAAACACACGACGTAAAAATAAATATGATTAGTTACAGACAACAACGGTTCACGAGATAATAATAAATTAGATTTAAATGCATAATGGGAAAGAACTAAACGTATCATTCAGTGCTGGCGGACCCTTTAAAATGTGCAGTGAATCTAAAATGCGTACGTCAGTGAAATTTGACCCCTGCCCAATGATTGAAAAATTATTACGGAGATTATTGAATTGCAGTTGCATGCGTGAATACGGATTGCAAAATGGGTTGGTTGTCCTAGCCTTGATCCTGTGCGGTAGCTGACTCCCCTATGCTACGCGGTTTTAAATTTTTAATTAGCTTGCGTTATCGCTAAGCAAAATAAATGCTCATCATTACTGCAGCCAAACAACCAGTTTTTATAAAACAAATCTGTTCATTATTTCTGTCTGCCAAACAACCGGTTTCTACAAAACAAATCTGTTCATTATTACTGTCAGCCAAATAACCGGTTTTACAAAACGAGTCTTCTCATTATTACTATCAGCCATACAACTGGTCTTTGTGGGAAAAGTTCACGCAGTTATTTGCCAGTAGAACTTCATGTATTTCACAAAACTAGTCTACTCAGCACTAGCACTATACGTACCGTCGGGCACTTCACTCCGGCTTTCGTAGGTCTTCAAGCAGTCCTGGTGGCCTGTTTAGAAAAACTGGCTCGAAAGTATATTCATGTATGCGCAGCACTTGGTAGTTTTCGCTACCTCAAGTATTTTTATGGGATATTTCAAGAGATATTTTCCTTCAACCTTCTCTTTTATCATGGATATAAATACATGCCATTTGACTGTAACTTAGTTTGACTGTAAAATATTTTTCTTGATAATGACTTGATTGTAAAAATTTGGGATAAGAATTGAATTCTGGACGTTTCTCATAATGATGGCTGACAGCCATAATGTTATTGATAATTATTTATGTAAATTACAAATAAATTTAAAGATATTATTTATTTCGGGCAATTAAAATTAATGTGATATCCAGTGTACCCAATTATTATTCTTCCCAATAATCTTCTTTCCGTTTCCTGCACTGTATTTTGCTGGGGAAATGCGTAACTAAAATTAAAAGCCAATATTTTAAACCCTAAGAACAATGTTGGTTATTGTTATTCGAAGCTCCGTATTCTGGAATATTAGTCACTATTTTAGCAGCGTAAGTAAAAAAGTAAATGAAAACACTTATTCTCCTGTCGAAGATGTGATCTAAAACAGTCCAGTCAGCGCAGATAAGGACGTTAAGGGGCCCATACACGTTCAAAAAAAGCATCAAAATTTTGCATCAAAATATTGATATCAAAATTTTGATGCAAAATTTGACTGTGTGTGGGACTTTTTGATGTCAAAAAAAGATTTGAATCAAAATTTTGATAGATCAAATCCGTTTGATATTTTTTGATGAGTCGTCAAATTTTTGATGCGTGTGTGGGCTTTTGTCAAAATTTTGATCAAAATTGTTAGTCCGCAGGTGACTGCCGAGGAGACAGAATCGCCATGTCTGGGAAGAAGGAGACCGAAAAGAAATTTTTGATTGAAGTTTTAGGCGTGTATCAAACCTTGCCAGCCTTGTGGAGAATTAAGTCGGAGGATTATAGCAATCGTGCCAAGAAAGCCGAGGCCAATGAAATTTTACTGCGGAAATATCGTGAGCATTTTACTTCCGCCACATTATAAAATCTGAAGAAAAAAATAATCTACAAACAAATTTTCGCGATGAGCTTCGAAAAATGGACAAAAGTGCCACATCAGGTGCCGGCACTGAAGACTTGTGCGAGTCCCAGGCGTGGTTCATGGAGGCTATGATGTTTTTAAGAGACCAGGAGACTCCTGCCCAGCCAAGAAGCACCTTGTCCAATAGCGATGATGACCCAAGCGATAAACAAGGAACAATTCATGTTAGTTCATGATATTTAATTTTTATTTTTATTTTTTCAATTTGTTACGGTTATACATATCGCCATTTATTATCCGTACCTTCTGTACAAACAGATTTTATGACAGTTGGGAATTATTCTAGCAATATTGCAAAAATTTACAAACACAAACATATTTTCGTTTCATGAAATGTTATTTTTTAGCTTAATTTATTAAATATGTTTAAGTTCATACCTTCCAGTGCAACTAATAATATCATGAAAGATATTATATGAATATATGGAAAATTTTACACACTCACGTTAAGTGGCCTAGATTATATGAAGCGTTCGGCACAATTTGTTTATACTTGGGATGATCATTATTTTTAATGAGGTAAATACCCATTTCATTTCCAATAACCAACTTTCCAATCGCTTGCGGAGATCTTGCTGTCAGAAATTTCAAGTCTTCGTAAGAATTTCCAGACGCCAGGTACCTGAGTGTGATGGACAAGCGTTCACTTGGTGGTGTGGATGGACGCATGGCAGTGTCTTCTTTCCTTATCAATGGCTCGACAAGGCCGAGTAACTCATCGAACGATGGCGCATCCATTCGAAGGAAGTTACGGAAGTCCTCTAGTTCGTTAAAACGTAATTCTTGGAGGAGGTTGACGTGTCCGTAGGTTTCGCGTTTTAAATACCAGTCTTTTGACCATTTCCGACGTTTAGCAGGAGGTTTATCAGAATCCAATGCGAACACTGGTGCTATGGCCACTGATGCATCCATGTCGAAAATTTTGACGATACTGAATTTTGATGGAAAAACGCCTAAACGTGTGTGGGCAATTAAGCATCAAAATTTTGTATCAAAATTACGTGTCAAAATTTTGATGCAAAATTTTGACGCTTATTTTGAACGTGTATGGGCCCCTTTAGTCCCAAAAATCTTCAAAATTATATGTCGGATCTCATATTTTTAAAACGAGAGCGTATCTATGCTACAAAACTTAATTTTTGCGGCGTTAAATCAAAGCCATCACAGGCCGTGCTGGAACGTGCATTGCACATCCTTGTTGGAACGTGCATTGCAAGTGTGCAGGTAAACAAGCACGCGCAACACCACCCACTCCAAACTTTCCCCCAAAGCCTCTACAATATCCGCTGCCCAATGCAGAGGTTACACACGGGCGGCTCAAACCACTGTCGAAAAAAGTTAGACGAAGCGTAACAAGTGCCCGCAAATAGATGATGCGGTAAGTGCGCGTTGCTTTATTTGCGCTGGCTCTTGTAAGGCGGATACCGCATCGCGCCATCGACCCCAGCGTCAATAAGAGGCAGGCTGGAAACATGTCGGCCGGAGGAGGCTGTGTTTTTTGCGACCAGGTGCGCGCTGCCGTGGGAAAGCCCCACCTGTGCGGCTGGCCGAGGTTGCAGGCAAAGCAGAAGTGCGCGAAAAAATTTCCACAGCATCTGGAGTCCACTGCATGGGCTTCCTTCTGGCACAGAGAGACTGACCTCCTGAAGTGGTGTAAGAATTAAAAAATCCCTCCTTCGAGCACTGCATCTGAGGTTATAGAGACACTGACCTCCTAAAATGTTGGAAAAATTAAAAAAGTCTAAGTTTGGCCTGAATTTTGGTTTGAGTGAGATCGTGGTTGAGTATTTTTTTAGCTGCTGTCCTCTGATACGCGTGAATTCAGAAGCCTCAATGACTGTGTTTCATATTTAAATACAAACATGTAGGAATTATGAACAACAGTCGACGTTATCTGTCATTACAACGAACGAAACATGTGTTCACGAACTGTCTGGAACTTTAAAAACCTATTTACAAAATCAAAAAAATTAGCTGCACGTCATCGAATCAAGGAATTAATTAAATTAAAAATTAAATTAAAATTAAATTGAATCAAAATTAAATTAAAATTAAAATTGAACTAAAATTAATTAAAAAAATTAGCTGCATGGCATCGAATCGAGGAATTAATTAACTTGACCACCAATGTACCATGTCGTATACGAACCACTTGTGTCGTCGAGAACCATCAGTGTCGTAAATGGGCGGGATGTGCCGTAGAGGTTGCAGTACAGTTGTGTTTCAAGTAATACTGTATATCTGATTAATCAATGGGTGTTCTGTGTCATAAATGTTTTGTACTGTCCTATATAATATAATAAATCTGTGCCGCCCATGTTTCGTACAGTCCTACTACTTCTAATAAAAATCTGTGTTATCAATGAACCACCTATGAGGTCGAAAACTTGCGCTGTCGTCGTCAGTGAGTGGTCTGCATCATCAATACTTCATCACAGTTTATTTCAATTCAAAATTCTGTCTCGTCATTGAACGACCTCCGTCATCAAAACCATGTGTTGTTGATACTCCGTCATTAATAACCATGGGTTACTTCTAATCTGTCATCAATAATCATGAGTTATTGAAACATCAGTAACCATATGCTGTTGACACTCCGTCATCAATAATCATGAGTTATTGATATATCAACAAACATATGCTGTTCACACTTCGCTATCAACAGCCATATGCTGTTGACTCTCCACCATCAATACCTATGAGTTATTGATACATCAATAACCATATGCTGTTGAAACTTCACTATCAATAACCATATGCTCTTCACACTCCACCATCAATAACCTATGCTGTTGAAACTCCGTCATCAATAACCGTGAGTTATTAATACATCAAAAACTATATGCTGCTGACACTCCGTCATCAATAACTCTATGTTGTTAACACTCCACCATCAATAACCTTATGTTGTTGACACTCCATTATCAATAACCCTATGTTGTTGACACTCCGCTATCAATAACCACATGCTGTTGACACTCTGCCACCAATAAACACGTGTTATTTACACTCCACCACCAATAACCACGTGTTATTTACCACGTGTTGTTTACACTTCGCCATCAATAACCACGTGTTATTTACACTCCACCACCAATAGCCACGTATTATTTACACTTCGCCATTAATAACCACGTGTTATTTACACTCCACCACCAATAACCACGTGTTATTTACACTCCACCACCAATAACCATGTGTTACTTACACTTCGCAACCAATAACCACGTGTTATTTACACTCCGCCACCAATAACCACGTGATATTTACACTTCGCCACCAATAACCACGTGTTATTTACACTTCGCCACCAATAACCACGTGTTATTTACACTCCACCACCAATAACCACGTGTTATTTACACTTCGCCATCAATAACCACGTGTTATTTACACTCCACCACCAATAACCACGTGTTATTTACACTTCTTCACCAATAACCACGTGTTATTTACACTCCGCCACCAATAATTATTTGTTATTTAGACTCCGCCACCAATAACCACTGGTGTGATCACAGACCACCTCCCCCAGACGGCCCTCATTAGCAGCTAACGACCCAACTGTGCTCGCAACGAGCCACCTGCGCACCACCTGCGCCAGCTGTGAGTAGGTCGTGGCACCTGGGAGCGTCCTGCGTCTCAGGGGGCCAATCAGGGCACGCGGAGGTGTACAGATGGCCTCTCTCAGGTCTCCCTCAGGTCTCCCTCAGGACTCCCTCAGGCCTCCCTCAGGTCTCCCTCAGGTCTCTCTCAGGTCTCCCTCAGGTCTCCCTCAGGTCTCCCTCAGGTCTCCCTCAGGTCTCCCTCAGGTCTCCCTCAGGCCTTCCTCAGGTCTCCCTCAGGTCTCCCTCAGGTCTCCCTCAGGTCTCCCTCAGGTCTCCCTCTGGTCTCCCTCAGGACTCCCTAAGGTCTCCCTCAGGTCTCCCTCAGGTCTCCCTCAGGCCTCCCTCAGGTCTTCCTCAGGACTCCCTGAGCGCTGAGAAAGCGCAGCGTTAATGAAGGGTGCCATCGTGAAAGAGGCTTTGACTCGCCCGAGCGGGACGGGCTGTGCTTCATTCCATTAATTGGAACGCAGTGGGAATGATCGTTGCGTTCCCGGAACGCCGCCTTTGAACGCACGCCCTGGATGTAATGCCCAGCTAAAAAAGGTTTTCATTCTAACGTTGAAAATTAATTGCGAAAATTGTAAAGTGCGCATAGAAAAACGGGCTGAGGGTAGGCTTCTGACTAAATGACGGTGCTGCGGTGGCGGGTGCTGGATTTTGCGGTATACGCTGTGTCGCAGTGTCAGATTTTGTGAACTGCTTCAAAAGTGCACGGTATTTCTATATCATTCAGCCGAAGTCTGCAGTAAAATTCCTTGTAATTTCTGTGCTGATTTTCGTGTACGTTTGTATATGTGGGTTGGTGAAATGTATCTTCCAATTGTGTGGTTTCGGTGTAGAGACTCGTATATAGCAGTACTGCCTGAACTACGTCAGAAGTGCACGGTATATGAACATATCTAGTCCGGTCTAAGTCTGGAATAAAAACCCTGGCAATTTCTATGTTGATTTTCGTGTACGTTTGGATGTGGGTTGGTGAAACGAATCTTTCAGAAGTATTTCGGTGTGAAGTCATTTGTAGTAACGCTGGCTGTCAAATAAAGTTTGATCGTGTGCTTCGTTGTCTTGAATGCTCGGCTGCGATTTAGCCGGTTTCAGAAAATCTAAATTACAGGCCTAGGAAATATATTTCTGCTCGGTACCGTGTTTAATAAAACATAAAATACTTTATTATCCAAGGAAAGCTCTGAATTACTCCTGCCAAGTTAAGAGATATCGTATAACAAAGGGAGTCATTTCATGAAATTGCAATTTGCTCCGCAGCTGCGTTAGATAAATGGGTAAACCGCTACTTTTCCGAAATACCGCTTGGATTCAACACTAACTCGTATTTTGGCAGCTTGTGACAGATAGTTATACTAGCGCACTCCTCGAAAGGAAAAATATTCAGTCGATAAGGCCGTTGAAAAGGTTCTCCGCGAAAAAATTTCTGTATTTTAGGGGCATACCTTGCGGGATAAATATTAATGCCGCTAATGGGCTTCCAGCCATAAAGTCGCTCGATTTAGCTCCTGTCTGGGGCCCTTGTTTTGCTGGACTCTGTCCTTGAGGACGCTGGGAGTTAACTCATCGCTACATGTCAAAAAGCTACAGATGCCACGAGCCCCATATATGCTACAGATGCTACATATATGCTAAAGATGCTACATATTTGATACAGATACTACATATATGCCACAGATGCTACATATCTCTTGCTACAGAAATTCGGCATGTTGCTTTCTCCTCAACCATTCTATTTATACCACATAAATAACACCACCGGGACAAAAAAGTATGACTGCGGATAAGGGATACTGTCGAGATAAAGTAATACTGTTGTATTTCTTTTGTAGTAATACTGCGGAAATTATACTACCGAGACAAAAATACAGCCATGAGTGACGATACGTTCTATAAGTCCGTGAGCCTGCTGGAAATCTACAGCGTCTAAGTGTGTGTGTGATACGCTGGTGGTCCTTGGTGAAGCGTACTCTGAAAATATAGTCGGTTCTCAAGTTAGACTGCATTCCCCTATGGGAATCTCAACCTTCACAGGTAAAAATTGGTTCAAGTTCTTCACTGATATTTATGTTTTTCATAAAGCATCCCATTAGTTGAACAATTGTGGGAAGTTTTTATCTGCATAAGCTGATAGATCTTCGAGTTAGATGCTGTTTTATGGCAATGAAAGCCTTTACGGATAAGAATTAGTTTGAGTTGTTCCCCGTTTTTCATATCTTTGATAAAGTAACGTATTAGTTGAATAACTGCGGGTAAGTTTATTTTAAGTTCGCATCAAATGATTACCTCAAAAAAAAATTGTTTGGAATTTTTCCTTCAGAACATTGAGCGCATGTGTCCTTAATATTTTTTTCGCCCTTTCAGAATTTCACCACCCACAAGAATGGCGCTCCATCCTGTCTAAAAATATTCGCTAAGAAAACCGCTGCATGACAAGTAATATGTGAATATTGCTGCACATTTCGATATTTTTCAAAAGCTATGCATGAATACTATGAGATTCAAGTTACAGAGTAATTTTAGATGAGCACTGGGATTTTGCGTTGCTTTTTTCGCATTTTTTCAATTTTTCAACTTTACGAAATAGTTTGAGTTTTTCAGGTGTTAAAATAAAAAAATGATCACGCAACATTTATTTCTTGTTTAATACAAAATGATGAGTGATTGACGCGGGAAGAACTCGGATCATTTTTTCATGATTCTTGAGCATTTTAAGTCTGCAAGTACATGACTACTTATTTCTGCTTCCTTTAATTCAAAGGAGAGAGGGTAGTGGAGTGTCTTCTTACAAACGAGCCTGAACCCTCATGTGAGGGCTGCTACCCTCACGCGAAGAACCAGCCCACGGACTACCTTCCGTTAACCTTGATAATCATACAGGCCTAGAGCTAATCCTTTATCATTTCAGCGGCCATTCGTCAAGCTGACTTTCAACGGACAGCTCAATCAGCAGCAGGTCATACTGAACTTTACGTGTCGACTTTCAACTGTAAATACGACATCCGACTGCACCTATTTTTAAAATGACTCTGCGCTGGAAACGAACCGTAAAAGATCAAGACTGAATACCGGAACGCGTAGAATGAACTGAGACAAAGTTTTAGAAGTCTTTCCTCGAGGTTGCAGATTGAAGAGCAAGTGTTAGACTAGGAGGGTTGAATAGCGGCCCTTGGAGAATGGGACTGAAGAGCTAAAGTTCAGCAGTTCTGATGAGCGCTAGTGAAGGGCAGCATGGCATAGGAAGCCGAGAAGGAAGAGCGAAGAGTTGCATGCTGACGTAGGAAGCTGAGGAGGAAGAGCGAAGGGCAGCATGCTGACGTATGAAGCTGAGGAAGAAGAGCGGAGGGCGGCATGCTGACGTAGGAAGCTGAGGAGGAAGAGTGAAGGGCGGCATGCTGACGTAGGAAGCTGAGGAGGAAGAGCGAAGGGCAGCATGCAGACATGCTAGAAGGCTGAGAGAAAGAGTGAAAAGTGACACGCGAAGAAAGGTGACTGATGAGCATGAGTACAGGTCGAATAAATCATAAAAGGTTGGAAAACATGAGTGTAAACCGGTTAAAAAAATTGACGGAGTAAAATGTGGAACGTTAGTAAAAAAGGTTGAGAAGCATGAACGAAGGACGGCACGTAAACAAAGAAAGCTGAGGATCAAGAATGTAAGACAGCACGTAAACAAATAAGACCAGACACCAGGACGCAAGTTAGCCCTTTACAGCAGCACAGGCGCTCCAGCAATCCCTTCTTACGAAAGCTGACCTTCTGGCAGCCTTCTGTGTGACCTTTACCTCCCTGGGTAGGCGGTGTGACCTACCGTCCTGCGACAGGTTCAGGACAAGACCTGCTTGTCATGGACAGGTCCACTTGACTTGTTCTTGGCAGACAGGTTAGCTGGGATGTTCAGCAGTCCCTTACCCGGAGAGACACGCACGGAGTACCGTAGGATGCTATTGAGAAAAATTATCGCACACACACAATGATACAATCAGCGACGGACACACGGGACTTCAAGTAGAACTTTCGAGTTTTGTATCAGTGTTGGTGCAAAAAAAATGAAACAAAGAATACAAGAAACAAAGAAAGGAGGAAAGAAAGAAAGAAAGAAAACCTTCATTTCCTATAAAGATGGTACAACACATATCACGGGACTTCAGGTAGAACTGTCACGCTTGTTTCGATGCAAGTGTCTGAAAAAATGAAGTAAAGAAAACAAGAAAGAAAGCAAAGCAGTTTAATTCCAGTAAAGATGATGTAAAATATATCACAAGATTTTAAAATGCCTTAATATAAAGAACCTTAGTTGATATAGAGACATGGGTGTCGTAATACCCACGGTAATGGTCGAAACAAATGATTGAGTGAAATGCATGGAAAATGCATTTCCTTTGTTCTACAGTACGCGTACTACAGTGGGCGTACAGTAGGTCTACAGTTCGCGTTATACTTTGTTATCTCCTGTCCTTTGTATTTCAAGATTTTTCTCAAGTGTCAGTGAACCATGATTAAGTCCAAGTAGAAACTGTATCACGTATCATGGTGAAATTATCTGATATTGCCGCACAGCGACGTGCTTCGTACTGCGAACGAATCGTGTGTGGCTCTCGAACGTGCCGATTTTCTGGCCCAAACTGTCACGTTTAAGTTTTTCTTTAAATAGAATTTTAGTATCCAGCATCTACTAGCCGTGCAGGAATGCCGGAAGCCGTGTTGTGGCAAAAGGGAATAAAACACCAGATTTGGGCCAGAATAACTTGCACGGAAGCGTTATCGGTGGTTAAAGCTTTCCTGCCGGTTGGACTTCCATATATTGAAATGCTTGTAAACCCCAGCCCCAAACCAAAAAATGCTGCGTTCAATGTAGTAATCACTATAGTTCTGGCATATGAGAACCGTGATTCGATTTACCTGATAACTACATCACAAGACGGCCAATTACGCGGGGATGTCGCACAACGACGCACGTCAAACGTCTGTGCTTACGAAAACTCCATCCCACGACGGCACAATTATGTGGTGATGTCGTACCCGGACGCACATCGTACGTCTGTCCCTAACGAAAACTCCATCCCACGAAGGCACAATTATGTGGTGATGTCGTACACGGACGCACATCGTACGTCTGTCCCTAACGAAAACTCCATCCCACGACGGCACAATTATGTGGTGATGTCGTACCCGGACGCACATCGTACGTCTGTCCCTAACGAAAACTCCATTCCACGACGGCACAATTATGTGGTGATGTCGTACACGGACGCACATCGTACGTCTATCGCTAACGAAAGCAACATCCCACGACGGCACAATTACGCGGTGATGTCGTACCCGGACGCACATCGTACGTCTGTCACTTACGAAAACTCCATCCCACGACGGCACAATTATGCGGTGATGTCGTACACGGAAGCACATCGTACGTCTGTCGCTAACGAAAACTACATCCCACGATGGCACAATTACGCGGTGATGTCGTACACGGAAGCACATCGTACGTCTGTCGCTAACGAAAACTACATCCCACGATGGCACAATTACGCGGTGATGTCGTACACGGATGCGCATCGTACGTCCATCGCTAACGAAAACTACATCCCACGACGGCACAATTACGTGGTGATGTCGTACACGGATGCGCATCGTACGTCCATCGCTAACGAAAACTACATCCCACGACGGCACAATTACGCGGTGATGTCGTACACGGATGAACATCGTACGTCTGTCGCTTACGAAAACTACATCCCACGACGGCACAATTACGCGGTGATGTCGTACACGGATGCGCATCGTACGTCTGTCGCTAACGAGAACGCGGGTCTCAGCTTCATTACGGCGCTCGCTGCTCGTCTGCCTTTGATGCTGCGCTCTCCTTAACGAGGCCTTCTAATGGGCGTTGCTGAATGCCCTCAATATTTACTCCATAACTGAACCAACTCTGATCGATGCTGCGAGTCGCAGTTTGGGCGGGCGAAAGCTCGATTTGGTCTACCGTGAGTTGTGGGGTGAGGGAGCTCAGCGCCATGCTTGCAATACGACTCATCGATGGGTCGTTTGAAAATTTGAACAATTTTTTAAAATTGTTGGTATTAAATTGATCCCGTTAATGTTTGGTATTTATCAAATTGCCAACAACTTTTGGGTTTAAATTTGAGTTCAATATTGAACTTCAGTTTCACCCATCTCAGTTAAAATATTAAACTACCTAATGATCAAGTCTAATTTGATCTACCGTGAGTTGTGGGGGTAAGGGAGGCTCAAGCTACCCCATAATCTAAACTAATTCGCCTTGAGATTGTGCCAAGCACACATATATTAAAAAACGAGGGATGCAAGCCGGCTTTCGCGACGTGTGCTTGAAATCAACATAAGCGTTAATTTAAAAATGAAAGCATAAAAGTGTTCTATTGCAGTAGGAAAAATTAAACTGCAACGCTGAAGAATACTTATGAAGGTGAATGTTGTGAATGTTGTACTTGTCGCGAATGCTGCAATGGCAGCAAATGCAGTAACAGCAGCAAATGTTGTTCTGGCAGTGAATGTTGTACAAACAGTGAATGCTGCACTAGCATCGAATGTTGTACTCTCAGTGAATGTTGTACTGGCCGTGAGTGTCGCACTGGCAGTGAATGTTGTCCCCATCAGTGAAGGTTGTATTGACGGTAAATGTTATGCTGGCATCGATTGTTATACTGGCAGAGAACGTTGCACTGGCAGCAAATGTTGTATTTTCAATGAATGTTGTTCTGTCGGGGACTTTTCAAACTGTTTTCGTCAGTTACTTGATTCGTTTCAAAAATACATTTTGATAGTTTTTTAGTGCTAAAAAAGGAAAAGATGAAAACACATTTTATCAAAGTTTACCCCAATGAAATACTACATTTGTCATCAAAGTAAGCTTTGCGTTGTTCAGTCGTTGTGTAGATTTACGATAAGTTTCGAAAAAGTCACAAATCGTTAAATAATTAACGGCTAGCCACCCCAATTAGGGACTTGTCACTTCAATTAGGGAGTTTTCACCTTAATTAGGGACTTGTCACTTCAATTAGGGAGTTTTCACCTCAATTAGGGACTTGTCACTTCAATTAGGGAGTTTTCACCTCAATTAGGGACTTGTCATTTCAATTAGGGAGTTTTCACCTCAATTAGGGACTTGTCACTTCAATTAGGGAGTTTTCACCTCAATTAGGGACTTGCCCCTTCAATTAGGGAGTTTTTACTTCAATTAGAGACTGCCCCCTTCAATTAGGGAGTTTTCACCTCAATTAGGGACTTGTCACTTCAATTAGGGAGTTTTCACCTCAATTATGGACTTGTCACCCCAACAGAAGCTGAAACATAAAATCTCTCACCAGAGTCATAGATGACGAAATATTTTCTTCAAATTTATTGTCGCTTATTAAAATTATTTTTAAATATTGTTTTAAATAATTAATGTTAATATTCGCGATCATTAGTTATTACTATCATATGATCATTAGCCTTCATGGACTCTTGGCTGAAAAAAGGATGTTATGATTTGAAATATCTAAAAAAATTCCAACTGCACATATTGACGGATGCAAACACGTGGAGAATTTTAGCCCTAAAGCACAAATCGCACACGAGAACATCCATAAGTACACTTGGTACACCGAAGAACACTAGGCACACCAAAGCACACTTCGCTCACCAGAACACACCGAAGTACTCTTGGCACACCAAAACACACCGAAGTACGCTTCGCGCGCCACAACCCGCTTCGCACACCCGGTGGGCTGGAGTGCGGCGGCAGGCAGCACACCGCCCAGCGCCCACCAAAATTCCTCGGAGGCAGTCAATGTTGACGTTTGATTGTTGCTTTGTGGTGCCATTCCCATTCCGGGGAGTCCCAATTCCCACCGGCGCTTACCCTCTTTTGTTTACCCTCGTGTTCCAATCGCGGCGAGACACAGCCACGCAAATGTGTGTGTGTTGTGTTGTGTACTGTTGTGTTGTGTACTGTACTGCTGTGTTGTGTACTGCACTGCTGTGTTGTGTTGTGTACTGTACTGCTGTGTTGTGTACTGCGCTGCTGTGTTGTGTACTGTGCTGTTGTGTTGTGTACTGTTGTGTTGTGTACTGCACTGCTGTGTTGTGTACTGTACTGTTGTGTTGTGTACTGTTGTGTTGTGTACTGTACTGCTGTGTTGTGTACTGTGCTGTTGTGTTGTGTACTGCACTGCTGTGTTGTGTTGTGTTGTGTACTCTTGTGTTGTGTACTGCGCTACGCTGGAATATTGGGTAGTAGGCTAACGGCCTATGTATATAGTCAGCTGAATTGCTGTCTTGCACAAGGATTTGCCGTGTACACAACTACGGTTCTATGTTCTGCACATCATACATCGCATTGGGTGTGTACCATATATATTACATTATATTATATTATATTATATTATATTATATTATATTATATTATATTATATTATATTATATTATATATTACTTGAAAACTGTGTGCTCTGAAAGTGCTGTGTAGCACTGAATAAATGCCGAATTTTCGGTACCATGTATTCCAGACAGCAGAAGTTACAGCCACACATGGAACAGAGCGACTACCTCATAATTTAGTCTAATTTGCTCTAACGTGGGTTGTCGTGGCTGGAGACTCTTAAACTACCTCATAGTGCAAACTAATCTACCTTGAGATAGTGCCAAGCAAGCGTTCATGAAAAAACGAGTGTTTGCAAGCCGGCGTTTGAAATGCGTGCTTGAAAAGCATGAACTAATGCATACTTGCTCTTGGTGCGGCCAAGTTTAATCTTTAGTCTTTGAATGCGTAATCCGTCGAATGGCACGCTAGTTTATTGCCATCCAACTCAGCAGCACTCACTGCTGCGCTAGCTCTGCATGAGGTCACTGATTAGGTAAGCCACTCCACACTAAGATTTATGGCCAGACCGCACACTCTGCACGTCCTTTGTTGCCCATTACAGACTTTCACGAGCAGCGGCACCACAGCGCTGCAGCCAGCGTGCGCTGACCTCAATTTTTACTGTTGACGTTTCGATGCTGAGGAATTTTCAGGTTTCGATGCTGAGAAATTTTGAGGTTTCGATGCTGAAAAATTTTGAGGTTTCGATGCTGAGAAATTTTGACGTTTCGATGCTGAGAAATTTTAACGTTTTGAAGCTGGGAATTTTTACCGTTTCGAAGCTGGGAAATTTTGACGTTTCGATACTGAGAAATTTTGAAGTTTCGAAGCTGGGCGAAGTTTCGTGAACGAACTGGAACGGTCTTTATTTGTTGTGGCTTCGATTCAATTGGTACTGTAGCAACAATTGTAAAAGTAGCAGCAGTCAGAAGTGCCTTAGGACTGCAGCGATAAAGTTTGCCAAAATGAGGCCTAGGTACTCGAACACGAGTGAGAAAAGTGGGAGAATGCGAGAGAACTCAGTAATTCGCCGAGAATAAAGACTTGAATGACAGAGCATACTTTTGAATAGCAGAGCTTACAAATCTTTGTAATATATCCACAATGATGGTTAATTAAAATTTACCAAAAATTTTCACTGATTGCTCGGATCATTATTCGCGGCTTTTTAGGAAAGAAAAGTAATGTCTTGGGCATCAATTGCAATAGGCTTTCAAAAATCTAAAATCAACCCGAAAATTTAGTTAACTTCACGCATACATTGACTAACTCTTATAAGAACAGGTAGTTTTCCAGGTTATATAAAAGTTAAATCATACTTGAACGTAAGAAAATGTGTTTCAAACTGCCGTAACGACATGTTTTAATTTTTTCTGTGATATCGAGATATTAGGCACTCGGTCGTATTTCATTATGAGGAATTTCCATGTTTTTTTTACATTCACACTTTCAAACTCCACCATACTCAATGGGCAGTAATGTCCAGAAATCAAGCACTTGGTTATGTCTCATTATTAGTGATATCCATGCATTTTTCGCTTTCATACTCACTCAATGTGATGCATTCATACACTCAATGTGATGCATTAAAAGCTTGGTTATATTCCATTACAAGTAATTCCCATGAATTTTTCGTTTTCATGCTTTTAGAACTTCACACTCATGTGAATCCATACAGCAAACGCTTAGCTATATATCATTATAAGTGATTTATCATGAATTTTCCGCTTCCATGTTTTTAAAACCTCACTCTCAATGTGACCCCGGCGTGATAGCTACAGTCGGTGGAGCGTGACACAAGCGCTCAGTAACTCGGAACTGGGGCCCTAAAATTCCTGCCATTGCTGAGATTCTTCCGCGTGTCCTGGAAAATGTTCCGTGCTCCGAGTAATGAAATAAAGACGTCCGACTGTATCCCGGTCTTTGGGAGTGAGACAAGGGAGAGTGAATGGAAAACGGGGCGAAATGAAGGTAAAAGACACGGAAATTAATGTAAAGGCGGGCAAATAAAAGGGAGACATTGGAAAATAAAGGTAAAACGTGAGGAAATAAAGATAAAAGGCAGGCAAATAAAAGCAAGATATCCGGAAAGATAGGTAAAACATGAAGAAATAAAGTAAAACGTAGAGAAATGAAAGGAATACATTAGGAAATAAAGGTAAGACACTGGAAACGAAGGGAAGACACAAGAAAAGATAGGTAAAACGGGGCGAAATGATGGTAAGACTTGAAGAAATGAAGGTAAGGCTTGGAGAAGTGAAGGTAAGACTTGGAGAAGTGAAGGTAAGACTTGGAGAAACGAAGGGAAGACACAAGAAAAGATAGACAAAACGGGGCGAAATAATGGTAAGACTTGGAGATATGAAGGTAAGACTTGGAGAAGTGAAGGTAAGACTTGGAGAAGTGAAGGTAAGACTTGGAGAAGTGAAGGTAAGACTTGGAGAAGTGAAGGTAAGACTTGGAGAAGTGAAGGTAAGACTTGGAGAAGTGAAGGTAAGACTTGGAGAAGTGAAGGTAAGACTTGGAGAAGTGAAGGTAAGACTTGGAGAAGTGAAGGTAAGACTTGGAGAAGTGAAGGTAAGACTTGGAGAAGTGAAGGTAAGACTTGGAGAAGTGAAGGTAAGACTTGGAGAAGTGAAGGTAAGACTTAGAGAAGTGAAGGTAAGACTTGGAGAAGTGAAGGTAAGACTTGGAGAAGTGAAGGTAAGACTTGGAGAAGTGAAGGTAAGACTTGGAGAAGTGAAGGTAAGACTTGGAGAAGTGAAGGTAAAACTTGGAGAAGTGAAGGTAAGACTTGTAGAAGTGAAGGTAAGACTTGGAGAAGTGAAGGTAAAACTTGGAGAAGAGAAGGTAAGACTTGGAGAAGTGAAGGTAAGACTTGGAGGAGTGAAGGTAAGACTTGGAGAAGTGAAGGTAAGACTTGGAGAAGTGAAGGTAAGACTTGGAGAAGTGAAGATGAGACGTTGGACATGAGGCATCATCTCTGACGAGGCTTTGTGTGTGGGGGCTGCTGCGCGCTCAGTAACTTGGTCTACTGTGAAACCAAAGCTGAAACTTCGGGCTGACATTACGCGCCGCTGGCTTGCTTGTAAGCTCATCCGCCTGCTCGCTTTTCATCCAACTCCTAACAGTTGGGTATTAATACAACCCTATTCAGCGGCTTGTTTTAATTCTTAAAACCTCATTCAGCTGCTTGTGTTACTTCTTAAAACCTCATTCAAATCATAAAACCTCATTCAGCTGCTTGTGTTACTCCATAAAACCTCATCCAGCTTCTTGTGTTACTTCAAACAGTTAGCTGCTTAGAAACTATTACTTAGCTGTGTTTTCATGTAATGTGTTTAATTCTGTTGATTTTTCGTTCGCGTTGATTTCTCATTTACGCAACTTCTCTGTGATAATTGATAATCTTTTGTGTAAATTTGTCCAGTTGGTTGACCATGTCGCTTTTCAATCTGGCTTTTTAAGTTCCTTAGACGAGCTGGGCAAGCATGCTATTCTACCCGACATGCCGCGATCCTCGTATCTTCGTTTGTCTTGTATTTGGCTCTACACTCTTGTTATTTACATCCAACAGGCGATTTCAGCGCGTCCATTCTTTTAAATTTTTCGTTGACATTTTGCTGGAGGTTTGAGCACTTCAGTCAATTGTTTTTTTATTTCTTTTCTGTTGGTTATTCAAGCGATTTCATTCAGCTGGCTTTTCTATTTTCATTCAGCTGGCTTTTCTATTTTCATTCAGCTGGCTTTTCTATTTTCATTCAGCAGGCTTTTAAAGCAATTTCATTAAGAGGATATTTTAAATTACTTTCAGCTAGTGATTCATGCAACTCAATTCAGTTGATTTTTTAATTCAAATTCAACTGGCTATTTAGGCAACTTCATTCAGATTCAGAGAATTTTTTTTATTTCTTGCAGCTTGTGATTCATGTAAGTTTATTCAGCTGACTTTTTTCTTTAAATTCAGCTGGCTACTGAAACAACTCATTACAGCTAGCTATATTCCATCTGGCAATAGCGATGCGCCTGAACGTAATTGGAAGCAGAGAAGCCCTATTTCCATTCAGCATTCCCACATTTTAATCTCACATGCCTCATATTAATAAAATTATTCAAAGCATTTATATTTAGGAGCTCTTAATAATGGAGCAAATAAATTACTGAGTGGACGTTTCCTTTCACCGCTTCTGAAAACCGTAGTTTTTGCTGTACGCCACAGGTTCTCGTCTCGCTCACAACTACGTTTGGACATCAAAACATGTTTCCGGACTTGGAAGCTTCTTAGTCTTAAGATCACCTAAATTTTGAGGCGTGGAAACTTGCCTGCTTTCATACTTGTGTAACTATTTCGGTGCACTATGTGGTGGTGTGGGTGAATGCAGCTTGTGTTGGTGCAGGTATGTGTGAATACGAGTTGTTGGTGCAGGTGTGTGAATACAGGTTGTTGATGTAGGTGTGTTTTGAATACTGCTGTGTTGGTGTAAATGAGTTAATATACCTAATGTTAGTGTGGAAGTGCAAATGCAGCTTGTGTGGGATACATATGTTATTAGAGTTTGTTTAGGGGCGCTATTATAGCTTGTATTGGTATAATTAGTGTTGGTACAAGTGTCTAAAAACTGCTTCCGTTGGTGCTATGTGTAAACACTTCTTGTGCTCGTGTTGAGGTGTGAAGTGCAACTACTGTTTTTGGAGGTATACAAATATATACCAACTATAAACATGGTTCGTAACGAATCGAATTTTGAGAGCTTTTTGGACTTTTCATTGAATCGAATTTTTTAGGATTAACTATTTTTATTAGTTCTGCTTAGCATGACTTGGAACAAAAACTTTTTTTACTCGTCAGATGAAATAGCACATTCAACATGAATTGAATTTTTCAGCAGATTGTTCCGTAAGTTGTACTATTTTTACTAAATAAGTCGGTCAATGTGAAGTTTAATGCAATCACAAAAAATAAAAATTGCGATCCCAGGAATCACTGAAGGAACCCATTTAAGAACGTTTTACATGAACGACATTCTGCTCGCTGTTGCTTTATTTTCGAATAGTTGAACTTTGAAGTTGGCCTTTGCGCCAAAGGAAGCGAGCGCGTGAAACGGAATTTAATTAATAACGGAAGCTATTATAAACGTAAAGAGGTTGGGTCGTGAGGGGGAGGCACAGTTCTTCTGTGAAAATTATAAGTAAAGCTTCTAACCCACCCATTAAGGTGACGACCGCAATCTTGTTGACATCGGCTCTAAGATGGCGGCGCCCATGGTGGTCGCCATCTGAGAGCCGATGTAAACAAGATTGCGGTCGTCACGTTAATGGGTGTGTTAGAAGCTTTATTTATAATTTTCGCTAGAAGAACTGTGCCTCCCCCTCACGACTTAACCTCTTTACGTTTGTAATAGGGGGTTAGCTTCCGTTTTTAATTAAATTACGCTCGCTTCCTTTGGCACAGGAAGGCCAACTTCAAAGTTCAATAATTATTCGAAAATAAAGCATCAGCGAGCAGAATGTCATTCATGTAAAACGTTCTTAAATGGGTTCCTTTAGTGATTGTTTGGAATATAATTATTCATTTCCGTGATTGCATTAAACTTCACTTTGACCAATTAGTCGTATAATTTAATCCGAAAAACACAAATAATTCACGTTCATGCTCCCAAAATGCTTCTGCACCAGATTTAAGTGCTGTATTTTTTTTCGACAATTTTTCGAAGGTTAAGCACGAGACTTACTTTGGCACCCAACCCAATATTTACCTGCAACGTCCCTACTATGGCACCCAACCCTATATTTACCTGCAGCATCTGGAGCCAAGAAGGTGTTGGCGTGTTCGTCGTGGTCTCATTTTAACAGGTTAGCCGCAATGGGTTAAACTGAAGTTCGATTTTCAACTCATATTTAAAATAAATTGTAATATGCAATTTCGAAAATGGAAATGTTAACTGGGTGAAGCAAACATTTAGCTGAAATTAAGAATTTATGAAAATTGAGTTTGTGATCACTGGTCGATTAGTAGCATAATGAAAATTCCCTCAGTGCACCACCGGTGGCTCACATGAGGGTTAACGTCTTAAATGATTTCAAATATCGTTCCAAGATTTTTGTTTCCTTAGTTTACTGTGTGGAATTTCATTTTTATTTTTGACGGTGAAACGAAAGTAGTACGTGTTTTCTAGTCGCATGCGGAAATTCTGTTTGGAAATTCACCCAGATATTTTTGTCAGTTGGCGATCGCAACGATCTCATTAGCTTCTCGTTGGCTTTCATTCTTCTCAATACTAACAGCTTTGAGTGCTGTCATTCCTGTTCGTTCTTTAAACTTCAGTTTCATCACGTTTCCCGCGATGGGTTGAATGAAAGTTTAATATTCAATTCAAATTAAAGTAAATTGTAGTAAGTAGTTTCGAAAATGGCAAACATTTAATGGATAAAGCCAACATTTCGCTTTAACTAAGAATTTATGCAATTGAGTTAATGACTGCCGGTGGGTCAGCAGCATTATGAAAACCCCTCAGTGACCACCGGTGGGTCCCCTCTCAGGAAACGTCTTAACAGTTTCGCTTAAAATTTTAATATTTTTATTCCATTGAAGTGAAGATTTTATCATGCTCTTTAATACCAACAGTACAATACGGTCAACCATTACAGTTACTGACATGCTTTTCCAGTTCTGGATTTTCTTCATTGGGCTTCACGAAAAAAACAGAATTGTTCAGAATCAATCGTACTCCACTCGAACATAACAACTTTTCAATCACTTTCTCCACACAACCTCAGCCGGAAGTAGAAGCAATATTCTTGCAGCCTCCTCGACGCATTTTTGACGCGCTTTCTATCATTTATTGTTCGACGTGCTGCGGAGAACCAGGAAGTTCAGCGAAAATTAGTTCTGTGATTTAGAACGAAGATGTTTAAGCATGAAAAATACGTTAAAATCAACGGAACGTTTGGCGGAAATTGCAAAAATTAGTGTGTTTTGGTACTAGTTGTTGCTGGGGTACTAGCAGGGGATAGCAGCTGGTGCTGGTGTGCTTGGAAACTACTATTGACTCATCACCAAGGGTTTTCAATGCGGGGGGACACAGTTGGAGGTAAACCTTTAAAGGTCGAGTTTGGGTGGAAGAACGTCGTTCAGAGAATAACATAATTAAATTGTTTCACTTTACTCAGTGGAAATCATTCATATTTGAATTTTTTCAGGTGATCCGCGCTCGTGGTTATTGTAGCAGAACTGAAGTGCAGATCGAATAAATATTGCTGACGCTCGCAATACAGCGCGTGTGACAGTGCAAGTGACAAGTGGAGTTTTTGACCTGTTTCGTTATACCTAGTAAAATCAGTTTTCGAAGGTGATGATTGAAACGTGACTAAGAAAGTTTGAACAAATAATCGTTCCTTAAATTATTTCTGTTACTTTTCTTTAGGGTCATTGGCAGAATCACTGCCAAAGCGATGTTCGAGGGAACGCCATGACTGTTGGAAACACAGAAGTGCGCTAATTGTGACTCTGAAAATAGGTAAGGTGTTGCAGTGAATATGAATGACCTCTGTCTTTCGATGGTTGCCCTCTGCAGTGAATGATGTGCCGTCAAGTATGAAGAGTTTCAGTGGAAAAAGGAACAACCGGCGCCCCGTTGTGGTGGAGGTTTCGGACAAGCATGAGTTGAAGGCCAAATATTACGATGCTAGGAGTGAATTAGAGTTGATAAGTGTCCCAATGGTGTGTCGTGGTAGCAGTGAGAGCGGAAAAGTTAAAGTTCAGGTGGCAAGTGAAGAAAAGGGTGGTCATCGATGGACAAAAGGCACACGAGCAAATCGACGAGCTTTAAAACGAGTTTACCGCCCCCCACGTGAAATGCTTGCGTGCAGGTCACCGTCCAACGTGCTCGACACGCATTGGTGGACTGCCACCGTGGTTGCGTTCCTGCTATTGGTCGCCACGTCGTACGCTACTGATGATAGTAAGTACCCGCTTATTTCAATAACATAATTTATTAATAAATAAATTATTCAGGTAGTAGAAGTAACAATTAACATTCATTTATCTGGCTTGCAAATATAAACGTGTCTTTTTGTGGGAGTGGGGAATAGTTTGATATGTTTGATAAGACGCAGTCCCGATTTTTCTCTACGTGAATTTGAAGGAAAGTTAGCCATAAATTACGAAGTCAAGAGGAATGAGTTCTCTCTGAGACAACTTTTTACCGCAAAATTTCTTGAATAAATAAATCAAACATTAGTCGGTCGTGAACATTCGACTTACGTTCAAGTTTCTGTACATATTAGTCGTAACTGAGTCTTAGGCCTGGGTCGCCAATTTAAAGAGCTAGATTTGATAAATTATTTGTTTGACTGCTTCTACTGATTAACTCAGGTTTGCTAGCTCAAACATTTTATCTCCGTGGATGTGCGATAAAATAATTATCATCTGCGTGGATGTGCGATAAAATAATTATCATCTGCGTGGATGTGCGATAAAATAATTATCATCTGCGTGGATGTGCGATAAAATAATTATCACCTGCGTGGATGTGCGATAAAATAGTTATCATCTGCGTGGATGTGCGATAAAATGATTATCATCTGCGTGGATGTGCGATAAAATAATTATCATCTGCGTGGATGTGCGATAAAATAATTATCATCTGCGTGGATGTGCGATAAAATAATTATCATCTGCGTAGATGTGCGATAAAATAATTATCATCTGCGTGGATGTGCGATAAAATAATTATCATCTGCGTGGATGTGCGATAAAATAATTATCATCTGCGTGGATGTGCGATAAAATAATTATCATCTGCGTGGATGTGCGATAAAATAATTATCATCTCCGTGGATGTGCGATAAAATAATTATCATCTCCGTGGATGTGCGATAAAATAATTATCATCTCCGTGGATGTGCGTTAAAATAATTATCATCTCCGTGGATGTGTGATAAAATAATTATCATCTCCGTGGATGTGCGATAAAATAGTTATCATCTCCGTGGGTGTGCGATAAAATAATTATCATCTCCATGAATAAACATCCCCCAACTCACCCCAAACATCCCCCAACTCACCCCAAACATCCCCCAACTCACCCCAAACATCCCCCAACTCACCCCAAACATCCCCCAACTCACCCCAAACATCCCCCAACTCACCCCAAACATCCCCCAACTCACCCCAAACATCCCCCAACTCACCCAAAACATCCCCAACTCACCCCAAACATCCCCAACTCACCCCAAACATCCCCAACTCACCCCAAACACCCCCAACTCACCCCAAACACCCCCAACTCACCCCAAACACCCCCAACTTACCCCAAACACCCCCAACTCTAAACAAACACCCCCAACTCTAAACAAACACCCCCAACTCTAAACAACTACCCCCAACTCTAAACAAATACCCCCAACTCACCCCAAACATCCCCAACTCACCCCAAACATCCCCAACTCACCCCAAACATCCCCAACTCACCCCAAACATCCCCAACTCACCTCAAACATCCCCAACTCACCCCGAACATCCCGGCATTTTCCCCTGCAAATATTACCCACAGTTCCATTTCATATTAAGGGGCTCGAAACGCTCTCCGCCCCTCATCCAACTCGACATTTTTGCCCCCGGGCTCCCGCGGTGCGCTCATTCCCTGTTCCCGAGCCGCATTTGCTGGTGAGCGGCGCCTGGCCATTTGAGCGCGCTGTAGCCCGCCGGAATAGGTCTCAAATTATGCCGAGATCTATGTTATTATCTGCAGATGGAAGGATTAGCTGGCGGTGTTCACAAGCGTAATCCCGGTAATGGCCGACGTTAAGCCTCCTTCCCCAGTTTCAAATAATTATGTCGTCTTGGAAGAAGACCCTAAACCTTGGGGCTGTTTCGGGAGTTCTAACAAGCCTCGTGCGTCCCCTCGTTGGGGAGAGTTTCGAAATAATTTGGGCAGGGGAGCAGGCTGCTAATTGGTGCCCCCGAATGCCCTCTGTGTCTTGAAGAATATCATCGAGCTCTGTTGCAACGGAACCGCGTGATCTCATTATGAATTATTTCTAGAATTGAGGTGCTGATCGAATAAATATTGCATATGCATAAACAAATAGTCTTGTGATGCGCGTTCTGGAACCTTCACGTATATATTCAGAGAACGCGATGCTTTCTTTATAGATCATGCAAAATTTTTGCTGCGCGTGAAACGTACTTCATACTACATGGTGCGGTTTTGGTGTGCATGTTGCTAGTTTCAGATGCCGTGAAGAGTTTCTTGTGCCTGTGTTGATCCGCATTGCTGGCATAATGCTGAGAGGTTTGTGCGTGTAATGCACGCTTCACTCCCTAATCAAGAGGAGAGGTTTGAACGTGTGGGGCACTCTTCACTAATCATTCAGAGATGTTTGAACGTGTGGGGCACTCTTCACTAATCATTCAGCGATGTTTATGCGTGTGGTGCACTCGTCACTAATCAAGCAGTGAGATTTGGTGTGTGGGGGGGGGGGGGGTTGGTGGAGCACTCCTGGAGAGCTTTGGGTGCGTGTGGTGCACTCGTCACTAATCACGCAGTGAGATTTGTGGGGGTGGAGCACTCCTGCAGAGCTTTGGGTGCGCGTGGTGCACTCGTCACTAATAAATCACAGCTTTGGGTGCGTGTGGTTCACTCTTCACTAATAAAGCAGAGCTTTGGGTGCGTGTGGTGCACTCTTCACTAATAAAGCAGAGCTTTGGGTGCGTGTGGTGCACTCTTCACTAATAAAGCAGAGCTTTGGGTGCGTGTGGTGCACTCTTCACTAATAAAGCAGAGCTTTGGGTGCGTGTGGTGCACTCTTCACTAATAAAGCAGAGCTTTGGGTGCGTGTGGTGCACTCTTCACTAATAAAGCAGAGCTTTGGGTGCGTGTGGTGCACTCTTCACTAATAAAGCAGAGCTTTGGGTGCGTGTGGCTTTGGCTGAGGCACAGAGTAGAGCATGCATGCAGTGCCCACGTCGTGCGTGCCAGAAAGTTCTCACTCTCCACCCCAGCAAAACTTGAGGGATAAAGTGCACATCAGAAGAGAGATGGCTGCTGCGTGCTGTGTTCTGAATAATTCCGTCTGCTGAATAAATTAAAATACGAGTTTAAATCATCAGAATATTATTTTGTTGAACCCTTTGTGCGAGGCTGCTGGACAGTGAGGGCTGTACTTTGATTCAGGAAGTGCGTGGGAATCCGTAAATGTTCATTGATGAGAAAATTATTAAAACGTGTGCATTGACGTAGAAAATTGATAAAAACATTTCCATGAACGTAAAACATGAATAAAAACATGTGCGTTAAAGAAGAACATTAATAAAAACATGATTTTTAAATTCATATCTAATGAATTTTTGCCCGGAGTTGTTGCATTATTGGAGAGCTCTCTTCCTATTTACTCTAGAGTGATGGGAAGTAGAATTGTTTTTTTGAAAGTTTGATAGATACTGTACTATACCTACGTATGTGAGTTAGTGCAAAAATGGCTTCCATACCCCCTCAGGGGGATACAATTATTGTGTCTATGGGAATTAACGTTCCCATGGGGAGTATGTGAGGGCCCGAGCTAAAAGTTAAGTCGGCTTCCTTTTTGTTTAAATAGAATAGGTTTTTGTTTTGTTACGGACCATATTTTTTCGGTTCACTGCTGTCCTGTTTCGGTTCACCTACTACTTCATTCTTCAACTTTTTCTTGTTTCATGATCTTCTACTTGTTTCATGATCTTCTTTCTTAGCTTACTGTTTCTATGCACCTTGTGCATAGATTTCGCGTTCCCTCAACCTTATACTAAATGGTGAGTTCCTCCTTCCTCTCTTGGAACATTTTTGTCGTGGTAAAGGGAGGCAAAAACTTTTTTATATATTAATGATAATAATGGCTTTTCACACCAGTTTCAAATAATGTACTGTGTAGCTAACACTTTCGCTGCTGCAGACTTGCATTTGATCTGACTCAAGCTACCAGTGAGGCATGAACTTCTTACTCTATTTCGGAGATCAGTTTGAGTGGCCAGACTTTTTGCTTCAACTTCTGGCACGCGTTGCAAAGAACTGAAGGCCCAGGAAGTACAAACAAATTATGGCAATACTCCACAACTTTTCGAAACACTATTTTCACATCGAGATTATATTTCCATATCGAGATTATATTTCAACATTGAGATAATATTTCAATATCGAGATTATATTTCAATATCGAGATTATATTTCAATATCGAGATAATATTTCAATATCGAGATAATATTTCAATATCGAGATAATATTCAATATCGAGATAATATTCCAATATCGAGATAATATTCCAACATCGAGATAATATTCCAACATCGAAATATTCCAACATCGAGATAATATTCCAATATCGGTATAATATTCCAATATCGATATAATATTTCAACATCGAGATAATATTTCAACATCGAGATAATATTTCCACATCGAGATAATATTTCCACATGGAGATAATATTTCAATATCGAGATATTTCAACATCGAGATTACAATTGTACCACGAATTTCTACGATTGGTACCCCGAATTAGTCCCTCCGTGCAGCAGAGACTGAAGCAAGTTACAGGCACCACAAAACGAAGCAGGACGCGGGAAATCACTGCGTTCCCTTCACAACAGGAGGCAGCGCAGCAGCCGCGTCTCCGCCCTTGCGTGTCTGATGCGGTCGAATCTAAAACTAGCGGAAGAATTTTGCTAATTTCTTCCTTCTTAGGTTCGGCTGCAGGCAGGCCTGCAAGCGGGCGGTGGCAGGCGGGCGGTGGCAGGCGGGCGGTGGCAGGCGGGCGGTGGCAGGCGGGCGGTGGCAGGCGAGCGGTGGCAGGCGGGCGGTGGCAGGCGGGCGGTGGCAGGCGGGCGGTGGCAGGCGAGCGGTGGCAGGCGGGCGGGGGCAGGCGGGCGGGGGCAGGCGGGCGGGGGCAGGCGGGCGGTGGCAGGCGGGCGGTGGCAGGGCGGGCGGTGGCAGGCGGGCGGGGGCAGGCGGGTGGTGGCAGGCGGGCGGGGGCAGGCGGGCGGTGGCAGGCGGGCGGTGGCAGGCGGCCCAGTCCCCCACCAACTGCCACCCGCCCAAAAAGCGCCTAAGGCCATTCGCTACAAATGACATTCGATGTTTGAGGGCTAGAATCTGAACATTTGATTCTAATTGGCCAAAAGTCGCGCATTTTATGATGCCTTGCGACAAAATTCCGCGAATTATGAAGCCGTTCGAGCTCAAAATCGCTTCAATGGAGAATCTAATTGATCAGGGGCCGGATTTCGCAGCACTTAACATGGTCTTGGTGGGACAGCTGGAGGCGTAGTGTCTGCAACGAGGACGTAAGAATTTACGCTACGGTGACGTATGAATTTACGCTACGGTGACGTAAGAATTTACGCTGCGGTGACGTAAGAATTTACGCTGCGGTGACGTAAGAATTTACGCTGCGGTGACGTAAGAATTTACGCTGCGGTGACGTAAGAATTTACGCTGCGGTGACGTAAGAATTTACGCTGCGGTAACGTATGAATTTACGCTACGGTGACGTAAGAATTTACGCTACGGTGACGTAAGAATTTACGCTACGGTGACGTATGAATTTACGCTACGGTGACGTAAGAATTTACGCTACGGTGACGTAAAAATTTACGCTACGGTGACGTAAGAATTTACGCTACGGTGACGTATGAATTTACGCTACGGTGACGTATGAATTTACGCTGCGGTGACGTAAGAATTTACGCTGCGGTGACGTAAGAATTTACGCTGCGGTGACGTATGAATTTACGCTACGGTGACGTAAGAATTTACGCTACGGTGACGTAAGAATTTACGCTGCGGCGACGTAAGAATTTACGCTGCGGCGACGTAAGAATTTACGCTGCGGCGACGTAAGAATTTACGCTGCGGCGACGTAAGAATTTACGCTACGGTGACGTAAGAATTTACGCTGCGGTGACGTAAGAATTTACGCTACGGTGACGTAAGAATTTACGCTGCGGCGACGTAAGAATTTACGCTACGGTGACGTAAGAATTTACGCTACGGTGACGTAAGAATTTACGCTACGGTGACGTAAGAATTTACGCTACGGTGACGTAAGAATTTACGCTACGGCGACGTAAGAATTTACGCTACGGTGACGTAAGAATTTACGCTGCGGCGACGTAAGAATTTACGCTACGGCGACGTAAGAATTTACGCTGCGGCGACGTAAGAATTTACGCTGCGGCGACGTAAGAATTTACGCTGCGGCGACGTAAGAATTTACGCTACGGTGACGTAAGAATTTACGCTGCGGTGACGTAAGAATTTACGCTGCGGCGACGTAAGAATTTACGCTGCGGCGACGTAAGAATTTACGCTACGGCGACGTAAGAATTTACGCTGCGGCGACGTAAGAATTTACGCTGCGGCGACGTAAGAATTTACGCTACGGTGACGTAAGAATTTACGCTGCGGCGACGTAAGAATTTACGCTGCGGCGACGTAAGAATTTACGCTACGGTGACGTAAGAATTTACGCTGCGGCGACGTAAGAATTTACGCTTCGGCGACGTAAGAATTGACTCTACGGCGACGTAAGAATTTACGATACGGCGACGTAAGAATTTACGCTACGGCGACGTAAGAATTTACGCTGCGGCGACGTAAGAATTGACTCTACAGCGACGTAAGAATTTACGCTACGGCGACGTAAGAATTTTCGCTACGGCGACGTAAGAATTGACGCTACGGCGAAGTAAGAATTTACGCTACGGCGACGTAAGAATTGACGCTACGGCGACTTAAGAATTTACGCTGCGGCGACGTAAGAATTTACGCTGCGGAGACGTAAGAATTTACGCTACGGCAACGTAAGAATTGACTCTACAGCGACGTAAGAATTTACGCTACGGCGACGTAAGAATTTTCGCTACGGCGACGTAAGAATTTACGCTACGGCGACGTAAGAATTAACTCTACAGCGACGTAAGAATTTACGCTACGGCGACGTAAGAATTTACGCTACGGCGACGTAAGAATTTACGCTGCGGCGACGTAAGAATTTACGCTGCGGCGACGTAAGAATTTACGCTGCGGCGACGTAAGAATTTACGCTACGGTGACGTAAGAATTTACGCTGCGGTGACGTAAGAATTTACGCTGCGGCGACGTAAAAATTTACGCTGCGGCGACGTAAGAATTTACGCTACGGCGACGTAAGAATTTACGCTGCGGCGACGTAAGAATTTACGTTACGGCGACGTAAGAATTTACGCTACGGCGACGTAGGAATTGACGCTACGGTGACGTAAGAATTGACGCTACGGTGACGTAAACTAAAACTTTGACGCCCTGTAGGGAACTGCAATATCGTTTGTTTCTGTCCCGTTTTGCGGGTGAGGTTTGGGAGATCTCCCGTAGCTAGCTGCTTGTATGTCGTAATATTCAATGTAGCAATAAAGAGGAGTTAAATTTATTCGAATACGCAGCTTATGGGGCGAGGAATTTGAGGTTTATAGAACGTGTTATAAATCATGGAACTTTGTCAAGGTAAAATGCGGTCAACTTGGCTTTTTGTGAATTGAACTTTGGAGTTTGAAATTTCAAAAGTTCTATGAAGGATTGGATTTGGGTCTTGAATTTTACGTGGCACTTTGCAAATTAACTGTTGGGATTTGAGAATTAAAGAACGTTTTTTAAATTATTGCATTTTGTATATAATTTTTTGCGGCTTTTGCAAATTGGCAATTGGAAGAATAAAATTTACGAAGTCTTGAAATGTAAAATAGGCGTTGGTTGGACAAACGCGAGTTGTTCACACCCAAAAACACGCTGTATAATAAAAACTATGTTCCATACGCGGCTCACGAATTGAGTACCAAGCAAGTTTTCTTCTGAGCCTGTTGTAGCTCTCCCAGTGGGAATACGTGAAGTCCCGCGTTAACTTTTAGGTAGACGTTTTAGTTGAAATAAAATAGATATTCAGTTTTGTTACGAACTATCTTTATTAGGTTCACAGTTGTCCTGTTTTTCAGCACCTAAAACTTTCTTGTTCAACTTCAATTTTGTTTCATGAACATCTTTCTCAACTTCGGTTTCCGAGCATTAATTCGTAGGTTCTGCGTTTTCTTAGTCCATACTGAATGGTGCCTTCATTCTTCCTTTCTTTGAACTTCTTAGTCGTGGTAAAGGGAGGCGAAAACTTTCTTATAATCAATCAATGTTGCTTTCCTCGTTTTCCGTCGTTGCTCCTGTCTCTAGCACATATACCCATACCGAATAATTAGTGAATAAAAAAATCCAAATAACCAGGTATTTGAGACGCATTATCCCAATGGCGACAGGAAAGTTGAGAGCACAATAAAAGCATATGCATTTAACTTGATATTTGTATCAAACATACACATCATCTGAAGTAAACCTCAACTTGTACGGATGAAAGTAAGTCCTCGTCATTTAAGTAATACTGCGTTCATATCACGATAAAAACAAGTCCCAGATCTTCAACTGGGACGGTGCTTGTCATAATTATAAACAACTGAGAACAACCAACAGCAATATTCAACTGACACAGTGCCGTATTTAAGTTAAAAACAACTGGGAACAACTGACCGTAATTATAATCGTATTAGCACGCTTGTAAGATGTCATGGAGCATTGACTGCGTAGTTTAATTTGTATTAGCGTCCCATAACTCGAGGATTGACTGTGTAGAGATGCCAGCCGAGTGGCACTGGCGTATTAGACAAGTGTTCAGTGCCAGATTAATTCCCCGGAGCAATTATCTAATACCGAAATAACATGGCGCTCCAAGTCCGTGGGGAACTTCTTACACTCTGGGCAGTGTTCTAAGTAATTACAGCTGATTTTGTTGCAAGTTGGGAGAGTGTCTCGAGGGTGCATACTGGTCTCGAGGGTGCATACTTGTCACGAGGGTGCATACTTATCTCGAGGGTGCATACTTGTCTCGAGGGTGCATACTTGTCTCGAGGATGCATACTTGTCTCGAGGGTGCATACTTGTCTCGAGGATGCATACTTGTCTCGAGGGT
Source organism: Morinoia aosen (assembly GCA_030386875.1). Taxonomy (NCBI): domain Eukaryota; kingdom Metazoa; phylum Arthropoda; class Malacostraca; order Amphipoda; family Talitridae; genus Morinoia; species Morinoia aosen. The sequence goes on from CM059575.1 coordinate 71,216,776, forward strand.
GCATACTTGTCTCGAGGGTGCATACTTGTCTCGAGGGTGCATACTTGTCTCGAGGGTGCATACTTGTCTCGAGGGTGTATACTTGTCTCGAGAGTGCATACTTGTCTCGAGGATGCATACTTGTCTCGAGGGTGCATACTTGTCTCGAGGGTACATACTTGTCTCGAGGGTGCATACTTGTCTCGAGGGTGCATACTTGTCTCGAGGGTGCATGCTTGTCTCGAGGGTGCATGCTTGTCTCGAGGGTGCATGCTTGTCTATAGGGTGCATGCTTGTCTCGAGGGTGCATGCTTGTCTATAGGGTGCATGCTTGTCTCTAGGGTGCATGCTTGTCTCTAGGGTGCATGCTTGTCTCTAGGGTGCATGCTTGTCTCTAGGGTGCATGCTTGTCTCTAGGGTGCATGCTTGTCTCTAGGGTGCATGCTTGTCTCTAGGGTGCATGCTTGTCTCTAGGGTGCATGCTTGTCTCTAGGGTGCATGCTTGTCTCTAGGGTGCATGCTTGTCTCTAGGGTGCATGCTTGTCTCTAGGGTGCATGCTTGTCTCTAGGGTGCATGCTTGTCTCGAGGGTGCATGCTTGTCTCGAGGGTGCATGCTTGTCTCGAGGGTACATACTTGTTTTGAGTGTACAGTGATCCCTCGTTTATCTCGGCCGCGATAACTGAATTTCCGTGAAGTAGAGACAGCATATTTACTGAACTTATTTAACATGTATTTGCACTTTCAAAACCCTCTCTGTTTTGTTAATAACACACCGCTTACGGTACAGTGCTCTATTGATAACAGGGACCACTGTTAAGCAATAACACTCAAGAAATGATGATGAAGCTGATGATAACTTTTAATGCCCAGCCAATGGTTGTATTTTAGGCGAAAACTCTGCGAAATACTCTCCATTTGCATATTTTAGAAAGCCGCGAAATCGTGAATTCGCGAAAGTCGAACCGCGAAGTAGAAAAGGAACATTGTGCTTGTCTCGAGGGTATTGTGAACTCGCGCACGTGCAACTGAACATGGTTGTGTTTGGTGCATACCTATCACAAAAGTGAGCCTGTTTTTTTCACATCAACAGTTGGCCCGCAGTAAACATAGTAAACTCATGACTCCTGAGAGGGATACAACTATTGTATCTATATGAATGAGGACTTCCAGGGGGAAAATGTGCGAGGTCCCGAGCTGCAAGTTAGGCAGCGCTTTTTGTTCAAATAAAATATTTTTTGCTGTATTAAGTGTAATCGTTTTTCGGTTCGCTGCTATCCAATTTTTCAGCACCTACTACTTCCTTCTTCAGCATTTATCTTGTTTCATGAACTTCTTTTTTAACTTACTGTTTCTATACACCTTGTGCATAAATTCAGCGTTCTCTAAACTCCTTACTAAATCGTGCCTTCCCCTTTTTGAAACGCTTTTGTCACGGCTAGGGAGACTTAAACTAACATCTAGTGTAATCTCGAATGACAACATGCTTCAATAATGTAATTTCATCACAACATTCCGCACATTAAGTTACATTTATACCGCACGTTCTCGCTTTAGTTGTGCGCAACAAAATGAAAAATTTCTAACACCACACTAAAAATAATCATGTGGAATATAAGGTGGAAAGTAATACTCACCACCGGCAAAAGCAATCCTTCCTTTTGGCTTTCTTAAAGTTGTTTCTGATGAGCTTTTTTCAGCGCGTTCGTGTAATCGAAATAAAGGCGTTGGCTTCCTTTTGCGCCATGAGTGACAGGAAACCGGGTGTCCCACAAAAATGTCCCCGATTTTTTAATTGATTAGATCTCCGCTTTAAAATAACATATTTAAATGTTTTTTTCCACAGAGTAGTGAATTTTGTTTCCTTTTTTTTTGTTGAATTTGAGCGTTTGAAAATTGGTTGAATAACCATTTTATTATAATCGATTTACTGAAAGAGGTAAAGTGCAGGTCTGGACGACACCGTGTCCGGTCGGTGCTGAATTACAAGGTGTCACGTGGGGGTGTGGGTCGGACACGGAGCTGGGGAGGTGAGGGGGGAGTGGTCCCTCCACCTGAGGTGGGATTGCTGGCAGGTGGAAGTACTGGGAGTACGAGAAGAAAAGGTGGAGGAAAGGGGCTGGTGAGGATGAGGGTTGTAGTGATAGGGGAGTTGCTGCTGGCGCTGGTGTGAGTGCTAGTGCTGGGAGCGGCAATAGAGGCCCACTGCAGCTCGGTGCGCCCGTGCAATATCGACGCCCGCGGCCGTTCAGTAGCGGCGGAGCTTTTCAGTTTTACGAGCACTCAGCACTCACCGTATTAGAGGTCAGAGCAACTGCAGCAATCAGCTGAGCTAAACATCATAATGCTGAGTGAGGCGGCAGCATGAACTGACTGGCGAGCATCAGTCATCATGATGGACGCGCTCAGTCATTACTGACCGTTTGACTGCCCCTCACTTCGTCTTCTGTTCCCTGAACTCGTGCGTCTTTCTTGAGCTATAAAACGCGGGCGAATTAGAACGCAGGGTCTGCAAGGTAAACAGCGTTTTTAAAACGCAGCTTAAAATTATAATACAAATGATGTATTGCTGCAGTTGTTTCGTTTTTATGGAGAAGTATATTTTTTCGTATGATTTAGTCTGCAGAAAGTTAATCTGTTCGCTGTTCTTTATTTTATCGTCTCAGCGAGATGCAGTTGAACCAAATACACGCGGTGCGAGGGTCAATACAAGCTAATCTACTTCTTCAGATGCCCATTTAATATTTGCTTGAATCTTAATTAAACTCAACAACCTGTTCCATGAGATCGCATTGTGGTTTTGACACACCAGCCCCAAACCTTAGATGATCTATCACTTCGACCCATGTTCGGCTTTTTATCTTCATAGTGGAAATTAAGCGCCACAAATAGAGCTTCAGTGGAATTAAAACTCATTGCTGCCACCAGAACTCCGATTGAATCGAGACTCGTTGCTCTAACCAAAGCTTTGAATGAATTAAGGAGTTTAACGTTCGTGATAACATCCATGTGGAGTAGCAACTTCTTGCAGTGTGGCTTAATATGGCTTAATTTCACGAAAATCTCACTCGTTTTGTTGATGAGTGCTGGTTTAGATTCTATTGCGCTGCCTTTATAGCCTCCTTCTCAGGATGAATAACGCACGCAGCTGATGATGAAAATAACATTTTCTCATATAAGTCACAAAACTGACGGTATCCCCGCACAAATCTCGCGTGCAGCGCAGGGGATCAAATGTACGAATCATTAAAAACGCATGGACTGGAGGGGCACGCAGTACGTCTGGCAGCCTCGCCAACAAAAGGAAGGTCACAAAACTAACGTGATGCACACGGCGCACAACCACAGCACACGGCCGCTATTGTGTGCCCCCAGCACAAAAACCAGCATCTGCCTCTTGTTGAACTTGAGATACAACCGCCGAGGTCCGCTCCACAATGTAATTCTGCGGTATTCAGGCGTCCCTTCCCTCCCACGCCGCTGCTTTGTGTGAGAACAAGTCTAGATTTATCTTGATCAATTACCTCCGAGTGCTAGTTCCAGCGAGGTCTTTTTTTTGCATTTGGTCTCGGATTTTTTTGGCATTTGTTTTTGGATTATTTGTTTGCATTTGGTCTCTAATTATTTTTGTTTTCATTTGTTCTCGGATTATTTTTTTATTTGCTCTCGGATTATTTTTTTTGCTTTCGGGTCTCAAATTATTTTCTTTGCATTCAGTCTCGGATTATGCTTTGTTTCATGAGTTCTTGGCATAAATAGCTATGAGGGTTCGTTATTTTTACTCATTCTCTTGGATTATTTATGGTAATACGCGACATTTCTATAACGAGAATGGTTTCACAGGAATTTTGTTTGAGTAAGAGTTATTTTTAAAATTCATACTGGATCATTTTTGGCCTGATTGATGTGCTTGTAGAACGGCAAAAAGAGTGTTCCAAATTACGTAAGATATGCGACGCTATATGGATCATATGAAGCTTAAAAAAATTTATAATATTATATTAAATTATTCATGGAATAGGAATTAAAATTCTATTACTAAGAAAGACAGTCGTGTGTTTATTATGTCTCGTGTCACACTCTTGAGAAAAAAATAGGGAGATATTAGAACTGGTAATTCTGGCTTCAGTTCACCTGTAAATTATTATTCATTTTCGCTGTGCAAGTGCACGGTAATAAATCACTTTAAAAAATTTACAGAGATCCAGATACACTTATACACTCGAGTCCGCATCGTGGATACAGAGTTCGGTTAGGTGTTGCATATTATAATATACATACGCTAGCTCGCAGTTGCTTCCAGTAATGCTGAATTTCTGTATCTAGGACATGACACGAATGGCTGAAACTACTTCTATTGGGGCTCAAAAATGTTGTTTCTAAGCATTTATTACTGCCACGAGAAAAATAGATTACCTTTGAAATACGGCTAAGCAAGGAAACTCCACTCGAACGAAAATTTGATTTAGAAAGGTAATGTTGAATTCCGTCATTTTTGACGGGCCGTGTACACTAGGATCTAAAATATGAGGCTGCTCTCATTTTATGCACGGTCTAACAGGCGCAATCATAATAATGAGGAGTGTCAATAATCGTAACTAAAAAAGTTGTGAGAAAATTTATAAGGCCACATGAAGACGTCTCAGTATCGTGGTTTTTCTCCCGAACGTTTCACAACATGGGAAGTAGGCAAAACTCGGCACCCCGAGCTACGCTGTGCACCTCTATAGTGCAGCGTTTTCTTTCTATTCACTTGAATTTTAGTTTCACAGAGCCGTTTTTTTACCTTTGATTGTTTACGACTACGCATGTTTGAAGGTCTGGCCAGTCCAGGCAACAGTGCTAGTTACCGCCGGGTAGAAAAAAAATTTGAATGAATTAAGGGTTTCAGGGTTTTGGTCTGAAGGAGTTGAACCTTTAAATTTGCGTTCGGACCAATTAGCTTGTTACCGTGCCTAAGCGTCATTTGATCTGTAACTGGGCCCAATGGCCATTTAACCTGTAACTGTGCCGAATGGCCATTTATTCTTTAATCGTGCCCAATGGCCGTTTACCTTGTAACCGTGACCAATGGCCATTTAACCTGTAACTGTGCTGAATGGCCATTTATCTTGTAATCGTGCTCAATGACCGTTTAACCTGTAACCGTGACCAATGGCCATTTAACCTGGAACCATGCCGAATGGTCGTTTATCCTGTAATCGTGCTCAATGACCGTTTAACCTGTAACCGTGACCAATGGCCGTTTATCCTGTAACCGTGCCCAAAGGCCATTTAACCTGGAAACATGCCGAATGGTTGTTTATCCTGTAATCGTGCTCAATGACCGTTTAACCTGTAACCGTGACCAATGGCCGTTTATCCTGTAACCGTGCCCAATGGCCATTTAACCTGGAACCATGCCGAATGGTCGTTTATCCTGTAATCGTGCTCAATGACCGTTTAACCTGTAACCGTGACCAATGGCCGTTTATCCTGTAACCGTGCCCAAAGGCCATTTAACCTGGAAACATGCCGAATGGTTGTTTATCCTGTAATCGTGCTCAATGACCGTTTAACCTGTAACCGTGACCAATGGCCGTTTATCCTGTAACCGTGCTCAAAGGCCATTTAACCTTTAACCGTGCCCAATGGTCGTTTATCCTGTGACCGTGTTCAAGGGCCATTAAACCTGTAATTGTACCCAATGGCACTACTGAATGGCTGTAATCGTGACCAGTGGCTATTTAACCTACAACCTTGCCCGAGGGCAGTTTAACTACGTGATTAGTTTTGGTATTATTTGAACCCTTATAATCGCACGATGTTTTGCAATTTTTACCTCAAATTGTAGTAAAATCACTTACACTGGACTGGCGCCTCCTACTGATTTCCTTTTAAAACTTAAAAAGCCATCAGGCTCATCTCCAGTATAAAATAAAGTGAGTACTTGCTGGAGTCTGCATCATGAATGCCAATTGTGAAGTATGATCAACTCGTCGTGGACTCTTCTGCATTAAAATGGTTTCCGCCTACTCAGGAAGAATCAATCTGCAACGTTGCGTCAGCTGCTGCATCAGCGCATATTTCGAATTTTTAAGAAATCATCGGCTTTGTAAGAAACTCGAAAAAAATAACGTTTAACCCTTCGGTTTTTGTTGTACTTAGTATGAGTTTTGGCTCGAATCTAATGTTTAGTAAAAAATTATACATTGAATATTATACAACGCTGGATAAACTAGGAGATCGTTGATTTAGTTGTATCTTTCTATCACAGTTAATTTGTTTGTGTTCTCGTTTGTTTTTTGCGCTCGCAGCGCGTTAATTTGTTTGTGTTCTCGTTTGTTTGTTGCACTCACAACGCGTTAATTTGTTTGTGTTCTCGTTTGTTTGTTGCACTCACAACGCGTTAATTTGTTTGTGTTCTCGTTTGTTTGTTGCACTCACAACGCGTTAATTTGTTTGTGTTCTCGTTTGTTTGTTGCACTCACAACGCGTTAATTTGTTTGTGTTCTCGTTTGTTTGTTGCACTCACAACGCGTTAATTTGTTTGTGTTCTCGTTTGTTTGTTGCACTCACAACGCGTTAATTTGTTTGTGTTCTCGTTTGTTTGTTGCACTCGCAACGCGTTAATTTGTTTGTGTTCTCGCTTGTTTGTTGCACTCGCAACGCGTTAATTTGTTTGTGTTCTCGCTTCCTCTCATCCTGGAGAGCTGCGATCCATATCGTGCTGCCGAGCAATATATCTAATAAAATACTTTTGGTTCATTTCTCGTCATTCTCATCTTGTTCCAATAAAGTAACCGGAAGTAATTAGAGTTATTTCCGTTCTTTCTTCCGACGTAAAGTACGATAGAAAATGCAATGTAGAAAGAGTTTTCGAGCTCTTCCGAGCTCCGGCGATTACCTTTTAATGTCAACATCTCTCTACTAATACTACTGTTATTTCAACCACCGTCACTAAACTGGCTCTGGCATCATGTGGTTGCCGGTATGAGGATGAGGAAGGAACTGCCATTCGACAGAGAATTTCAAGAGATACATTAGGGTACACATTTAGCGAGAAATACAATGTACCGAGGTTATTGCTGAATGTGGACCAAAAAATCCTACGGATAGTGAAGGGCTAAAAGTCAACTGCATTCGATCCACCGATGGTCACTGAGAGAATTTTCATGATGCAGCTAACCTACAGGCGGTCACGACTTCAGTTTTTCATCGAGACTTTAAATGAATGGCTGATACATTTTAGATTTGCCATTTTCAATATTGCACACTGAAGATGATCTTCTTTTGGGCTGAGTATTGAACTTCAGTTTCACCATGTAGTAATTATTAAGCGGATCATAAAGGAGACAGTTTTGATGACTGGAGCGATATCTCACGCATTACTTTGCTCCTCTGAACAAAATACAGGCGCAGAAGCAACAGTTGCTTTCTCTATGAGCGAGCGAGCTGCGGCAATATGCAAATCGGAATTTGAACAAACGTAGTTTCGAATTTTTTGCGAAACAAGATCAATCCGCCGTTCAGGACCAACACGGATTCTTACTACATTTTTTGCTTGAAACTTGCAACAACTCGATTTCGTTTTCTTTTTGGTACAATTCCAGGGATGTAGACAATTTGAAGCCAGCTACCGCGTAGTTCTTCTGTGCACTGCAGAACAAACAGAGATTTGTTTTTCACGTTTAAATATTTTTTGCACTTAAATTCTCGAATTACATTGAACAGGAGTTGGTTTATAAGGAAAAGCTGCACACCAGTAAAATTGTCCCCCTCATATTTAAAAATAAAGGCACTACATCTCCAAAATTTGTGACACGCTTACATTGATCAGAGCGTCAATAAAACGGTTATTAATATCTCTTACAACTATCTCAATCGATCAAGAATGTTTTGCTGATATTATTCACTTCATTTTTCAGTGTCCTCTCTCGAAATCCCTGAGCATCATTCTCAACTTCCGTGGTTTTGTTATTATCAACTCTCCCTTACCCTTTGGGACATAGGTCATCACCAACGCACGCAACATCTATTTTTACTTTATGAATCAGTGATCAATAAAGATTTTTTAAATTAGCTCACCGTATCTGAGATACAAATAATTGATCAACGACGCTTAAAAAAATTAATCTCCGTATCCGATTTACGAATCAGTCATCAAGAACACTTCACTAACTGTTTTTTTTAAACCCATCAGTGATCAAAAAACCTTAGTAAATGAAAGCCTTCGTATACTCTCAATATGTCTGGTACCAACTCTCCACTAATATAATAGTTGGTGTGTACAGTCTACATCAGTGATCAAAAAGCTTCATTGCTTAATTAAACTTTTCGCATCCCCTCAACATGTCAGTGACGAACATCGCGTCACAATTATAGGAATCCATAACTACTGTTACGGACTCAGTGATGAACAGCGCCTCAAAAAGAAAGGTTTCTATGATCACGAACGCTCAAATAATGTAAAGAGTATCAAAGTCAAGAATTTCACTCGTATGGTCACGAACGCTTCAATAATGTAAAGAGTATTAAAGTGGAGATTTCCACTCGTATGATCACAAACGCTTCAATAATGACGTTCGTGTATCAGCCGGAACTGCACACATTCACGAGAGGCGGCCTCAGCCTCATTAAGGATGCAAGACGCACTTTTCGGCCACGCAGAGGCTCGCAGTCGGCGCTCCTCAAAGCGCTTGAGCCCCTAATTCTCTGAAGCCATCGACAACGAGGTCGCAATACAGCGTAGATTCTTCTCCTCTGAATGCCCTACTCGCTCGACAGCGGCTGAAAACCGCATAACAATGGAGTTCGTGTTTTAGGTATCAGCTATGCTTGCTTTTAAAGACCATGACGAGTGCGCATTACAAAGAACAGAGCATTGGGTCTATGGAGCAGGTCCCAGCACCACCACACGTACACCAAACCTCATGAAGCTGAGCTCGATGCTGCAATGCAACTTCCTCGCTGCGCCTGCCGCCTCAGATGCAACAGGGAGCTCTATAATTAAGTTCGCTTTAATGAGCTTCCGGGCGCAAAGTGCTTAATATTTCTAACTCACCCTCGCGCATTGCAAGCTGTGCGTCTCGGTTGTCCGCTCTTCCCTCGCTCCCTCCCCTCTATCTCGGTCTCTTTACCTGGGGCTGGATTTTAAAGCAATTTACGTGGTCGTGGAGGTGTAGTGGGCTGTGTAAGTTCTTCCAAGGCGACGTAACTGCGCTGCGTCCAGTTTCTTTCGATTAAATTCTTGAATTTAAGTATTTTCAAATGAAATTTTAGCGTACTAATTTTTGAGTGTTGAGCGCTCAAATATCATCTGGGAAACGCATCAATTTCGTGGGTTTTGGCTCGAGAGAGAGCATGCTCCTCAGCCAAGTTGTCTTAAAGAATTTACGCTTTCAGCCACATGGCTACGGTGATCCCCTAAGGAGGCATAAGATAGGCAGTACGCTTGAGTTAGGTTTGTCTCTTCGATACTAATGGGACTGTCGCTCCTAGGGGATACTCTTAGGTTACCTCAGCTATAGATAGACCTTCGGGACTTGGGTTTTTCAAGCCCACTTGGCTTCCTTCAGTTTTCAAGTCATTTTCGCAATCTTTTCTTTGTCTGTTCTTTCTCTTCCTTCCTAACTTGCTATTTCTTTGCGTAGGATACCTTGTTTGAAGCATACTTTATGCACATTTTTCCCCCCGCTTTCTATGTAGAGCTCAAACTGAATGGTCTCTTCTTTTTGATCGCTCGTGATCACAGTGCTGTGACTTAGGAATTTTAATCTAACATACATATCACAATGACGCCGTAAATCATGTAAAAATTTTGTTCCATGCAAATGGCCTCTCCGAGCCTGCGCTACGCACAGTTAATTTCAGTGAATTATTTTTTTTTACATTCGAATTTCAAGGAGACGCTCTAAAGAGCGTCTCCTTCACTTCCCTTACTTTCGACGCTCTTTTGTCATTTTTAGGCTTCGTTGATCAGCGATCTCCTCACACACTGAGGATCTCTGTATTTCTCCTCTAATTACGAATGTTTCACTAATATTTGTCTAACGACCCCGAATTTACTCCACTAATCATGATGCTTCACTAATATCAGTCTCACCCTTGAGTGTTGTCTCAGGGAATCTCTCGGTATCAAGTTTAAATTTATTGTTATTATTAATGCAATTATTATACATCTTTCAGTAAAACATCGAGGTATAAGCCATTTGAGGTGTTTTGCTTGATTTACTCGGTAATCACTCGTGTGTAGCCCGGTCAGTCTCGCTACCTAGCTTCATGGTAGCTTGTTTGCTATGTGCTATCTTTCAATTTTTGAATAAAATCTTTGATAATTCAGTCATAGGCCTGAGATCGCGTTGCGAAGCTGTGTGCTCAATTTTTATCGCTAAATATTAAATTATTAAACCTGAGTCTGAAACACATTAGTCTTTTTCAAATCCATGAACAGTAGCATTCTTATCTTTTTACCTTTTTGTCTCTTTATTTTTATCTTTAATTTAAACCATGTTATGAGACACATCAGTTGAGTCTTTTTCAAATCCATGAACTGCAACATATTCATTTTTTGTTGCATGTTCTTTATTATATTCATCATATTTTCAGCTGACGTGTTCTCAGAGCTCTTCACTTTGGCAGAGAAATTAATTGTTACGTGCTTGACATTTCCTCGCTGAACGTATCTAGCATTTCGCTGTTCAAACAAACGTGTTTGTGGCTAACCGAGTACGTTAGAGCATCGACCGCTGCATGTATTTCGTTTATGAAATAAATGTATGCGTTTTATTTTATTGTATGTCATGTATTTAATTTATGAAGTACATTTCTAATTTCCATTCGATGTGATTTCCACTCGCTCTATGTACTTCATTCCATTTTCATTTCTGATTTCCAGTCGATGAGTATGATATTTTGGTACATAGTTTATTTTTTCAGGACATTGTTCAAGTTCAGTGACATAAATCTAGGAGAGAAAATTTCAACAATAAAAGCAATGAACATTTGTATATATTTGACGATTTGAATATTCGGATCGAAATGCCCTCTTCAACAGTTGAAAATATTCAGGGTAAAATGGCCGATTAAAAATATTTGAAGCGAAATGGCTTGTTTAAAAGTTCAGAATATTCAGAGCGAAATGGCCGGTTCAGCAGCTCAGAATGTGCATAACAAAATGGCCGGTTCAGAATGTTCATAGCGAAATGGCCGGTTCAGCAGGTAATTGAAATTGCCTTCATACCTTCAGTCTCGATGAGGAGAACAAAATGCAGCAAACGCAGCATTCACTGGCCGGCGCTGAGCCAGCTTCAATTAATTGCGAATAACTGCACTGCATAAGAATATAACGTTTACTAGCAGGCCCAAATTACAGGGCATTCAATATCCGCGTCAGCTCTGCGAGCCCGCGGCGTGCCAAATGCTGCGTCGCGCCAAGTTGTGTTGCGTGTCCGACTTGAAACGGGTGTGCGGTCGGAATTTTGTTGAATATAAATGAAAAAGGTGAAAAATGATTACAGCGTGAGATTTATTTTCGGGTGATTATATTAGGAGACGTCTGTCGTTGAATAAGTTTTTATAGTTTGAAATTTTCCGTGCAAACGAGCAATTGACGAACCGTGGTAAATGACGAACAATTTTCGGTATGTACCGCCGGTGAATGATGCGTAAATAATACCGACGAATAACGCATAATATTTATGGATCATGCCCACGAATGGTGCCAAATATTTGACAGATAGTACTGAAAAATTACGAATAATTTTTGATAAATGATACTGTGGAATAACGCACAATATTTGACAGATTACGCTTACAAATGACGTATTTTTTTGGTGGATAAAGCTAACGAATACCGAGCAACATTTGGCAGGTCGTTCCAACGAATTCTGCACAATATTTGGTAGAGTAATGCCAGTAAATACTGCACAATATTTGGCAACTTCCCAACGAATACTGCACAATATTTAACAAACTTTCCCCACGAATACTACGCAATACATAGCAGGGGTCCAAACGAATACTACGCAATACTTGGGAGGGGTCCAAACGAATACTACGCAATACTTGGCAGGGGTCCAAACGAATACTACGCAATACTTGGCAGGGGTCCAAACGAATACTATGCAATACTTGGCAGGGGTCCGAACGAATACTACGCAATACTTGGCAGGGGTCCAAACGAATACTACGCAATACTTGGCAGGGGTCCAAACGAATGCTACGCAATATTTAGCAGGGGTCCAAACGAATACTGCACAATATTTAGCAGGGTTCCCAACGAATACTACACAATATTTAGCAGGGTTCCCAACGAATACTACACAATATTTAGCAGGGTTCCCAACAAATACTACACAATATTTTGCAGGGTTCTCAACGAGTGCTACACAACATTTGGCAAGTGATCCAGACGAATGCATCACAATTTTCAGCAGCGCTGCCGATGATGCGCAAGTGAGCATCAGCGCAGCGTCGATCAAGCGAATTAGAGACAATTAGAAATAATCTCCGCCTTCACTGCAACAATGGCTCGAAATAGAGCACTGCTGTTCCGACCAGCTCTGCGCTCCTCTTAATATATCTGACGCGCTGGCCTGCCTCTGGGTGGTGCTGTGTTGCGTTGGTGTTGGTGGTGTGCTGTGCTGGTGGTGGTGTTGTGTTGGTGGTGGTGTTGTGTTGGTGGTGTGTTGTGTTGGTGGTGTGTTGTGTTGGTGGTGTGTTGTGTTGGTGGTGTGTTGTGTTGGTGGTGTGTTGTGTTGGTGGTGTGTTGTGTTGGTGGTGTGTTGTGTTGGTGGTGTGTTGTGTTGGTGGTGTGTTGTGTTGGTGGTGTGTTGTGTCGGTGGTGTGTTGTGTTGGTGGTGTGTTGTGTTGGCGGTGTGTTGTGTTGGTGGTGTGTTGTGTTGGTGGTGTGTTGTGTTGGTGGTGTGTTGGGTTGGTGGTGGCAATGTGCAGCACAAGGGACGCTCAACGAATATAATGTTCGGTCTCAGCAAGCTGCAGAATATACTCACACCAAACCTACTTTGTACAGGGTGGTGCAGAGAAAACGCATGTTTTCCAATATTGAATTACTGGGACACAATGGATTGAAGAGAATAAAAACAAGCATTAAATGATAGGTTTTTTAATGCAGTTTTTGAAATTACATACCATATTTAGGTTTGGAAAATAATGTCTTTGAGATGACGTCCTTCTTGCTGGATACAAATTTGGATCCTCTTCTGAAAATTACGGGCGGCTCTCTCCAACATCATGTTCGGCACGGCTTCAATTTCCTGACGAATGGAATTCTTAAGGTCATCGAGTGTGCGATGCATGTTGATGCACACTTTTGATTTCAAATATCCCCACAAAAAGAAGTCAAATATCGACAGGTCGGGTGAGCTAGGGGACCAGTGAACATTTGTCGAACCACTTCCATGGATGTTGTACGCTCCAACGCTCCATAGTGGCTAAAACGGCATTGTATGGGCCGTTTGCAAACATTCGTTCACGGTCAATACCCTCTCCAGTCACCGCGTACTAGTGGTTCTAAAAACATGCGTTTCCTCTGCACCACCTCAACATCTTCCACCTTTTTTATATCCTTCTCCATTTTCTAACATCCTTTTCGTTTGTTCAACATCCTTTTCATTTGTTCAACATTCTCTTCCTTTTTTTTACATTCTCTCCCATTTTGCAACATCCTTCTCTATTTTCCTACATCCTAAAATTTCTCACATCCTCGTCCATCCCCAACAATCTTCTCCATTTTCAGTACTCATCACAGTTTCCAATGTTTTCTATTCCCAACATCCATCCCCATTTTCTGTATTCTCCGTTTCTAACACCCACCTATTTCCAAAGTCTTCCTCCATTCCCAACATCTTCCTCCATTCCCAACATCTTCCTCCATTCCCCCAACATCTTCCTCCATTCCCCCAACATCTTCCTCCATTCCCCCGACATCTTCCTCCATTCCCCCAACATCTTCCTCCATTCCCCCAACATCTTCCTCCAGTCCCCCAACATCTTCCTCCATTCCTAACATTTCCAATTCTCAGTAATGAGACCTCTACTCGAAGCCCCGCCTCCATTTCCGACATCCTCCGTTTCCTACATTCTCTTTGATGTTCAACATCCACCTTTATTCCCAAAATCCTGCTCCATTTCCTCCATTATCAATTATCGGCACTCGCCTTTATTCCAAGCCCCTCCCTCCATTTCCTACATTTTCCATTTCCGCCATTCACAACCTCTTCCTCCATTCACAACATCCTCCTTCGTTTCCAATCTCCATTTCTAACATTCTCAACTCTCAGCACTCGCCTCTACTCCAAGCCCCCGCCTCCATTTCCGACATCCTCCGTCTCCTTCATTCGCCTCCATTTGCCCGTCGCTAATTGCCAGGACGCCAAAGACGGCGTCGTCAGACGCAACATCGTAAGGAGGACTTTAAGCAAACTTGATTACGGCGACAACTCGGCAACTTTAAAGCAACTCTGAGTGCCGTAACTTGTTTAAGACATTTGCAGATGTCCACTGGACTCATCCCGAGCACCTACGAGCTGTCGCTACTACACAGGGAAGTATTGGCACGAGTAATTCAAATTTTATTCCCTTGCTGGAGACTGGAGTAATTTGGGGCAGAAGTTACCCCAAGATCGTGTACTGCGCCTCGCAAGTGAGCTGTTGCTGCGAGTTTGTGCCCAAACGAAATTACCGGGAAGCTTTACGCTAAAGTTCAGTTTGAGCGCAGGAGAAGTCTTGTTTAATTGTTGTGAATGTGTATTGATTTAAATATTTCCGAATCTCGACGCTATTTCACACACGCACTTTCGACCACTCAGTAACGCGGTATGTGAAAGAAATGAAACGAATGACGTGCATTACAGAAAACATTATTCATGAGTGACATAATACATGGTATTTAGATGCCCGAAACTTGGGGCTGCGTTCCACCACAGAGGACACCAAACAACAACTGCAGTGTTGAGCGGAAATTGTGGAGTTGTTTAGAAACTTGGAGTGAGCTGAAATTTGCAAACTACTCTTGACCAGATATATAGTTCGTTGTATTGCAGCCCTTCTTGTGAGTGTATAAATATAAGTGCATCCAGAACCGGTGCGTTACGCGAGCTGGTCCGCAGAACTTGAAGGTCCGCAGTTTGTTGCATAGAGGTCTTGATTGTTCATTGCTAGGAAAAATTGATTGTTCATTGCTAGGAAAAATTGATTGTTCATTGCTTGGAAAAATTGATTGTTTGCTGCTTTTAAAAATTGATTGTTTATTGCTTGGAAAAGTCCCCTCAGGGGGATACAACTATTGTATCTATGGGAATTAGCGCTCCCAGGGGAATCATGTGAGGGCCCGAGCTAAAGGTTAGGTAGGCTTCCTTTTTGTTGTATTAAAATAGGTTTTTGTTTCGTTACGGACCATCTTTTTTCGGTTCACTGCTGTCTTGTTTTTCAGCACCTCCTACTTTCTTCTTCAATTTTTTTCTTGTTTCATGAACTTCTTTCCTAGCTTACTGTTTCTGTGCACCTTGTGCATAGATTCCGCGTTCCCTCAACTCTATACTAAATGGTGCCTTCCTCTTTCCTCTCTTGGAACATCTTTGTCGTGGTTAAGGGCGGCTAAAACTTTCTTATATAATAATAATAATAATAATAATAATGCTTGGAAAAGTTGATTATCCATTGCTTGGAAAAGTTTGTTTGTTGCTTGGAAAAGTTGATTGTTGGTTGCGTGGAAAAGTCATTCATTTACTGCATAGCAAATTCTTTCATTCATTACATGAGAAAATTTCATATGAACTCTCTCTCGGGTGGAGCGAAGGAGCACAAGGAGCAGGATCAACACCAGAAATCGACGTTCACGGCCGTGTCCTGCGCTGCTCGCTAGAGGGGCAGGCAGGCAGCATCCCCGGCAGTCTATTAAACTGGAGACTAAGATGCTCCTCACCCAGAAACCCATTACCGCGCCAGTTGATTGACCCAGTTGGTCCAGCTAACTGGGGACGATGTATACAACTGCAGTGCAACTGTGTGTGCAGTTACAGTAATACAAGCGCTGTCGGCAACGTGTTTGATGTTATTGCTATTGTAGCTTAAAGTTACAATGATGCAAGCGCTGTTCGGAGTGTTTTTGATGTTATTGTTATTGTAGCTTCAAGTTACAGTAATACAAGCCCTGGCGAGAACATGTTTATTATTATTATTATTGTAGCTTAAAGGTCCAGTAATACAAACGCTGTTCGTAATTTATTTAATGTTATGGTTATTGTAGCTTATTGGCTTCGTTACAGGAACTGTGCATATAAAGACTGTAGCAGGATTACTGTGCTACAGTTACTGCAGTTACAGCTAGAGTAGTACAACATTTATACTGTGCCCACTGTATTTACAGTTGTTGTAGTTCAACCGCTTTTTTCATAAAGTGTATATACGAATTTGCTTACCAAATTCCTGACGTTCATGGTAAACGTACGAGTGTTGGTAGTTGAAGCGAGGGACATTAGAGGGGAATTTTCCCTGAGGGATGTAGATATTGTATTTGTGGAAATTAGCACCCCCAGGGGGAGAATGCGAGGTCCCAAGCTCAGAGTAGGGTAGGCCTTCTTCATTGAAATATCATAGAATTTGTTCTTTTATTCTATTAAGGACCACTTTTTTCGGTTCAACACTGTCCTGTTTTCAGCATCTCTGAATTGTGACTCCTCATCTTGTACTTACGATCACCTTAGAGTGTAGCATTGCAGTCGTGCGTCGTAATCCTACGTCTTGGTCCTACGTCACAGTCGTGCGTCAGATTCCTACGTCTTAGTCCTCCGTCACAGTCCTACGGTACAGTCGCGCAACCTGAGCGAAGACTGAGGCGTGATGTCTTGCTGCGGTGCGGGGCCTGAATTGCCAGACGGACTGACGGGTACTGCCTCCTGCAGCCCCCGCACGCCTGCACCGCCTCCAAATCAGATCCACCGCCTCAGCACCCCTGCCGCCACCACTTCGGATCCACCACCTCTCCACCACTACAACTATTCCCTCCCCTCTACCCCCACCAACTCTGATCCTCCCTCACCACCCCTCCACTACCTCGCCATAATCCATTCTCCACCGCCACCACCTCTCCACCACCTCTCCACCACCTCTCCACCACCTCACCACCACCCCTCCACCGCCCATAATCACACAAATCGATGACTCCAGAACACAAAGTCTACGTTACCGCCGCCACATTCTGTCCACAAGACTCCAATTCCACAAGGCTCTCACTGCTTGAAATAACCAGCGGTTATAATGCAGGGAGGCTTGCTGTAGGCTTATCGGGCTTGTTTTAGGCCTACTGGGCTTGTTGTAAGCCTACTGGGCTTGTTGTAGGCCTACTGGGCTTGTTGTAGGCCTACTGGGCTTGTTGTAAGCCTACTGGGCTTGTTTTAAGCCTACTGGGCTTGTTGTAGGCCTACTGGGTTCGTTTTAGGCCTACTGTTTTTTTGTAGGCCTCTTTTTTGGTGCTTTTTTAAAGGCTCACCAGCTCATTGTGAGTATATCAGACGTGTTGTAGTCTCACGCGATCAGTTTTATTCTTTCCAGGCTAATTCAAAACCTACGAGTACCGTTTTAGGTCTACCAGACCGGCTGCAACCCTATCAGACCTGTTGTATGATTCCCAGATGTCTAAGGTCGATCAGGCCTTTTTTGGGCCTATCGTAATTGTTGTAGGTCTACTAAGCCCATTGACCACCCCGAAGGGGGGAAAGGGGGGGGGGGTTGCTGAAGGGGATTGTCCCTAACACGGTGACGGCGTATTGGGACATGTGTGGGCTACTTGCTAAATTTCTCATTCATTTATCTGGGTAAATGAACATTTCAATCCTTTCAATACCATTTTTTAGAAAAGATTTCAGCATACGAGGTATAATATCAAAGGACCGTTACGTTTTTCGCACTTCTGAGAAAAGATGAAAATCTTTTCATGCTCTAAAGACGTTTTTCAAACTCGGTTACTTACAGCATGATTTGAACAACCGTGGTGACTGCGCAAACGCAGTCAACGCATGAAGAGCCGTATTTGGCAGAGGCTTTGTCTAGTTTGACTTAGCGCTGCTTAGGGAGATGAGTAAGATGCTCCGGAGGGGTCCACTGATAATGTCTGTGGTCTTGTCAGTGTGCAAATGTGAAGCAACGCCTTTCTATGGCTCCTCGAGCTGTCCTCTGCTGACGCAGCAAATCTTGTTGCCTGAGTCTGTTGTGTGTTTGAATTTATAGATGCGTGCTTCTTTATTTTCATTCTTTACTTGTCTGTCTCTCTTGTGGGGAGGTTGGAGGATCGTGCAACCGACCTCGGGTACGAGTGCCTTCGTTTTTTATTCTTTTTTGTTATATTTTTTCCGTTACGTTGAGATTAAGCTCTTTTGTCGCCACCCCTCAGGGGGATACAGATATTGTATCTATGTGAATTAGCGCTCCCAGGGGAAAAATGTGAGGGCCCGAGCTGAGAGTTAGGTAGGCCTTCTTTTTGTTGAAATAAAATGTTTTTTGTTATGTTAAGGACCACCTTTTTTCGGTTCACTACTGTCCTGTTTTTCAGCACCTCTGACTTTCTTCTTCAAATTTTATCTTGTTTCGTGAACTTCTTTCTCAACTTTACTGTTTCTATGCCCCTTCTGCATAGATTCCTCATTCTCTTATCTTCATACTAAATGGTGCCTTCCTCCTTCCTCTCTTCGATACGCTCTTTTTTGTAGCGGTTAGGGAGGCTTAAACTAACTTATAATCTAATCTAATCTTTTGTCGCCAACATTGAGAGCTGTGAGGTGACATATAATTGACTCACAACGCTGCTCTCGGTGGGATCGATGCAAGTTGACATAAAATGCTGATGCTCTAATAATAATAAAATAAATATTATAAATATAATTAGGTATAAGTTTAAGATATATATACATATATATATTAAAATAATACTGATGCACAAATTAATATTTGCCTCTAAATTAAGATACTCGGTCTTTTCAGGCTTTTTTTTGACCAGGCCTCAGTCTATGCCAAGCAGGTATGTATGTCGGAGGCCTGCTAAGACGTTTTTGGAGCCAATATCCAATAATGCATTGGATAAGACGTTTCCCCTAGAAAAAATTATTTTGAAAATAGTGAGCTTTTATAGCCTACAAATTATGTTCACATAAACCCTAAGACCTTATAACAGTTTTATGCTAGCTAAGTAATTAACAGCAACACCCTGCCTTTGGCCGGCCAATATTTACCGTACGCAGTTTTTAGCACGTCATAGTGAAATATTAAGCTTAAAATCCGTGGACTTTAGAGCCAAATCGATGACATCCCACTCTCGACGTAGTGAAATATTAGATTCAAAAACCGTAGAGTTGCGTTTTAAAACCCCTAAATTTTTTCATTACTGCAACACTAGTCAAACAATACGATGCATGCACAGGGAGCAGTAATTTCATCCAATAAGAAGATATGGCACAAAAATTTTCCTCGTTCAAGTTTTCCTCGCAGAGACCCACGTGGGTGGAAAAGCAGAGACTTACGTGGGTAATACCGCAAACATTCATGTGAGTGACAGAGACCCAAGTGAACTTGAGAGAAGAAGCCCACGCGAATAACAGCCAAGAGACTCGAGTGAATGACAGCAAAGAGACCCCCGTGGGTGACAGAGCAGACACCGTGGGGGACAGAAGCCCCCTTGAGTT
This sequence comes from Morinoia aosen, assembly GCA_030386875.1. NCBI lineage: Eukaryota > Metazoa > Arthropoda > Malacostraca > Amphipoda > Talitridae > Morinoia > Morinoia aosen. Next base: position 71,236,430 of record CM059575.1, read on the forward strand.
TGAAAGCAGAGACCCACGTGGGTGACAGCAGAGAGACTATCACCATAGATCCCCCCATCACAACACCCATTCCCCCCCATCCCCCCCCCGCACCGAAGACACTCCGGTCAGCCGCTGCCGTGCGTCGGACTCCGGCAAAATTGCCTCCCGTTTTTACGGCCGAGGTGCGACGGCGGGGATGAACTTTTACAGCAGCGCCGTGGCGAGTTAATTATTGGCGGCTGCATTGATTGGAGCGGCGGCAAGCATCGCTTATTGGCGGGTCTCTGGCAGTCTTTGTGTTGGGTGGGGTGGTGCATCGTCTTGTTGGGTGTTGTGTGGGGTGGTGTGCTGTGCTGTCTTGTTGGGTGTTGTGTGGGGTGGTGTGCTGTCTTGTTGGGTGTTGTGTGGGGTGGTGCATCGTCTTGTTGGGTGTTGTGTGGGGTGGTGTGTTGTCTTGTTGGGTGTTGTGTGGGGTGGTGTGCTGTCTTGTTGGGTGTTGTGTGGGGTGGTGTGCTGTCTTGTTGGGTGTTGTGTGGGGTGGTGTGCTGTCTTGTTGGGTGTTGTGTGGGGTGGTGTGGTGCTGTGTTGTTGGGTGTTGTGTGGGGTGGTGTGCTGTCTTGTTGGGTGTTGTGTGGGGTGGTGTGCTGTCTTGTTGGGTGTTGTGTGGGGTGGTGTGGTGCTGTCTTGTTGGGTGTTGTGTGGGGTGGTGTGGTGCTGTCTTGTTTGGTGTTGTGTGGGGTGGTGTGCTGTCTTGTTTGGTGTTGTGTTTGGTGGTGCGCTGTCGTGTGGGATGTTGTGTGGGGTGGTGTGCTGTCTTGTTGGATGTTGTGTGGGGTGGTGTGCTGTCTTGTTGGGTGTTGTGTGGGGTGGTGTGCTGTCTTGTTGGGTGCGAGTCTGGCGGTGACATTGAGTTTAGTAATTAGAATATTGAAAGTCCTTCATAATGTTTCATATTCAGGCATTCTTGCAATAATATCCGCGGTTGTGATGCTCTCTGTGTTGTAACGCATCCAATAAGGCTGATCACTTTCTAAAGTACACGCACTATACGTCCCAGAATTATACCCACACAATACCACAGAATTACACCAGAAGAACCCCGCAGTACCACAACCACACCCACACAACACCACACAGCATCACACCCACACAACACCACACAGCATCGCACCCACACAAAACCACAGCATCACACCCACACAACACCACACAGCATCGCACCCACACAAAACCACAGCATAACACCCACACAACACCACACAGCATCACACCCACACAAAACCACTGCATCACACCCACACAAAACCACAGCATCACACCCACACAAAACCATTGCATCACACCCACACAAAACCACAGCATCACACCCACACAAAACCACAGCATCGCACCCACACAAAACCACAGCATCACACCCACACAACACCACACAGCATCACACCCACACAAAACCACAGCCTCACACAGCACCACACAAGAGCATCACGCAGCCCTCCTAATGCAGCAGAGTTAAGCCTCTGAGCCGCTCTAGAATACTTGCTCACAACGCGGGCATCTTAGACTCGTAACTAGCGTGTACATGTGTGTGCGTGTGTGTATATGTGTGTGTAAATGTGTGTGTGTGTGTGTATGTGTGTGTATGTGTGTGTGTGTGTGTGTTTAGGTGTGTGTGTGTGTGTGTGCGTGTACGTAATTGTATTTGTGTGTAGGCGTGGGCGTTTTGTGTGTGCGTAATTTGTGTGTAAGCAAAGCGTATGTGTGCGTAATCGCATTAGTGTGTACTCGTGTGGGCGCACACGCCGCACACATACACACACACACGCCGGCCAGCCTGCAGGCACGAGGAGGTGTTGCCAGTCTCCAGCGGCCCTCAGGAGCCTCAAGCAGATCATCAAAGGGAATTCCGCTAGCCGCCTCGCTCCAACTTAGCGGGAAACCCTCCAGCCTAGCGCTTGCCGCGCAGCTACTCAAAGGGAGAGTTCTGTTGCAGCTGTGTGTTGCAGCTGTGTGTTTGTTGCAGTTGTGTGTTGCAGCTGTGTGTTGCAGCTGTGTTGCAGCTGTGTGTGTGTTGCAGCTGTGTGTGTGTTGCAGCTGTGTGTGTGTTGCAGCTGTGTGTGTGTTGCAGCTGTGTGTGTTGCAGCTGTGTGTGTGTTGCAGCTGTGTGTGTTGTAGCTGTGTGTTGCAGCTGTGTGTTTGTTGCAGTTGTGTGTTGCAGCTGTGTGTGTGTTGCAGCTGTGTGTGTGTTGTAGCTGTGTGTGTGTTGTAGCTGTGTGTTGCAGCTGTGTGTTTGTTGCAGTTGTGTGTTGCAGCTGTGTGTTGCAGCTGTGTGTGTGTTGCAGCTGTGTGTGTGTTGCAGCTGTGTGTGTGTTGCAGCTGTGTGTGTGTTGTAGCTGTGTGTTTGTTGCAGCTGTGTGTTTGTTGCAGCTGTGTGTTTGTTGCAGCTGTGTGTTTGTTGCAGCTGTGTGTTTGTTGCAGCTGTGTGTTTGTTGCAGCTGTGTGTTTGTTGCAGCTGTGTGTTTGTTGCAGCTGTGTGTTTGTTGCAGCTGTGTTTGTTGCAGCTGTGTGTTGCAGATGTGTGTTGCAGATGTGTGTTGCAGATGTGTGTTGCAGATGTGTGTTGCAGATGTGTGTGTGTGTTGCAAATATGTGTGTAACGTGCAGCAACAGCAAGCACTGCAGCTGTCTGCACCGCAGCTGTACACTAAAAGTTCGCCAAACCTCACAAAACTTTCCCTTCGTTTCAGCATCTCCATCAGTGGAATACAAATTATCTTTCTGCAGAGCTTCATTCAACGCGCGCCGTGCGGTGGTGAGGAGATGTGTTAGGTGTTGCGAACTTGCGCTCTGAGCTGCCTCGTCCGGCGCAAGTTTGTGCGAGCTGGGCTGTTTTATTGTCTTCTTACTGCTGTGTTGGTGCTGTGTTGGTGCTGTGTTGGTGCTGTGTTGGTGTTGTGTTGGTGCTGTGTTGGTGCTGTGTTGGTGCCGTGTTGGTGCTGTGTTGGTGCTGTGTTGGTGTTGTGTTGGTGTTGTGTTGGTGTTGTGTTGGTGCTGTGTTGGTGCTGTGTTGGTGCTGTGTTGGTGTTGTGTTGGTGCTGTGTTGGTGTTGTGTTGGTGCTGTGTTGGTGCTGTGTTGGTGTTGTGTTGGTGCTGTGTTGGTGCTGTGTTGGTGCTGTGTTGGTGCTGTGTTGGTGTTGTGTTGGTGCTGTGTTGGTGCTGTGTTGGTGCTGTGTTGGTGCTGTGTTGGTGCTGTGTTGGTGTTGTGTTCGTGCTGTGTTGGTGCTGTGTTGGTGTTGTGTTGGTGCTGTGTTGGTGCTGTGTTGGTGCTGTGTTGGTGTTGTGTTGGTGCTGTGTTGGTGTTGTGTTGGTGTTGTGTTGGTGCTGTGTTGGTGTTGTGTTGGTGCTGTGTTGGTGTTGTGTTGGTGCTGTGTTGGTGCTGTGTTGGTGCTGTGTTGGTGCTGTGTTGGTGCTGTGTTGGTGCTGTGTTGGTGCTGTGTTGGTGCTGTGTTGGTGCTGTGTTGGTGCTGTGTTGGTGTTGTGTTGGTGCTGTGTTGGTGCTGTGTTGGTGCTGTGTTGGTGCTGTGTTGGTGCTGTGTTGGTGCTGTGTTGGTGCTGTGTTGGTGCTGTGTTGGTGCTGTGTTGGTGCTGTGTTGGTGCTGTGTTGGTGCTGTGTTGGTGTTGTGTTGGTGCTGTGTTGGTGTTGTGTTGGTGTTGTGTTGGTGTTGTGTTGGTGCTGTGTTGGTGTTGTGTTGGTGTTGTGTTGGTGCTGTGTTGGTGTTGTGTTGGTGTTGTGTTGGTGCTGTGTTGGTGCTGTGTTGGTGCTGTGTTGGTGCTGTGTTGGTGCTGTGTTGGTGTTGTGTTGGTGCTGTGTTGGTGCTGTGTTGGTGCTGTGTTGGTGTTGTGTTGGTGCTGTGTTGGTGCTGTGTTGGTGCTGTGTTGGTGCTGTGTTGGTGCTGTGTTGGTGCTGTGTTGGTGCTGTGTTGGTGTTGTGTTGGTGCTGTGTTGGTGCTGTGTTGGTGCTGTGTTGGTGCTGTGTTGGTGCTGTGTTGGTGCTGTGTTGGTGCTGTGTTGGTGCTGTGTTGGTGCTGTGTTGGTGCTGTGTTGGTGCTGTGTTGGTGCTGTGTTGGTGCTGTGTTGGTGCTGTGTTGGTGCTGTGTTGGTGCTGTGTTGGTGCTGTGTTGGTGTTGTGTTGGTGCTGTGTTGGTGTTGTGTTGGTGCTGTGTTGGTGCTGTGTTGGTGCTGTGTTGGTGCTGTGTTGGTGCTGTGTTGGTGCTGTGTTGGTGTTGTGTTGGTGCTGTGTTGGTGCTGTGTTGGTGTTGTGTTGGTGCTGTGTTGGTGCTGTGTTGGTGCTGTGTTGGTGTTGTGTTGGTGCTGTGTTGGTGCTGTGTTGGTGCTGTGTTGGTGCTGTGTTGGTGCTGTGTTGGTGCTGTGTTGGTGCTGTGTTGGTGCTGTGTTGGTGTTGTGTTGGTGCTGTGTTGGTGCTGTGTTGGTGCTGTGTTGGTGCTGTGTTGGTGCTGTGTGGGTGCTGTGTGGGTGCTGTGTGGGTGCTGTGTTGGTGCTGTGTTGGTGCTGTGTTGGTGCTGTGTTGGTGCTGTGTTGGTGCTGTGTTGGTGCTGTGTTGGTGCTGTGTTGGTGCCGTGTTGGTGCCGTGTTGGTGCTGTGTTGGTGCTGTGTTGGTGCCGTGTTGGTGCTGTGTTGGTGCTGTGTTGGTGCTGTGTTGGTGTTGTGTTGGTGCTGTGTTGGTGCTGTGTTGGTGCTGTGTTGGTGCTGTGTTGGTGCTGTGTTGGTGCTGTGTTGGTGCTGTGTTGGTGCTGTGTTGGTGCTGTGTTGGTGCTGTGTTGGTGCTGTGTGGGTGCTGTGTGGGTGCTGTGTGGGTGCTGTGTGGGTGCTGTGTTGGTGCTGTGTTGGTGCTGTGTTGGTGCTGTGTTGGTGCTGTGTGGGTGCTGTGTGGGTGCTGTGTTGGTGCTGTGTTGGTGCTGTGTTGGTGCTGTGTTGGTGCTGTGTTGGTGCTGTGTTGGTGCTGTGTTGGTGCTGTGTTGTGCGCTGGTGCTGTGTGGTGCGTAGGTGCTGTTTGGTGCGTTGGTGCTGTGTTGGTGCGTTGGTGCTGTGTTGGTGCGTTGGTGCTGTGTTGGTGCGTTGGTGCTGTGTTGGTGCGTTGGTGCTGTGTTGGTGCGTTGCTGCTGTGTTGGTGCGTTGCTGCTGTGTTGGTGCGTTGCTGCTGTGTTGGTGCGTTGGTGCTGTGTTGGTGCGTTGGTGCTGTGTTGGTGCGTTGGTGCTGTGTTGGTACGTAGGTGCTGTGTTGGTGCGTTGCTGCTGTGTTGGTGCGTTGCTGCTGTGTTGGTGCGTTGCTGCTGTGTTGGTGCGTTGCTGCTGTGTTGGTGCGTTGCTGCTGTGTTGGTGCGTTGCTGCTGTGTTGGTGCGTTGGTGCTGTGTTGGTGCGTTGGTGCTGTGTTGGTGCGTTGGTGCTGTGTTGGTGCGTTGGTGCTGTGTTGGTCCGTTTGTGCTGTGTTGGTCCGTTGGTGCTGTGTTGGTGCGTTGGTGCTGTGTTGGTGCGTTGGTGCTGTGTTGGTGCGTTGGTGCTGTGTTGGTGCGTTGGTGCTGTGTTGGTGCGTTGGTGCTCTGTTGGTGCGTTGGTGCTGTGTTGGTGCGTTGGTGCTGTGTTGGTGCGTTGGTGCTGTGTTGGTGCTTTGGTGCTGTGTTGGTGCGTTGCTGCTGTGTTGGTGCGTTAGTCTAGAGAAGAGAAGTTCTCAGTCAAGCAGGAAGCCAGTTTGAAGTCATCATAGTTTGACGTTATGACCTACTCCTTTCTCCCATCACAGCAGCATAATAAGAACAATTCATGCACAAATTACGTATATGTGGGATAACTTACATCGATTTTGATTTATACGTGACAATGGCTTTATCCAAGCACAGAATTCTCCAGCCATAAATTCTAAATCATTTGACGGGCAATAAATGCTTGGTAAAATTCGTACTCAATTTCTGGCGCTGAAACTTGAAACCACTAAAGAGCAATTCTGGTGTTTACATCTAAATCTATGCTTGCTTGAAGCCTGGACTTGTTCGCTGTATTTATTTACATTATTTTGAATTCGTTGATATTTTGGTTGGTTGGTTTCTTTCCATGTTCCTGTAGCCGACCTCCTCACTGACCGATATGGAGTTATTAATTATTATGTTCGCATTTCTTGCCTTGATTTGCGAACATTGCTGGCTCCCATCACAGGTCAACTCTTTCTTGCTCAAAATTGCTGCAGCTACACCGAAACCGATACAGCGTCGGTTGATACCGATAGAGCGCCGGTTGATACCGATAGAGCGCCGGTTGATACAGATAGAGCGCCGGTTGATACCGATAGAGCGCCGGTTGATACAGATAGAGCGGCGGTTGATACCGATAGAGCGCCGGTTGATACAGATAGAGCGCCGGTTGATACCGATAGAGCGCCGGTTGATACAGATAGAGCGCCGGTTGATACAGATAGAGCGCCGGTTGATACAGATAGAGCGCCGGTTGAGACCGATAGAGCGTCGGTTGAGACCAATACAGCGTCGGTTGAGACCGATACTGCGTCGGTTGAGACCGATACAGCGCCGGTTGAGACCGATACAACGTCGGTTGAGACCGATAAAGCGGCGGTTGAGACCGATACAGCGGCGGTTGAGACCGATACAGCGGCGGTTGAGACCAATACAGCGTCGGTTGAGACCAATACAGCGTCGGTTGAGACCAATACAGCGTCGGTTGAGACCCGCAGCGTCGGTTGAGACCCGCAGCGTCGGTTGAGACCGATACAGCGTCGGTTGAGACCGATACAGCGTCGGTTGAGACCAATACAGCGTCGGTTGAGACCAATACAGCGTCGGTTGAGACCAATACAGCGTCGGTTGAGACCGATAAAGCGTCGGTTGAGACCGATAAAGCGTTGGTTGAGACCGATAAAGCGTCGGTTGAGACCAATACAGCGTCGGTTGAGACCAATACAGCGTCGGTTGAGACCAATACAGCGTCGGTTGAGACCAATACAGCGTCGGTTGAGACCAATACAGGGTCGGTTGAGACCAATACAGGGTCGGTTGAGACCGATACAGGGTCGGTCGAGACCGATACAGCGTCGGTCGAGACCGATACAGCGTCGGTTGAGACCGATACAGCGTCGGTTGATACCGATACAGCGTCGGTTGAGACCGATACAGCGTCGATTGAGACCGATACAGCGTCGGTTGAGACCGATACAGCGTCGGTTGAGACCGATACAGCGTCGGTTGAGACCGATACAGCGTCGGTTGAGACCGATACAGCGTCGGTTGAGACCGATACAGCGTCGGTTGAGAGCGATACAGCGTCGGTTGAGACCGATACAGCGTCGGTTGAGAGCGATACAGCGTCGGTTGAGACCGATACAGCGTCGGTTGAGACCGATACAGCGTCGGTTGAGACCGATACAGCGTCAGTTGAGACCGATACAGCGTCGGTTGAGACCGATACAGCGTCGGTTGAGACCGATACAGCGTCGGTTGAGACCGATACAGCGTCGGTTGAGACCGATACAGCGTCGGTTGAGACCGATACAGCGTCGGTTGAGACCGATACAGCGTCGGTTGAGACCGATACAGCGTCGGTTGAGACCGATACAGTGTCGGTTGAGACCGATACAGTGTCGGTTGAGACCGATACAGCGTCGGTTGAGACCGATACAGCGTCGGTTGAGACCGATACAGCGTCGGTTGAGACCGATACAGCGTCGGTTGAGACCGATACAGCGTCGGTTGAGACCGATACAGCGTCGGTTGAGACCGATACAGCGTCGGTTGAGACCGATACAGCGTCGGTTGGGACCGATACAGCGTCGGTTGGGACCGATACAGCGTCGGTTGGGACCGATACAGCGTCGGTTGGGACCGATACAGCGTCGGTTGGGACCGATACAGCGTCGGTTGGGACCGATACAGCGTCGGTTGGGACCGATACAGCGTCGGTTGGGACCGATATAGCGTCGGTTGGGACCGATACAGCGTCGGTTGAGACCGATACAGCGTCGGTTGAGACCGATACAGCGTCGGTTGAGACCGATACAGCGTCGGTTGAGACCGATACAGCGTCGGTTGAGACCGATACAGCGTCGGTTGAGACCGATACAGCGTCGGTTGAGACCGATACAGCGTCGGTTGAGACCGATACAGCGTCGGTTGAGACCGATACAGCGTCGGTTGAGACCGATACAGCGTCGGTTGAGACCGATACAGCGTCGGTTGAGACCGATAAAGCGGCGGTTGAGACCGATAAAGCGGCGGTTGAGACCGATAAATCGGCGATTGAGACCGATAAAGCGGCGGTTGAGACCGATAAAGCGACGGTTGAGACCGATAAAGCGGCGGTTGAGACCGATAAAGCGGCGGTTGAGACCGATAAAGTGGTGGTTGAGACCGATAAAACGGCGGTTGAGACCGATAAAGCGGCGGTTGAGACCGATAAAGCGTCGGTTGAGACCAATACAGCGTCGGTTGAGACCAATACAGCGTCGGTTGAGACCAATACAGCGTCGGTTGAAACCAATACAGCGTCGGTTGAGACCAATACAGCGTCGGTTGAGACCAATACAGCGTCGGTTGAGACCGATACAGCGTCGGTTGAGACCGATACAGCGTCGGTTGAGACCGATACAGCGTCGGTTGAGACCGATACAGCGTCGGTTGAGACCAATACAGCGTCGGTTGAGACCAATACAGCGTCAGTTGAGACCGATACAGCGTCGGTTGAGACCGATACAGCGTCGGTTGAGACCGATACAGCGTCGGTTGAGACCGATACTGGGTCGGTTGAGACCGATACAACGTCGGTTGAGACCGATAAAGCGGCGGTTGAGACCGATACAGCGGCGGTTGAAACCGATACAGCGGCGGTTGAGACCAATACAGCGTCGGTTGAGACCAATACAGCGTCGGTTGAGACCAATACAGCGTCGGTTGAGACCAGTGCAGCGTCGGTTGAGACCGATACAGCGTCGGTTGAGACCGATACAGCGTCGGTTGAGACCGATACAGCGTCGGTTGAGACCAATACAGCGTCGGTTGAGACCAATACAGCGTCGGTTGAGACCAATACAGCGTCGGTTGAGACCGATAAAGCGTCGGTTGAGACCGATAGAGCGTCGGTTGAGACCAATACAGCGTCGGTTGAGACCAATACAGCGTCGGTTGAGACCAATACAGCGTCGGTTGAGATCAATACAGCGTCGGTTGAGAATAATACAGCGTCGGTTGAGACCAATACAGCGTCGGTTGAGACCAATACAGGGTCGGTTGAGACCAATACAGGGTCGGTTCAGACCAATACAGGGTCGGTTCAGACCAATACAGGGTCGGTTCAGACCAATACAGGGTCGGTTGAGACCGATACAGCGTCGGTTGAGACCGATACAGCGTCGGTTGAGACCGATACAGCGTCGGTTGAGACCGATACAGCGTCGGTTGAGACCGATACAGCGTCGGTTGAGATCGATAAAGCGTCGGTTGAGACCGATAAAGCGTCGGTTGAGACCGATAAAGCGTCGGTTGAGACCGATGCAGCGTCGGTTGAGACCGATGCAGCGTCGGTTGAGACCGATGCAGCGTCGGTTGAGACCAATGCAGCGTCGGTTGAGACCAATGCAGCGTCGGTTGAGACCAATGCAGCGTCGGTTGAGATCAATGCAGCGTCGGTTGAGACCGATACAGCGTCGGTTGAGACCGATACAGCGTCGGTTGAGACCGATACAGCGTCGGTTGAGACCGATACAGCGTCGGTTGAGACCGATACAGCGTCGGTTGAGACCGATACAGCGTCGGTTGAGACCGATACAGCGTCGGTTGAGACCGATACAGCGTCGGTTGAGACCGATACAGCGTCGGTTGAGACCGATACAGCGTCGGTTGAGACCGATACAGTGTCGGTTGAGACCGATACAGTGTCGGTTGAGACCGATACAGCGTCGGTTGAGACCGATACAGCGTCGGTTGAGACCGATACAGCGTCGGTTGAGACCGATACAGCGTCGGTTGAGACCGATACAGCGTCGGTTGAGACCGATACAGCGTCGGTTGAGACCGATACAGCGTCGGTTGAGACCGATACAGCGTCGGTTGAGACCGATACAGCGTCGGTTGGGACCGATACAGCGTCGGTTGGGACCGATACAGCGTCGGTTGGGACCGATACAGCGTCGGTTGGGACCGATACAGCGTCGGTTGGGACCGATACAGCGTCGGTTGGGACCGATACAGCGTCGGTTGGGACCGATACAGCGTCGGTTGAGACCGATACAACGTCGGTTGAGACCGATACAGCGTCGGTTGAGACCGATACAGCGTCGGTTGAGACCGATACAGCGTCGGTTGAGACCGATACAGCGTCGGTTGAGACCGATACAGCGTCGGTTGAGACCGATACAGCGTCGGTTGAGACCGATACAGCGTCGGTTGAGACCGATACAGCGTCGGTTGAGACCGATACAGCGTCGGTTGAGACCGATACAGCGTCGGTTGAGACCGATACAGCGTCGGTTGAGACCGATACAGCGTCGGTTGAGACCGATACAGCGTCGGTTGAGACCGATAAAGCGGCGGTTGAGACCGATAAAGCGGCGGTTGAGACCGATAAATCGGCGATTGAGACCGATAAAGCGGCGGTTGAGACCGATAAAGCGACGGTTGAGACCGATAAAGCGGCGGTTGAGACCGATAAAGCGGCGGTTGAGACCGATAAAGTGGCGGTTGAGACCGATAAAACGGCGGTTGAGACCGATAAAGCGGCGGTTGAGACCGATAAAGCGTCGGTTGAGACCAATACAGCGTCGGTTGAGACCAATACAGCGTCGGTTGAGACCAATACAGCGTCGGTTGAAACCAATACAGCGTCGGTTGAGACCAATACAGCGTCGGTTGAGACCAATACAGCGTCGGTTGAGACCGATACAGCGTCGGTTGAGACCGATACAGCGTCGGTTGAGACCGATACAGCGTCGGTTGAGACCGATACAGCGTCGGTTGAGACCAATACAGCGTCGGTTGAGACCAATACAGCGTCAGTTGAGACCGATACAGCGTCGGTTGAGACCGATACAGCGTCGGTTGAGACCGATACAGCGTCGGTTGAGACCGATACTGGGTCGGTTGAGACCGATACAACGTCGGTTGAGACCGATAAAGCGGCGGTTGAGACCGATACAGCGGCGGTTGAAACCGATACAGCGGCGGTTGAGACCAATACAGCGTCGGTTGAGACCAATACAGCGTCGGTTGAGACCAATACAGCGTCGGTTGAGACCAGTGCAGCGTCGGTTGAGACCGATACAGCGTCGGTTGAGACCGATACAGCGTCGGTTGAGACCGATACAGCGTCGGTTGAGACCAATACAGCGTCGGTTGAGACCAATACAGCGTCGGTTGAGACCAATACAGCGTCGGTTGAGACCAATACAGCGTCGGTTGAGACCAATACAGCGTCGGTTGAGACCGATAAAGCGTCGGTTGAGACCGATAGAGCGTCGGTTGAGACCGATAGAGCGTCGGTTGAGACCAATACAGCGTCGGTTGAGACCAATACAGCGTCGGTTGAGACCAATACAGCGTCGGTTGAGATCAATACAGCGTCGGTTGAGAATAATACAGCGTCGGTTGAGACCAATACAGCGTCGGTTGAGACCAATACAGGGTCGGTTGAGACCAATACAGGGTCGGTTCAGACCAATACAGGGTCGGTTCAGACCAATACAGGGTCGGTTCAGACCAATACAGGGTCGGTTGAGACCGATACAGCGTCGGTTGAGACCGATACAGCGTCGGTTGAGACCGATACAGCGTCGGTTGAGACCGATACAGCGTCGGTTGAGACCGATACAGCGTCGGTTGAGATCGATAAAGCGTCGGTTGAGACCGATAAAGCGTCGGTTGAGACCGATAAAGCGTCGGTTGAGACCGATAAAGCGTCGGTTGAGACCGATGCAGCGTCGGTTGAGACCGATGCAGCGTCGGTTGAGACCGATGCAGCGTCGGTTGAGACCAATGCAGCGTCGGTTGAGACCAATGCAGCGTCGGTTGAGACCAATGCAGCGTCGGTTGAGACCAATGCAGCGTCGGTTGAGACCGATACAGCGTCGGTTGAGACCGATACAGCGTCGGTTGAGACCGATACAGCGTCGGTTGAGACCGATACAGCGTCGGTTGAGACCGATACAGCGTCGGTTGAGACCGATACAGCGTCGGTTGAGACCGATACAGCGTCGGTTGAGACCGATACAGCGTCGGTTGAGACCGATACAGCGTCGGTTGAGACCGATACAGCGTCGGTTGAGACCGATACAGCGTCGGTTGAGACCGATACAGCGTCGGTTGAGACCGATACAGCGTCGGTTGAGACCGATACAGCGTCGGTTGAGACCAATGCAGCGTCGGTTGAGACCAATGCAGCGTCGGTTGAGACCAATGCAGCGTCGGTTGAGACCAATGCAGCGTCGGTTGAGACCAATGCAGCGTCGGTTGAGACCAATGCAGCGTCGGTTGAGACCAATGCAGCGTCGGTTGAGACCAATGCAGCGTCGGTTGAGACCAATGCAGCGTCGGTTGAGACCAATGCAGCGTCGGTTGAGACCAATGCAGCGTCGGTTGAGACCAATGCAGCGTCGGTTGAGACCAATGCAGCGTCGGTTGAGACCAATGCAGCGTCGGTTGAGAGCGATACAGCGTCGGTTGAGAGCGATACAGCGTCGGTTGAGAGCGATACAGCGTCGGTTGAGAGCGATACAGCGTCGGTTGAGAGCGATACAGCGTCGGTTGAGAGCGATACAGCGTCGGTTGAGAGCGATACAGCGTCGGTTGAGACCGATACAGCGTCGTTTGAGACCGATACAGCGTCGTTTGAGACCGATACAGCGTCGGTTGAGACCGATACAGCGTCGGTTGAGACCGATACAGCGTCGGTTGAGACCGATACAGCGTCGGTTGAGACCGATGCAGCGTCGGTTGAGATCGATGCAGCGTCGGTTGAGATCGATGCAGCGTCGGTTGAGACCGATACAGCGTCGGTTGAGACCGATACAGCGTCGGTTGAGACCAATGCAGCGTCGGTTGAGACCAATGCAGCGTCGGTTGAGAGCGATACAGCGTCGGTTGAGAGCGATACAGCGTCGGTTGAGAGCGATACAGCGTCGGTTGAGAGCGATACAGCGTCGGTTGAGAGCGATACAGCGTCGGTTGAGAGCGATACAGCGTCGGTTGAGAGCGATACAGCGTCGGTTGAGAGCGATACAGCGTCGGTTGAGACCGATACAGCGTCGGTTGAGACCGATACAGCGTCGGTTGAGACCGATACAGCGTCGGTTGAGACCGATACAGCGTCGGTTGAGACCGATACAGCGTCGGTTGAGACCGATACAGCGTCGGTTGAGACCGATACAGCGTCGGTTGAGACCGATACAGCGTCGGTTGAGACCGATACAGCGTCGGTTGAGACCGATACAGCGTCGGTTGAGACCGATACAGCGTCGGTTGAGACCGATACAGCGTCGGTTGAGACCGATACAGCGTCGGTTGAGACCGATACAGCGTCGGTTGAGACCGATACAGCGTCGGTTGAGACCGATACAGCGTCGGTTGAGACCGATACAGCGTCGGTTGAGACCAATGCAGCGTCGGTTGAGACCAATGCAGCGTCGGTTGAGACCAATGCAGCGTCGGTTGAGACCAATGCAGCGTCGGTTGAGACCAATGCAGCGTCGGTTGAGACCAATGCAGCGTCGGTTGAGACCAATGCAGCGTCGGTTGAGAGCGATACAGCGTCGGTTGAGAGCGATACAGCGTCGGTTGAGAGCGATACAGCGTCGGTTGAGAGCGATACAGCGTCGGTTGAGAGCGATACAGCGTCGGTTGAGAGCGATACAGCGTCGGTTGAGAGCGATACAGCGTCGGTTGAGAGCGATACAGCGTCGGTTGAGAGCGATACAGCGTCGGTTGAGAGCGATACAGCGTCGGTTGAGAGCGATACAGCGTCGGTTGAGAGCGATACAGCGTCGGTTGAGAGCGATACAGCGTCGGTTGAGACCGATACAGCGTCGGTTGAGACCGATACAGCGTCGGTTGAGACCGATGCAGCGTCGGTTGAGACCGATACAGCACTGTCCTTTGAAAAAGAAATAGTAGAGCAGCGCCTGCCAGTTTCAGTTTGCGTTTTCCTTGCGGTAGCTATTGACGTCTTAACTTGGTGCCGTGCTGCAGCTTTGCTCAATTACCGACTTTGGTGCGCTTTTTGCCTTGATTTTTGCGTTCATTTGCTGGTAGTGCATCCTCCTCTGCCATCCCTCCCTCCACACGGGCTGTTCTCTTGCTTCTTTAATGCGTACCGGCATGACCTTGCTGCCATTGGTGTGTGGAGACCGATACAGTGTTGGAACTGATGCAGCGTTGAAATTGATGCAGCGTGGAAACTGATGCAGCGGTGAAACTGATGCAGCGTTGGAACTGATGCAGCGTTGAAACTGGTGCAGTACTGAAACTGGTGCAGCGTTGGAACTGATGCAGCGTTGAAATTGATTCAGCGTTGAAACTGATGCAGCGCCGTGACCGATGCACCGTCGAGACCGATACAGCCATCACAAAGCCTGTTTAATAACATAATTCACGTCAGTATTTTGCCAGAGCTGAACAAGCTTTCTGATATAGGCACGTATTGCAAAGCCTGGGAATGGATCTGTTTGCAAGTTATTTTTTCGCTAATCATGATAATAAGTTATTAGTTATGGATATGCAATGAATGTAGTTCCAATGGAAATACTACCTCTTTGATCACACTAAAAGTTTTTTTCACCATTAACCCTACCACTGATTTTTCGGTCATCCTGAATCTGCCTTTGTACCTAATTTTCGTTACTTTGCCTAATACGCGAAATAAGCGTTATCGGCTAAAATTAGGGTTTAGTTCTGGGCCTCAGGTCTGGTAGGGTTGAGGGTTTGGTTCTAGGCCTCAGGTCTGGTAGGGTTGAGGGTTTGGTTCTGGGCCTCAGGTCTGTTATGGTTGAGGTTTTGGTTCTGGGCCTCAATTCTGGTAGGGTTGAGGGTTTGGTTCTGGGCCTCAGGTCTGGTAGGGTTGAGGGTTTGGTTCTGGGCCTCAGGTCTGGTAGGGTTGAGGGATTAGTTCTGGGCCTCAGGTCTGGTAGGGTTGAGGGTTTGGTTTAGGGCCTCAGGTCTGGTAGGGTTGAGGGTTTGGTTCTGGGCCTCAGGTCTGGTAGGGTTGAGGGTTTGGTTTAGGGCCTCAGGTCTGGTAGGGTTGAGACTTTGGTTTAGGGCCTCAGGTCTGGTAGGGTTGAGGGTTTGGTTCTGGGCCTCAGGTCTGGTAGGGTTGAGGGTTTGGTTTAGGGCCTCAGGTCTGGTAGGGTTGAGGGTTTGGTTTAGGGCCTCAGGTCTGGTAGGGTTGAGGGTTTGGTTTAGGGCCTCAGGTCTGGTAGGGTTGAGGGTTTGGTTTAGGGCCTCAGGTCTGGTAGGGTTGAGGGTTTGGTTCTGGGCCTCAGGTCTGGTAGGGTTGAGGGTTTGGTTTAGGGCCTCAGGTCTGGTAGGGTTGAGGGTTTGGTTTAGGGCCTCAGGTCTGGTAGGGTTGAGGGTTTGGTTTAGGGCCTCAGGTCTGGTAGGGTTGAGGGTTTGGTTCTGGGCCTCAGGTCTGGTAGGGTTGAGGGTTTGCTTTAGGGCCTCAGGTCTGGTAGGGTTGAGGGTTTGGTTTAGGGCCTCAGGTCTGGTAGGGTTGAGGGTTTGGTTTAGGGCCTCAGGTCTGGTAGGGTTGAGGGTTTGGTTTAGGGCCTCAGGTCTGGTAGGGTTGAGGGTTTGGTTTAGTTCCTCAGGTCTGGTAGGGTTGAGGGTTTGGTTCTGGGCCTCAGGTCTGGTAGGGTTGAGGGTTTGGTTTAGGGCCTCAGGTCTGGTAGGGTTGAGGGTTTGGTTTAGGGCCTCAGGTCTGGTAGGGTTGAGGGTTTGGTTTAGGGCCTCAGGTCTGGTAGGGTTGAGGGTTTGGTTTAGGGCCTCAGGTCTGGTAGGGTTGAGGGTTTGGTTCTGGCCCTCAGGTCTGGTAGGGTTGAGGGTTTGGTTCTGGGCCTCAGGTCTGGTAGGGTTGAGGGTTTGGTTCTGGGCCTCAGGTCTGGTAGGGTTGAGGGTTTGGTTCTGGGCCTCAGGTCTGGTAGGGTTGAGGGTTTGGTTCTGGGCCTCAGGTCTGGTAGGGTTGAGGGTTTGGTTCTGGGCCTCAGGTCTGTTAGGATTAAAAATACTTTTCTTACCTAGAACAAAGTTTTAAAACTTTTAATTTAGATTCCATGGTTTTCTGTGAGAGCAACTTATCCGCACACTGTATAGGATGTAAGACATGAAAGAATAAGTTTATTCTAAGAGAAAATAAAAGAATAAGTGAAGATGAAGTAACTTTGTGAAATGAGTCAGAGTGATTAACTCCTTGTGAATAAGTGAGAATTAGTTATATTTCTGAGAACACAATAAGTAGGTATATAAGTATATATAAGTGAGTTTTCATCATGAGAAGAAGTTCGCTCGGTCATAAAAGGTAAGAATCAGTTCACTTTATTGTCAGTCCTTCTCTGGTTTTTATTTTAGAAAGCATCGAATTTACGACAGAGAATCATGAAGCAATCTTTGACCTAAACTTTTTATACACACCGTAACGCAGGGTACGAACGACTTTGTGCGATGTCGGCAATAACTGCCCTTGGGTAAACTGGATTGTGCAAGTAATGTTACTTGTGTGCTGGGGTGGGGCGATGGCGTGCTGTAGCGAGAGGACTGTGACGCCTCTCACTGCACTATCTGCGTCAGAAAATATTACGTCTGCTCCCATCTCACAGAACAGCATCAGCCACACCAGACACAACGCCAGCTGCCAACAAACACAACACCAGCTCTCACACCAAACCACCTCCCACCCAACACATCTGCAACCCCCCACACCACCAGCAGCCCCCACAACCAGCTGCCCCCACCACCAGCTGCCCCCACCACCAGCTGCCCCCACCCCCAGCTGCCCCCACCACCATCTGCCCCCACCCCCAGCTGCCCCCACCACCATCTGCCCCCACCACCATCTGCCCCCACCACCATCTGCCCCCACCACCAGCTGCCCCCACCATCTGCTGCCGCCACCACCAGCTGCCCCCCAACACAACACCTGCCACACCCAACACAACACCTGCCACACCCCACACAACACCTGCCACAACCCACACCACACCACCATCAGCCACCGTCACCAGCTGCCGCCCAACACAACACCGCCAGGAGAGGTCATGTTAGCAACGCCTGATCCGCGCCGCGACAACCCAAAATTCAGGGGATCGCGCTTTACTAAGTCGATTATGCGCCAAAGCTCCTTTCTGTACGCAGGCGAGAGGCGATTACGCGACCATTTTAATTCCGTGGCGACAAGCGCTGGCGACCCTCCCTGCTGTGCATCAAAGCTGGTCTCGCCCTCATTGTGTAACGCCTTTGTTTCTGGGCGGTGGTGTGATACGTGATGGGGCGTCCTTGTTTCTGGCCGGTGGTGTGATACGTGATGGGGCGTCCTTGTTTCTGGGTGGTGGTGTGATACGTGATGGGGCGTCCTTTTTTCTGGGTGGTGGTGTGATACGTGATGGGGCGTCCTTGTTTCTGGCCGGTGGTGTGATACGTGATGGGGCGTCCTCGTTTCTGGGTGGTGGTGTGATACGTGATGGGGCGTCCTTGTTTCTGGGCGATGGTATGATACGTGATGGGGCGTCCTTGTTTCTGGCCGGTGGTGTGATACGAGGTGAGGCGTCCTTGTTTTTGGGCGGTGGTGTGATACGAGGTAAGGCGTCCTTGTTTATGGGGGGAGGTGTGATACGTGATGGGGCGTCCTTGTTTCTGGCCGGTGGTGTGATACGTGATGGGGCGTCCTTGCTTCTGGGTGGTGGTGTGATACGTGATGGGGCGTCCTTGTTTCTGGGCGATGGTGTGATACGTGATGGGGCGTCCTTGTTTCTGGCCGGTGGTGTGATACGAGGTGAGGCGTCCTTGTTTTTGGGCGGTGGTGTGATACGAGGTGAGGCGTCCTTGTTTCTGGGGGGAGGTGTGATACGTGATGGGGCGTCCTTGTTTTTGGGCGGTGGTGTGATACGTGATGGGGCGTCCTTGTTTCTGGCAGGTGGTGTGATACGTGATGGGGCGTCCTTGTTTTTGGGCGGTGGTGTGATACGTGATGGGGCGCAGCTTGTTTCTGGCCGGTGGTGTGATACGTGATGGGGCGTCCTAGTTTCTGGGCGGTGGTGTGATACGTGATGAGGCGTCCTTGTTTCTGGGCGGTGGTGTGATACGTGATGAGGCGTCCTTGTTTCTGGGCGGTGGTGTGATACGAGGTGAGGCGTAGCTTGTTTCTGGCCGGTGGTGTGATACGAGATGTGTCCTTGTTTCTGGGCGGTGGTGTGATACGTGATGAGGCGTCCTTGTTTCTGGGCGGTGGTGTGATACGTGATGGGGCGTCCTTGTTTCTGGGCGGTGGTGTGATACGTGATGGGGCGTCCTTGTTTCTGGCCGGTGGTGTGATACGTGATGGGGCGTCCTTGTTTCTGGCCGGTGGTGTGATACGTGATGGGGCGTCCTTGTTTCTGGGTGGTGGTGTGATACGTGATGGGGCGTCCTTTTTTCCTGGGTGGTGGTGTGATACGTGATGGGGCGTCCTTGTTTCTGGGTGGTGGTGGTGTGATTCGTGATGGGGCGTCCTTGTTTCTGGGCGGTGGTGTGATACGTGATGGGGCGTCCTTGTTTCTGGCCGGTGGTGTGATACGTGATGAGGCGTCCTTGTTTCTGGGTGGTGGTGTGATACGTGATGGGGCGTCCTTGTTTCTGGGCGGTGGTGTGATACGTGATGGGGCGTCCTTGTTTCTGGCCGGTGGTGTGATAAGTGATGGGGCGTCCTTGTTTCTGGCCGGTGGTGTGATACGTGATGGGGCGTCCTTGTTTCTGGGTGGTGGTGTGATACGTGATGGGGCGTCCTTGTTTCTGGCCGGTGGTGTGATACGTGATGGGGCGTCCTTGTTTCTGGGTGGTGGTGTGATACGTGATGGGGCGTCCTTGTTTCTGGGCGATGGTATGATACGTGATGGGGCGTCCTTGTTTCTAGCCGGTGGTGTGATACGAGGTGAGGCGTCCTTGTTTTTGGGCGGTGGTGTGATACGAGGTGAGGCGTCCTTGTTTCTGGGGGGAGGTGTGATACGTGATGGGGCGTCCTTGTTTCTGGCCGGTGGTGTGATACGTGATGGGGCGTCCTTGTTTCTGGCCGGTGGTGTGATACGTGATGGGGCGTCCTTGTTTCTGGGTGGCGGTGTGATACGTGATGGGGCGTCCTTGTTTCTGGGCGATGGTGTGATACGTGATGAGGCGTCCTTGTTTCTGGCCGGAGGTGTGATACGAGGTGAGGCGTCCTTGTTTTTGGGCGGTGGTGTGATACGAGGTGAGGCGTCGTTGTTTCTGGGGGGAGGTGTGATACGTGATGGGGCGTCCTTGTTTTTGGGCGGTGGTGTGATACGTGATGGGGCGTCCTTGTTTCTGGCCGGTGGTGTGATACGTGATGGGGCGTCCTTGTTTTTGGGCGGTGGTGTGATACGTGATGGGGCGTAGCTTGTTTCTGGCCGGTGGTGTGATACGTGATGGGGCGTCCTAGTTTCTGGGCGGTGGTGTGATACGTGATGAGGCGTCCTTGTTTCTGGGCGGTGGTGTGATACGTGATGAGGCGTCCTTGTTTCTGGGCGGTGGTGTGATACGAGGTGAGGCGTAGCTTGTTTCTGGCCGGTGGTGTGATACGAGATGTGTCCTTGTTTCTGGGCGGTGGTGTGATACGTGATGAGGCGTCCTTGTTTCTGGGCGGTGGTGTGATACGTGATGAGGCGTCCTTGTTTCTGGGCGGTGGTGTGATACGTGATGAGGCGTCCTTGTTTCTGGGCGGTGGTGTGATACGTGATGAGGCGTCCTTGTTTCTGGGCGGTGGTGTGATACGTGATGGGGCGTCCTTGTTTCTGGGCGGTGGTGTGATACGAGGTGAGGCGTAGCTTTTTTCTGGCCGGTGGTGTGATACGTGATGGGGCGTCCTTGTTTCTGGGCGGTGGTGTGATACGAGGTGAGGCGTAGCTTGTTTCTGGCCGGTGGTGTGATACGAGATGTGTCCTTGTTTCTGGGCGGTGGTGTGATACGAGGTGAGGCGTCCTTGTTTCTGGGCGGTGGTGTGATACGAGGTGAGGCGTAGCTTGTTTCTGGCCGGTGGTGTGATACGAGATGTGTCCTTGTTTCTGGGCGGTGGTGTGATACGAGGTGAGGCGTAGCTTTTTTCTGGCCGGTGGTGTGATACGTGATGGGGCGTCCTTGTTTCTGGGCGGTGGTGTGATACGAGGTGAGGCGTAGCTTGTTTCTGGCCGGTGGTGTGATACGAGATGTGTCCTTGTTTCTGGGCGGTGGTGTGATACGTGATGAGGCGTCCTTGTTTCTGGGCGGTGGTGTGATACGTGATGAGGCGTCCTTGTTTCTGGGCGGTGGTGTGATACGAGGTGAGGCGTAGCTTGTTTCTGGCCGGTGGTGTGAAACGAGATGTGTCCTTGTTTCTGGGCGGTGGTGTGATACGTGATGAGGCGTCCTTGTTTCTGGGCGGTGGTGTGATACGTGATGAGGCGTCCTTGTTCCTTTTTTTGAAGTAAAGCTTGAAAATGACAGATCAGTATCTTGCAGGTGTACAGGGTTACCTTTTTTGAAAAGGCAAATTATTTGAATTTTGTTCTGCATGATAACCAACCCGGCTAACTTTACGTCGACACGCCGCACCGCTCTTCATTTAGCGGACGAAAACAGCAAACTAAGGAAGTTTGGTTTTCAGGCACACTAATCCGGCAAAAAAAGTGGGCAACTCCACCCCAATACTACCAACACTTGCTGCAGGACTGCAGGTCGGTAACTCTGCAGCTTGTTGCTGTTTTTCCGTCTTATTCCATCTCATTTTTCTGTATTATTTCATCCTATTTTTCTGTATTATTTGATCGTATTTTTTCGTCTTAGTTCATCTTATTTTTTCGTCATTGTTCATCCTATTTTTCCGCCTTATTTCATCCTATTTTTCCGTCTTATTTCATCCTATTTTCCGTCTTATTTCATCCTATTTTTCCGTCTTATTTCATCCTATTTTTCCGTCTTATTTCATCCTATTTTTCCGCCTTATTTCATCCTATTTTTCCGTCTTATTTCATCCTATTTTTCCGTCTTATTTCATCCTATTTTTCCGCCTTATTTCATCCTATTTTTCCGTCTTATTTCATCCTATTTTTCCGTCTTATTTCATCCTACAATTTTGTCTTTTTTCATCCTATTTCTCCCTCTTACTTCGTCCTATTTTTCTGTATTATTTCATCCTATTTTTCCGTCTTATATCATCATATTTTTCCGTCCTAATTCCTTTATTTCTTAGAAATTTACTGCAGTAACTCGCCTACATTCCGTACGAGCTCCTGTATATGATGTGACGCTTCTAATTTCAACACGAGGGTGATGCTCCAGTTACTGCGCTGTTCGTACTGAGTGATAACTTGGAACTTTGACCTTGAACAACTTTTGTAATCCGTACGGGAACTTTTTCGATGAAAGATGTACTGGAGTCTGTTTGATTTTGAGCTTCATTTACTGCACTGAGTACATCAACCGTAATTAGACTACGTCTACTGTATTGATCATGTCTACTCTAAATAGACTTCGTCTACTCTACACTGAATACGTCTACTCTTAATAGACTACGTCTACTCTAAATAGACTACGTCTACTCTAAATAGACTACGTCTACTCTAAATAGACTACGTCTATTCTAAATAGACTACGTCTATTCTAAATAGACTACGTCTATTCTAAATAGACTACGTCTATTCTAAATAGACTACGTCTACTCTAAATAGACTACGCCTACTCTAAATAGACTACGTCTACTCTAAATAGACTACGTCTACTCTAAATAGACTACGTCTACTCTAAATAGACTACGTCTACTCTAAATAGACTACGTCTATTCTAAATAGACTACGTCTATTCTAAATAGACTACGTCTATTCTAAATAGACTACGTCTATTCTAAATAGACTACGTCTACTCTAAATAGACTACGTCCACTCTAAATAGACTACGTCTACTCTAAATAGACTACGTCTACTCTAAATAGACTACGTCTACTCTAAATAGACTACGTCTACTCTAAATAGACTACGTCTACTCTAAATAGACTACGTCTACTCTAAATAGACTACGTCTACTCTAAATAGACTACGTCTACTCTAAATAGACTACGTTTACTCTACACAGACTACGTTTACTCTACACAGACTACGTTTACTCTACACAGACTACGTCTACTCTACACAGACTATGAATACGTCCACAATATTGTCTACGTCTACAACGTCGAACAATGAAGCTTTCCTTCCATTCGCCCGTCACCAGGTCGAGCTGTGAGGTCTTCCTGAGACGCATTCTACAAAAATATGATGTCGCTTGAGAGACTCAATTTCTGCTTTGAAAATCAGTCAAAGAAACTCGCAAGTCTCTCTCTCTCTCTGTCGTATTGACGGAACTTGATTTTCTGCGAGGCGGGCGTTCTATATATAAATGGAGAGCCCGGCGTCGCTCGCTGGGAATCTTGGGAGTGTGTGTGGAATGTGGCCTGGAATTTAGGAATATCACCTCGGCCTGGCTTGGAATAGAGACTAGGTAATGGTGTCCGTGTGGTGATAGTCGCTTTGTTTAATTGCCGGGGTGCTGGGGGTGTGGTGGGGTGCTGGGTGGGCTGGAGGTGCTGGGGGTGCTGGGGGTGCTGAGGGTGCTGCTGGAGGTTCTGAGGGTGCGGAGGGTGCTGCTGGAGGTGCTGAGGGTGCAGGAGGTTTTAAGTGCTGTGAGTTTTTCTACTTTCGGTTTTTATTCCTGTCTAAGAAAACTTCGATGTCTAAGTTTTTGATTGAAGATAATTTTTTTTGGATTTGCTTTTCGCTGTAGGTGTAAGAGCATTCAGGTTAAATTTACATAGGCTAGTGAGAGCTTGAGACCGAAAATTGCTGCAGCTAAACTCTTGCATGTTGTCGAGGTTCTCTGCCTCGTGTCGTGCCAGGTAGTCAGTCCGTGGTGTACAAAGTGCGGCTGTCGTGAGGTGGTGAACTCGGTAACTGCCCTCGAGTTGATCAAGTTAAATTTAAAAATCAACTTCAATTAGACTCAGTTTCTGCGTTAGGCTATCAAAGTGCGAAAAGTTACTCGGCAATTGCCATAATCTGGCTTTAGTGTTAATACAATACAGTTTGTGACCACCGGTGGATCACTCTCACATCGGTGGATCACTCTAACATCGGTGGATCACTCTCGTTATGGAAATCCCTTCAGTGACCACCGGTGGTTCACCAAGCAGTTAACGTGTTAAATGAGTGCTGTTCAGTTCTTCCTTGAATTGTTCCGCTCAGAACCCGCAACGTAGTAAAAATAGCTTTACACCCCTCAGGGGGATACAACTTTTGTATCTATGGGAATTAGCGCTCCCAGGGGGACATTGTGAGGGCCTGAGCTAAAGGTTAGGTAGGCTTCCTTTTTGTTGTAATAAAATAGGTTTTTGTTTTGTTACGGACCACCTTTTTTCGGTTCACTGCTGTCCTGTTTTTCAGCACCTACTACTTTCTTCTTCAACTTTTTTCTTGTTTCATGAACTTCTTTCCTAGCTTACTGTTTCTGTGCACCTTGTGCATAGACTCCGCGTTCCCTCTACTCCATACTAAATGGTGCCTTCCTCTTTCCTCTCTTGGAACATCTTTGTCGTGGTTAAGGGAGGCTAAAACTTTCTTATATAATAATAATAAATAGCTTTACAACAAATTAGTTTAGACAAAGAAATTCCTTTTTACAATCATTTCTTGTCGTTTTTCTTGGGATTACCGATCTAGGAGTAGCTCTCGCAGAACGAAATCCATCAAACTAGATTAATTTTAGAGAGCGATCCTAAACGTAGAGCGGAAAAATTATCTATATTTGAAGCTTGAGAAAGCAGTTCTTTTAGGATTTAAAACTTGAGGGCAACAGTTCGAACGTTTATTTTAGTCAACAGCACGAAAGCTAGGAAACAACAGCGAGTTGCTTCTCCAAACGAGCAAACATATAAACAGCACTCAAGTTAGGTGTATCCTGAGGATTCCAGCAGCACGCAGCTTCCTCTGTAGCAGTTTAATGAAGGCTCCTTTTAACCGAAGCGCGAAGATCCTCGACGCGAGGTTTTCAAAAACGTAACTCGTTAAAGTATAAGACGACCAATGGAAGGACAGCAGCACCTCCAATAAGACCACCAATGGTCATCAGCACGGTACGCCGATAAGAAGTACAAAGTCGTTCTGAACAAGGAGACACAGGACTTTAAGAAGTCTGGCCATAAATTACCGATTATACTAACTGAATAAGATGTCGCAGTCTTATGGTTTCAATATTTCAAGAACATATATCTACGGTAGATTTAAAGAAAACACTAGGGATTAATTATCTTGAATATTAAATACCTATTCAAGAGGCTGCCAGAGCCGGGTCGTGGAATATAATGCACGGAAAGACCGCCTATTAATAAAGAGAAAATAGTTAAAGGTACCAGACCCACTTTTTAAAAGGGCGACATGCTGCCCAAGCAAAGGAAGTTAAGTTTAAGCTAGTTTAATTTGTGAACGCGAAAGCGTCACGCGTGATGTTAATTAATTCAAGTAATTTTAATGTTAGAGCAGGTCCAGTAGAAGTTCGAACATAATTAATTTTAATTTTAGTAATTAATTACTAAAGATAGAAATTTCAAACACAATAGAACGAAAGTAAAAGTTGCAGCTGCAAAACAAAAAACGAAGAGCAGAAAGAACTAAATTCAACGGTTTCGAAAATCTATATGTGGCAACTAAGCCAGGCGATCAGAAGAAATCTTCTTCTTCCACAACGCCGCCATCAGTAGTACGGAAGATTTTCAACAGTTCATAGTGCGTGCATGACTATATATTTCTGGTTTCTTGCTAGAAATTTCGACGCCTTCTAAATTGACACTTTGACTGCGACTACTAAATATTAAGTTCAACACCAAACTCGAATTTAAAGTTAATTGTAGTAAACTACATTAAAAATGCCAAACATAAACTGGATCGTGACTTCATTTAGCTTTGATTAAGTATTTATGAAAATTGAATTTCCATCTACTGGTCGGTCAGCAGCATTAGGAAAATTACCTCCGTGAACTAACGGTGGCGCTCGTCGCAGTCAAAGTGTTAAGGACACCGTCTGAAAAAAAAAGTCCATGATTTACGGATGGATTTCTCTGAAATCTTCACAGTGGGTGTGAAATGATGCAAAGATCATTTGTTATTTGGATGAAATTCTTGTTTCTGCACTGGATTTTTTTTTTCAAAAATACAAAAAAATTGTTTTTTTTAAAAATCTATCTTCTTCCACAATTTTAGAGCTACAAGAATGGTTTATATGCCATTCGATAGGGCTTAGCAAAGTGTATCCAAATTGGTTAGAACTCTTTGATTTATCTATTTTTTTGAAAATTACACGACATGAAATAAAAAAAGTTGACATTTTTTTCTTTCTTCTTTCATGTAGTGTAATTTTCAAAATAATAGATGTATCAAAGAGTTCTAACCAATTTGGATACACCTTGCTAAGCCCTACCGAATGGTATATAAACCATTCTTGTAGCTCTAAAATTGTGGAAGAAGATACATGTGAGAAACCAATTATCAAGTTTCCAGAAAAACGTGTTTTTTCACAAATTTTTTTTTTTCTTTTTATCTTTTGAACTACAGGGTTTTCTACAATGAACTCTTGAGCGTTTGTAGCTCTTTTCAAGCCCTTTCGATTGATATAATTTACATTGCTGTAGCTTTGTAACTCTGAGAAAAAATATACAACAAAATAGAATAGGTGTAATTCTTGAAAGAAATTAATTTTTTTAATTCTTCAATTTTTTTTTCGACCAAAATACGTTTTTTTGTCAAGTCAACTCCTTTGTTTTATAGCTCTTTTCAAGCCCTTTGGATTGGTGTGCTCGCCATAGCTGTAGCTATGATACTGCTGCTGTCATCGCGCTATGAATGAAAGCTGCGGCATCATAGATACGGCAGAACAGCTATATTCTAAAATTGTCAAAATTTTATAAAAAAATATTTATTCAGCCTTAGAATGTTTCGTTTGAATAATGGAAGCACTTTGAGTAGCCCATGAACGAACTATATTGCCGTTGCCGCAGAGAAACACGCTCAATTGACTCCCAGTAATGAGGGGGGAGGGGTCAAGGTCACGCCACCCTCATCGCTTTCCCCCCTCTGGTGGGCGCACTATTTGGAGTAGATGAAAATGGAAAGTACCAATGGAAGCGCAAGAAAATCCTCTATAAGATGCATATAAAAACAGAAAATCAACACATATCCTGATTTCTACCCAGACGGTGTCCTTAAGAGAGAAAAGCGCGAGGCCAAAAATTTGTCGATTCAATCAAAGTGCACCTCTTGCACAGTTACTCTTTACTTGTGACGAAATAAAAGTGCATCTGTTGCACAGTATTGCACAGTTAAACTTTACTTGCCACAAATTGACAGCGCAGCACTTGCACAGTTACACTTCACTTGTAACAAAATCAAGGCTCAACTCTTGCACAGTTACTCTTCACTTGTAACAAATTGAAAGCGCAACTCTTGCACAGTTACACTTGAGTTATTTCCCAGTCCGGCGCACAGACTCGGACGGGTGGAATAGGTGCAAGCTCCCCATTTGAACTTGCCTCATCAGGAGTCTATTTTTGAGAGCAAATAATCCATTAGTTGAAATTTTTGAAGCGTGGAGCTCAGCAATGACGGAGACGCCATTGTGGCCTCGCGGTGGCTTGTGCAGACGCTGATATTCCCGCTATTGTGGCGGGAGTCTCGCCCGGCCAGAGGGATTCTCGCCAGGCTGCAATGATTCTTGCCCGTCTCGAATGATTATTGCTCGCCTGGAACGCTTCTCGTGCGGTCGGCTGATTCTCATAAGATTGAAGGAATTCTCGGAAGAATGTAGTGAGTTTCATGATAAATTAATGATTCTTGTAGAGCTGAAATGATTTTCCCGAAGATGAAACGATTCTCATCGAGCTGGAATGTTTGTCACTAATATGGAACAATTTTCATCCAAGTAAAACGATTCTTGAGGATAAGACTATTTTATATATATATATATAGCTGAGCAAAGCTGAACGAATGCTACACCCAGCTCCGTCTTTCAGTGCAACATCTTTTATCACAGTATGAATAGATAGC
Organism: Morinoia aosen; assembly: GCA_030386875.1. NCBI lineage: Eukaryota > Metazoa > Arthropoda > Malacostraca > Amphipoda > Talitridae > Morinoia > Morinoia aosen. The sequence goes on from CM059575.1 coordinate 71,263,765, forward strand.
ACTTAGATTACTTGAGGTATATGTAAGGCCAGCATCTGCATTCCGCTCCCCACATACACGTTTTCAACTGCTATTCAAATACCATTTCACATAACATTTCTATTTTCCGCCCAGTTAAGAAATTACTAATAGTTTCTGCAAAGTCCAGGTGCACAATGAACCTTAGGCTCCGCACAGTGTTGCTATACAATGTATAGAAGTGCTCTCAGAAAAGTTTTTTTTAGCCTTAGCCTCCGCAGAGTGTTTTTATGCGAGGAGTCCCACGGAAAACGAAGCCAGTACTAGGTGATGAAGATGCATTCTTCATGAGTGGTATAATCAATTACCCCTCTACAGCTGTTATATCTATGGGGAATTAGCACTTCCAGGAGGAACATGCGAGATCCCGAGCTGAGCGTTTGGTAGGCCTAATTTTGATTGAAATGGAATGTTTTTTTGTTATCTCAAGGACCATCTTTCCTTCGGTTCACTGCTGCCCTGTTTTTCAGCACCTACTAATAAATGGTGCCTTGCTCATTCCTCTCTTCGGAACGCTTTTGCTTAACTTACTAAGGGCGTCTTAAACTAACATCTAATTTAATCTAATCTAATTTAACCTAACATCCAATCTACCCGCGCATTCCCCCACTTTTTTCTGCCCTTTTACTCAATCATCTCACGATTGCCGCTATGCGTCTCTCTACAGGAGTTAAATGCAGTCAATCAGTGCATGATCAAACACTTTCAGACTGCGGGCTGGAGATCATTGTCTTTGATTGCCCTGTCAGAGTGTGTGGTCGGTGAACAGACGTGTCGAAATGTTTGATTTAGGAAATTTGTTGAGAAAAGGCTCGAGTGTATGGCCCAGCGTGAGTGTGTGACTAGGCAAGCGTGAGTGTGTGACTAGGCAAGCATGGGCGTGTGACTAGGCAAGCACGTGCGTGTGATTAGGCGAGCACGTGCGTGTGACTAGGCAGGCACGTGCGTGTGACTAGGCAGGCACGTGCGTGTGACTAGGCAGGCACGTGCGTGTGACTAGGCAGGCACGTGCGTGTGACTAGGCAGGCACGTGCGTTTGACTAGGCAGGCACGTGCGTGTGACTAGGCAGGCACGTGCGTGTGACTAGGCAGGCACGTGCGTGTGACTAGGCAAGCATGGGCGTGTGACTAGGCAAGCATGGGCGTGTGACTAGGCAAGCATGGGCTTGTGACTAGGCAAGCATGGGCGTGTGACTAGGCAAGCATGGGCTTGTGACTAGGCAAGCATGGGCTTGTGACTAGGCAAGCATGGGCGTGTGACAAGGCATGCATGGGCGTGTGACTAGGCAAGCATGGGCGTGTGACTAGGCAAGCATGGGCGTGTGACTAGGCAAGCATGGGCGTGTGACTAGGCAAGCATGGGCGTGTGACTAGGCAAGCATGGGCGTGTGACCAGGCGAGCAGGTGCGTGTGACCAGGCAAGCAGGTGCGTGTGACCAGGCAAGCACGTGCGTGTGACCAGGCAAGCACGTGCGTGTGACCAGGCAAGCACGTGCGTGTGACCAGGCAAGCACGTGCGTGTGACTAGGCAAGCACGTGCGTGTGACCAGGCAAGCACGTGCGTGTGACTAGGCAAGCACGTGCGTGTGACTAGGCAAGCACGTGCGTGTTACTAGGCAAGCACGTGCGTGTGACTAGGCAAGCACGTGTGTGTGACTAGGCAAGCAGGTACGTGCGACCAGGCAAGCAGGTGCGCGTGACTAGGCAAGCAGGTACGTGTGACCAGGGAAGCAGGTGCGTGTGCCCAGGCAAGCAGGTGCGTGTGACTAGGCAAGCAGGTGCGTGTGCCCAGGCAAGCAGGTGCGTGTGACCAGGCAAGCAGGTACATGCGACCAGGCAAGCAGGTACGTGCGACAAGGCAAGCAGGTGCGTGTGACCAGGGAAGCAGGTGCGTGTGACCAGGGAAGCAGGTGCGTGTGCCCAGGCAAGCAGGTGCGTGTGACCAGGCAAGCAGGTACGTGTGACCAGGCAAGCAGGTACGTGCGACAAGGCAAGCAGGTGCGCGTGACTAGGCAAATTATCGACGCTGAAATAGAAAGAATTCAGCGATGTCCCTGCAACTTCACTATGCGGTTGCCTTCATTGATTACCCACGACACATCAACTAATTGGCTCGTCAATATTAAAAGACGAGCTTTATGCCAACATCGACGTTTGCTGCCCCCGTTCAGCTGCGCCTATGAGATTGACATCGTCTGCTTTCTTATTCTCCCTCAATTGGGGCGTATTCATTCTAATGGAATTCTGATAGTCTCTTTAAAATTCTTTGCAACTCTGCAGTGGTTACTTTGGAGGCACTGTAAGCATGAAGTTACTTTAGAGGGACTGTGAGCATGGAGTTACTTTAGAGGGACTGTAAGCTTGAAGTTACTTTAGAGGGACTGTAAGCATGAAGTTACTTTAGAGGGACTGTAAGCTTGAAGTTACTTTAGGGGGACTGTAAGCATGAAGTTACTTTAGAGGGACTGTGAGCATGAAGTTACTTTAGAGGGACTGTGAGCATAAAGTCGTGCTAAACTGTGACAAAGTCGGGCTAAACTGTGACAAAGTCGGGCTAAACTGTGACAAAGTCGGGCTAATCTGTGACAAAGTCGGGCTAATCTTTGAGAAAGTTGGGCTAATCTTTGACAAAGTCGGGCTAATCTTTGACAAAGTCGGGCTAATCTTTGACAAAGTCGGGCTAATCTTTGACAAAGTCGGGCTAATCTTTGACAAAGTCGGGCTAATCTTTGACAAAGTCGGGCTAATCTTTGACAAAGTCGGGCTAATCTTTGACAAAGTCGGGCTAATCTTTGACAAAGTCGGGCTAATCTTTGACAAAGTCGGGCTAATCTTTGACAAAGTCGGGCTAATCTTTGACAAAGTCGGGCTAAACTGTGACAAAGTCGGGCTAAACTGTGACAAAGTCGGGCTAAACTGTGACAAAGTCGGGCTAAACTGTGACAAAGTCGGGCTAAGCTGTGACAAAGTCGGGCAAAACTGTGACAAAGTCGGGCTAAACTGTGACAAAGTCGGGCTAAACTGTGACAAAGTCGGGCTAAACTGTAACAAAGTCGGGCAAAACTGTAACAAAGTCGGGCAAAACTGTGACAAAGTCGTGCTAAACTGTGACAAAGTCGGGCTAAACTGTGACAAAGTCGGGCTAAACTGTGACAAAGTCGGGCAAAACTGTAACAAAGTCGGGCAAAACTGTGACAAAGTCGGGCAAAACTGTGACAAAGTCGGGCTAAACTGTGACAAAGTCGTGCTAAACTGTGACAAAGTCGGGCAAAACTGTGACAAAGTCGGGCAAAACTGTGACAAAGTCGGGCAAAACTGTGACAAAGTCGGGCAAAACTGTGACAAAGTCGGGCTAAACTGTGACAAAGTCGTGCTAAACTGTGACAAAGTCGGGCTAAACTGTGACAAAGTCGGGCAAAACTGTGACAAAGTCGGGCTAAGCTGTGACAAAGTCGGGCTAAGCTGTGACAAAGTCGGGCAAAACTGTGACAAAGTCGGGCTAAACTGTGACAAAGTCGGGCTAAACTGTGACAAAGTCGTGCTAAACTGTGACAAAGTCGGGCTAAACTGTGACAAAGTCGGGCTAAACTGTGACAAAGTCGGGCTAAACTGTGACAAAGTCGGGCTAAACTGTGACAAAGTCGGGCTAAACTGTGACAAAGTCGGGCTAAACTGTGACAAAATCGGGCTAAACTGTGACAAAGTCGTGCTAAACTGTGACAAAGTCGTGCTAAACTGTGACAAAGTCGGGCTAAACTGTGACAAAGTCGTGCTAAACTGTGACAAAGTCGTGCTAAACTGTGACAAAGTCGGGCTAAACTGTGACAAAGTCGTGCTAAACTGTGACAAAGTCGTGCTAAACTGTGACAAAGTCGTGCTAAACTGTGACAAAGTCGTGCTAAACTGTGACAAAGTCGTGCTAAACTGTGACAAAGTCGTGCTAAACTGTGACAAAGTCGTGCTAAACTGTGACAAAGTCGTGCTAAACTGTGACAAAGTCGTGCTAAACTGTGACAAAGTCGTGCTAAACTGTGACAAAGTCGTGCTAAACTGTGACAAAGTCGTGCTAAACTGTGACAAAGTCGTGCTAAACTGTGACAAAGTCGTGCTAAACTGTGACAAAGTCGGGCTAAACTGTGACAAAGTCGGGCTAAACTGTGACAAAGTCGGGCTAAACTGTGACAAAGTCGGGCTAAACTGTGACAAAGTCGGGCTAAACTGTGACAAAGTCGTGCTAAACTGTGACAAAGTCGTGCTAAACTGTGACAAAGTCGTGCTAAACTGTGACAAAGTCGTGCTAAACTGTGAAAAAGTCGTGCTAAACTGTGACAAAGTCGTGCTAAACTGTGACAAAGTCGGGCTAAACTGTGACAAAGTCGGGCTAAACTGTGACAAAGTCGTGCTAAACTGTGATAAAGTCGTGCTAAACTGTGACAAAGTGGTGCTAAACTGTGACAAAGTGGTGCTAAACTGTGACAAAGTCGTGCTAAACTGTGACAAAGTCGTGCTAAACTGTGATAAAGTCGTACTGAACTGTGACAAAGTCGTGCTAAACTGTGACAAAATCGTGCTAAACTGTGACAAAGTCGGGCTAAACTGTGACAAAGTCGGGCTAAACTGTGACAAAGTCGGGCTAAACTGTGACAAAGTCGGGCTAAACTGTGACAAAGTCGGGCTAAACTGTGACAAAGTCGGGCTAAACTGTGACAAAGTGGGGCTAAACTGTGACAAAGTGGGGCTAAACTGTGACAAAGTGGGGCTAAACTGTGACAAAGTGGGGCTAAACTGTGACAAAGTCGGGCTAAACTGTGACAAAGTCGGGCTAAACTGTGACAAAGTCGGGCTAAACTGTGACAAAGTCGGGCTAAACTGTGACAAAGTCGGGCTAAACTGTGACAAAGTCGGGCTAAACTGTGACAAAGTCGGGCTCAAGTGTGACAAAGTCGGGCTCAAGTGTGACAAAGTCGGGCTCAAGTGTGACAAAGTCGGGCTCAAGTGTGACAAAGTCGGGCTCAAGTGTGACAAAGTCGGGCTCAAGTGTGACAAAAGAGTGCTAAATTCTGACTGCTAATTCCATGCCTGCTCTCAACATTGCTGATTATTCGCACCCCAGCAGACCTGAGGCTTCTGGCGCTGTAGAGTCGAGTTGACTGCGTCATCAGCAGAGTTGACTGACTCATTTGCTCTCATTCTTTTAGCTGCCAAAATGAAGATAATTTGCAGAGCTAAGTCAAGCACACTGGAAGCTGTTGTGTGGCTGAGTGCAAGTGAGCGGGTTATGGCAAGATTTATATATGTTTTTACATGGAATGCGTGGCGGAAGTTGTTGATTTGGAACGTAAGTTAGTTGGTCAACTGAAATTTAAGATTCACGATCGATCTTCAGTTTTAGCAACTTCGTTTCTTTTCATCGCGTTTGATCACCAAGTTTGATCATGGTGTTATAGAAACAACACAGCTTCAGGAGCTAAGTAAAAGAGGTCCCAAAACTCGCATCAAGTCAGATCATGTTGGCCAGCAGTGAGCGTGAGAAAGAGCCGCTATTGAATTTCAATAGCGGGTCCAAGTAAGCAGCCTCGCTTAATTTCGGTGCTTGAGCTTTTGTGAGCTGATGCTGACTACTTTCCGTTATCGGCTGATTAACATTCACAAGGGCGAAATTATAGGGCAGCAGAGTGGCTCTGTCTGCCGGTCAGCTGCTCTGTGGCACGCTGCTCTGTGACACGCTGCTCTGTGACACGCTGCTCTGTGACACGCTGCTCTGTGTCACGCTGCTCTGTGGCACGCTGCTCTGTGGCACGCTGCTCTGTGGCACGCTGCTCTGTGGCACGCTGCTCTGTGACACGCTGCTCTGTGACACGCTGCTCTGTGACACGCTGCTCTGTGGCACGCTGCTCTGTGGCACGCTGCTCTGTGTCACGCTGCTCTGTGGCACGCTGCTATGTGGCACGCTGCTCTGTGGCACGCTGCTCTGTGGCACGCTGCTCTGTGACACGCTGCTCTGTGGCACGCTGCTCTGTGACACGCTGCTCTGTGGCACGCTGCTCTGTGGCACGCTGCTCTGTGGCACGCTGCTCTGTGGCACGCTGCTCTGTGGCACGCTGCTCTGTGGCACGCTGCTCTGTGGCACGCTGCTCTGTGGCGCGCTGCTCTGGGGCGCGCTGCTCTGTGGCGCGCTGCTCTGGGGCGCGCTGCTCTGGGGCGCGCTGCTCTGGGGCGCGCTGCTCTGGGGCGCGCTGCTCTGGGGCGCGCTGCTCTGGGGTGCGCTGCTCTGGGGCGCGCTGCTCTGGGGCGCGCTGCTCTGGGGCGCGCTGCTCTGGGGCGCGCTGCTCTGGGGCGCGCTGCTCTGGGGCGCGCTGCTCTGGGGCGCGCTGCTCTGGGGCGCGCTGCTCTGGGGCGCGCTGCTCTGGGGCGCGCTGCTCTGGGGCGCGCTGCTCTGGGGCGCGCTGCTCTGGGGCGCGCTGCTCTGGGGCGCGCTGCTCTGGGGCGCGCTGCTCTGGGGCGCGCTGCTCTGGGGTGCGCTGCTCTGGGGCGCGCTGCTCTGGGGCGCGCTGCTCTGGGGCGCGCTGCTCTGGGGCGCGCTGCTCTGGGGCGCGCTGCTCTGGGGCGCGCTGCTCTGGGGCGCGCTGCTCTGGGGCGCGCTGCTCTGGGGCGCGCTGCTCTGGGGCGCGCTGCTCTGGGGCGCGCTGCTCTAGGGCATGCAGCTCTGGGGCACGCTGCTCTGGGGCACGCTGCGCTGTGGCACAGCTCTGTGGCGGCTGCAGTGGGCGGATTAATTCCTCATCCCAGTGGCGGATTATGAGCTCGACAGCCCTGGCCAAGTGGAGCCGGAATGAGGCGCTCGAATTCTGATAATCGCTTCCGCCTCGGGGTGGGGGGGGGGGGGGGGCTCTGGGCCTGCCTCACGGGCCTCACGCCACCGCCCTGTGCTGTGCAGTGTTGTGTGGTGAACTGGTGTGTGGTGAACCGGTGTGTGGTGAACCGGTGTGTGGTGGACCGGTGTGTGGTGGACCGGTGTGTGGTGGACCGGTGTGTGGTGGACCGGTGTGTAGTGAACCGATGTGTGGTGAACCGATGTGTGGTGAACCGTTGTGAGGTGGACTGTTGCGTGGTGGACTGTTGCGTGGTGGACTGTTGCGTGGTGGACCGATGCGTGGTGGACCGTTGCGTGGTGGACCGTTGTGTGGTGGACCGTTGTGTGGTGGACCGTTGTGTGGTGGACCGTTGTGTGGTGAACCGTTGTGTGGTGGACCGGTGTGTGGTGAACCGTTGTGTGGGGAACCGTTGTGTGGTGGACCGTTGTGTGGTGGGCCGTTGTGTGGTGAACCTTTGTGTGGGGAACCGATGTGTGGTGAACCGATGTGTGGTGAACCGTTGTGTGGTGAACCGAGGTGTTGTGAACCGATGTGTGGTGAACCGTTGTGTGGTGAACCGATGTGTGGTGAACCGATGTGTGGTGAACCGATGTGTGGTGAACACATGGTGCTTGCTGTTGTAGTTGAATTTTAATTACCAGGCGGCGCTCCCGAAAATTTTTGTTAATTTATTTCGTTTTATTGATCCGTTACATTGATCCATTATTGATTCGCTTTATTCGAAATGTACATCAAATTGAGCGAAATGCACATCAAATTGAGCGAAATGCACATCAAATTGAGCGAAATGCACATCAAATTGAGTAAAATGCACATCAATTTGAGTAAAATGCGCATCAATTTGAGTAAAATGCACATCAAATTGAGCGAAATGCACATCAAATTGAGCGAAATGCACATCAAATTGAGTAAAATGCACATCAATTTGAGTAAAATGCGCATCAATTTGAGTAAAATGCACATCAAATTGAGCGAAATGCACATCAAATTGAGCGAAATGCACATCAAATTGAGCGAAATGCACATCAAATTGATCGAAATGCACATCAAATTGAGCGAAATGCACATCAAATTGAGCGAAATGCACATCAAATTGAGCGAAATGCGCATCAAATTGAGGAAAATGCACTTCAAATTTAGGAAAATGCCCATCAAATTAAGGAAAATGCGCATCAAATTGAGGAAAATGCACATCAAATTGAGCAAAATGCACATCAAATTGAGGAAAATGCGCATCAAATTGAGGAAAATGCGCATCAAATTGAGGAAAATGCGCATCAATTTGAGTAAAATGCACATCAATTTGAGCAAAATGCACATCAAATTTCGATGAAGTGAGCGGTATTTTAAGACGGCGACGAAGAAGAAAGAGGGATGCTAAAAGAGGGAGAACTCAAAGAGACGCGACTCGGTTTTCTGTCACTGAGAGCTTGGGGCGTTGTGAGAGAGTTGAGTCGCTGAAAAGACAATGCATCTTATGAAATATTTTCGACATTGTATACGTCTCAGAAGCGTAGAATATTTTGAAGACATGTGACTCTTGTTGAGTCATAGCATTTAAATGGTATTTAAAATCTGCCGATATGATCATTCATGGACATGTATTTGATATTAGCGACAGGCCTTCTTGAAGCGTTTGGTTTTTAATATTAGGTCTCACCAAGCAACGATTCTGTCATTAATTTCTTGAAACATACGCTGTTTTATAAAGTTCAAACGAAATTTACTTCATTCGTTTATATTTTCCAAGAACCACCAGACACAGACACGCACAAGGCGCTCGCTCCCACACAACCCGCCACACGTGACAGCAAGCATCGCGTTTCACGGGACGAGAAGTCGATCATCTTTATTCATGAACTTACTTCCGTCTTGTCTTTCGCGACGGAGAACTTTTGCTTGGCCTGCAAAAATCTGGCGCGGCGCTCCGTCCGAGGCGCCCCCACTCGCGGCGGCGGTCCGTTTTTGTTTGGAGGGGCTCGTGTGCCCCTCCTCTCACTCTGCCCCTCTTCTCACTCTGTCCCTCTTCTCACTCTGTCCCTCTTCTCACTCTGCCCCTCTTCTCACTCTGCCCCTCTTCTCACTGCCCCTCTTCTCACTGCCCCTCTTCTCACTCTGCCCCTCTTTTCACTCTGCCCCTCTTCTCACTCTGCCCCTCTTCTCACTCTGCCCCTCTTCTCACTCTGCCCCTCTTCTCACTGCCCCTCTTCTCACTCTGTCCCTCTTCTCACTCTGTCCCTCTTCTCACTCTGCCCCACTTCTCACTCTGCCCCTCTTCTCACTCTGCCCCTCTTCTCACTGCCCCTCTTCTCACTCTGTCCCTCTTCTCACTCTGTCCCTCTTTTCACTCTATCCCTCTTCTCACTCTGTCCCTCTTCTCACTCTGCCCCTCTTCTCACTCTGCCCCTCTTCTCACTCTGTCCCTCTTCTCACTCTGTCCCTCTTCTCACTCTGCCCCTCTTCTCACTCTGTCCCTCTTCTCACTCTGCCCCTCTTCTCACTCTGTCCCTCTTCTCACTCTGTCCCTCTTCTCATTCTGTCCCTCTTCTCATTCTGTCCCTCTTCTCACTCTGTCCCTCTTCTCACTCTGTCCCTCTTCTCACTCTGTCCCTCTTCTCACTCTGCCCCTCTTCTCACTCTGTCCCTCTTCTCACTCTGTCCCTCTTCTCACTCTGTCCCTCTTCTCACTCTGTCCCTCTTCTCACTCTGCCCCTCTTCTCACTCTGCCCCTCTTCTCACTCTGCCCCTCTTCTCACTCTGCCCCTCTTCTCACTCTGCCCCTCTTCTCACTGCCCCTCTTCTCACTCTGCTCCTCTTCTTACTCTGCCCCTCTTCTTACTCTGCCCCTCTTCTCACTCTGTCCCTCTTCTCACTTTGTCCCTGTTCTCACTCTGACCCTCTTCTCACTCTGCCCCTCTTCTCACTCTGCCCCTCTTCTCACTCTGCCCTTCTTCTCACTCTGCCCCTCTTCTCACTCTGCCCCTCTTCTCACTCTGCCCCTCTTCTCATTTTGCCCCTCTTCTCATTTTGCCCCTCTTCTCACTCTGCCCCTCTTCTCACTCTGCCCCTCTTCTCACTCTGTCTCTTTTCTCACTCTGCCCCTCTTCTCTCTCTGTCCCTCTTCTCTCTCTGTCCCTCTTCTCTCTATGCTCCACCATTATTTTGGAGGGGCTCGCGTGCCCCTCTTCTCACTCTGTCCCTCTTCTCACTCTGTCCCTCTTCTCACTCTGCCCCTCTTCTCACTCTGTCCCTCTTCTCTCTCTGTCCTTCTTCTCACTCTGCCCCTCTTCTCACTCTGCCCTTCTTCTCACTCTGCCCCTCTTCTCAATCTGCCCCTCTTCTCACTCTGCCCCTCTTCTCACTCTGTCCCTCTTCTCTCTCTGCTCCACCATTATTTTGGAGGGGCTCGCGTGCCCCTCTTCTCACTCTGTCCCTCTTCTCACTCTGTCCCTCTTCTCACTCTGTCCCTCTTCTCACTCTGTCCCTCTTCTCACTCTGTCCCTCTTCTCACTCTGTCCCTCTTCTCTCTCTGCTCCACCATTATTTTGGAGGGGCTCGCGTGCCCCTCTTCTCACTCTGTCCCTCTTCTCACTCTGCCCCTCTTCTCACACTGCCCCTCTTCTCACTCTGTCCCTCTTCTCTCTCTGCTCCACCATTATTTTGGAGGGGCTCGCGTGCCCCTCTTCTCACTCTGCTCCACCATTTTTTGCCCCTCTTCTCACTCTGCTCCAATTTAGCCGGGCGCATTTTCTGGCAGCCCTATTCTGGGTGACGCTGTCGCGCGCTCCTCAACCAATCGACTAAAAGCTGTTCCCAGTTGCAACTGCCAAGTGTCATCGAGTTTCTTCTTCTTCGTATTTAGCTGCTGCTGCTACTGCGAGAGTTGCCTTGAATTTTGGCCACTCTTTGGGTGGTGCGGCCATTATTTGGGTGGTGTGCCTGTTATTTGGGTGATTTGGATGTTATTTGGGTGATTTGGATGTTATTTGGGTGATTTGGATGTTATTTGGGTGATGTGGCCATTATTTGGGTGGTGTGGCCGTTATTTGGGTGATTTGGATGTTATTTGGGTGATGTGGCCATTATTTGGGTGATGTGCCCGTTATTTTAGTGATTTGGATGTTATTTGGGTGATGTGGCCATTATTTGGGTGGTGTGCCCGTTATTTGGGTGATTTGAATGTTATTTGGGTGATGTTGCCATTATTTGGGTGGTGTGCCTGTTATTTGGGTGATTTGGATGTTATTTGGGTGATGTGGCCATTATTTGGGTGGTGTGCCCGTTATTTGGGTGATTTGGATGTTATTTGGGTGATGTGGCCATTATTTGGGTGGTGTGCCCGTTATTTGGGTGATTTGGGTGTTATTTGGGTGACGTGGCCGTTATTTGGGTGGTGTGGCCGTTATTTGGGTGGTGCGGCCATTATTTGGGTGATGTGGCCATTATTTGGGTGGTGTGCCCGTTATTTGGGTGATTTGGATGTTATTTGGGTGATGTGGCCGATATTTGGGTGATGTGGCCATTATTTGGGTGGTGTGCCCGTTATTTGGGTGATGTGGCCACTATTTGGGTGGTGTGCCCGTTATTTGGGTGATGTGACCGTTATTTGGGTGATGTGGCCATTATTTAGGTGGTGTGCCTGTTATTTGGGTGATGTGGCCATTATTTGGGTGGTGTGCCCGTTATTTGGGTGATGGGGCCACTATTTGGGTGGTGTGCCCGTTATTTGGGTGATGTGGCCGTTATTTGGGTGATGTGGCCATTATTTGGGTGGTGTGCCCGTTATTTGGGTGATGTGGCCACTATTTGGGTGGTGTGCCCGTTATTTGGGTGATGTGGCCGTTATTTGGGTGATGTGGCCATTATTTGGGTGGTGCCCGTTATTTGGGTGATGTGGCCATTATTTGGGTGGTGTGCCCGTTATTTGGGTGATGTGGCCGTTATTTGGGTGATGTGGCCACTATTTGGGTGGTGTGCCCGTTATTTGGGTGATGTGGCCGTTATTTGGGTGATGTGGCCATTATTTGGGTGGTGTGCCCGTTATTTGGGTGATGTGGCCACTATTTGGGTGGTGTGCCCGTTATTTGGGTGATGTGGCCGTTATTTGGGTGATGTGGCCATTATTTGGGTGGTGTGCCCGTTATTTGGGTGATTTGGGTGTTATTTGGGTGACGTGGCCGTTATTTGGGTGATGTGGCCATTATTTGGGTGGTGCGGCCGTTATTTGGGTGGTGTGGCCGTTATTTGGGTGGTGTGACCGTTATTTGGGTGGTGCGGCCACTATTTGGGTGGTGCGGCCGTTATTTACGTGGTGTGGCCGTTATTTGGGTGGTGTGGCCGTGGTTTGGGTGGAGTGGCTATTATTGGTATAACTCTGGGCTGTGTGGTTATAATTAAACAAAAAACGTGTAGAAAAAAGTTACGTTATATTTTAGTTAGCAAAGAATTGCAAAATATGGTTTCTGATCATTTATTTCGACAAAATTGGTTCCCCGCGGCATTATTTTTCTATTATTTTTAATTTTATAAAACAACACTGTGAGTGCGATGATGTGGTGACATGCAGAGCAATGATGACACGTAGAGCAATGATGACACGCAGAGCAATGATGACACGTAGAGCAATGATGACACGTAGAGCAATGATGACACGCAGAGCAATCATGACACGTAGAGCAATCATGACACGTAGAGCAATGATGACACGCAGAGCAATGATGACACGTAGAGCAATGATGACACGTAGAGCAATGATGACACGTAGAGCAATGATGACACGCAGAGCAATGATGACACGTAGAGCAATGATGACACGTAGAGCAATGATGACACGTAGAGCAACGATGACACGCAGAGCAATCATGACACGTAGAGCAATGATGACACGTAGAGCAATGATGACACGTAGAGCAATGATGACACGCAGAGCAATCATGATACGTAGAGCAATGATGACACGCAGAACAATGATGACACGTAGAGCAATGATGACACGTAGAGCAATGATGACACGTAGAGCAATGATGACACGTAGAGCAATGATGACACGTAGAGCAATGATGACACGTAGAGCAATGATGACACGTAGAGCAATGATGACACGTAGAGCAATGATGACACGCAGAGCAATCATGACACGTAGAGCAATGATGACACGCAGAGCAATGATGACACGTAGAGCAATGATGACACGCAGAGCAATGATGACACGCAGAGCAATGATGACACGCAGAGCAATGATGACACGCAGAGCAATGATGACACGTAGAGCAATGATGACACGTAGAGCAATGATGACACGTAGAGCAATGATGACACGTAGAGCAATGATGACACGTAGAGCAATGATGACACGTAGAGCCATGATGACACGCAGAGCAATCATGACACGCAGAGCAATGATGACACGCAGAGCAATCATGACACGCAGAGCAATCATGACACGTAGAGCAATCATGACACGCAGAGCAATCATGACACGCAGAGCAATCATGACACGCAGAGCAATTATGACACGCAGAGCAATCATGACACGCAGAGCAATCATGACACGTAGAGCAATCATGACACGTAGAGCAATGATGACACGTAGAGCAATGATGACACGTAGAGCAATGATGACACGCAGAGCAATCATGACACGCAGAGCAATCATGACACGCAGAGCAATCATGACACGCAGAGCAATGATGACACGCAGAGCAATGATGACACGCAGAGCAATCATGACACGCAGAGCAATCATGACACGCAGAGCAATGATGACACGTAGAGCAATGATGACACGTAGAGCAATGATGACACGCAGAGCAATCATGACACGCAGAGCAATCATGACACGCAGAGCAATCATGACACGCAGAGCAATGATGACACGTAGAGCAATGATGACACGTAGAGCAATGATGACACGTAGAGCAATGATGACACGTAGAGCAATGATGACACGTAGAGCAATGATGACACGTAGAGCAATGATGACACGCAGAGCAATCATGACACGCAGAGCAATGATGACACGCAGAGCAATCATGACACGCAGAGCAATGATGACACGTAGAGCAATGATGACACGTAGAGCAATGATGACACGCAGAGCAATCATGACACGCAGAGCAATCATGACACGCAGAGCAATGATGACACGTAGAGCAATGATGACACGCAGAGCAATCATGACACGCAGAGCAATCATGACACGCAGAGCAATGATGACACGTAGAGCAATGATGACACGTAGAGCAATGATGACACGTAGAGCAATCATGACACGCAGAGCAATCATGACACGCAGAGCAATGATGACACGTAGAGCAATGATGACACGTAGAGCAATCATGACACGCAGAGCAATCATGACACGCAGAGCAATGATGACACGTAGAGCAATGATGACACGTAGAGCAATGATGACACGCAGAGCAATCATGACACGCAGAGCAATCATGACACGCAGAGCAATGATGACACGTAGAGCAATGATGACACGTAGAGCAATGATGACACGTAGAGCAATGATGACACGCAGAGCAATCATGACATGCAGAGCAATCATGACACGCAGAGCAATGATGACACGCAGAGCAATCATGACACGCAGAGCAATCATGACACGTAGAGCAATGATGACACGTAGAGCAATGATGACACGTAGAGCAATCATGACACGCAGAGCAATCATGACACGCAGAGCAATGATGACACGCAGAGCAATCATGACACGCAGAGCAATCATGACACGTAGAGCAATGATGACACGCAGAGCAATCATGACACGCAGAGCAATCATGACACGCAGAGCAATCATGACACGCAGAGCAATGATGACACGCAGAGCAATCATGACACGCAGAGCAATCATGACACGTAGAGCAATGATGACACGTAGAGCAATCATGACACGCAGAGCAATCATGACACGCAGAGCAATCATGACACGCAGAGCAATGATGACACGTAGAGCAATGATGACACGCAGAGCAATGATGACACGCAGAGCAATCATGACACGCAGAGCAATCATGACACGTAGAGCAATGATGACACGCAGAGCAATGATGACACGTAGAGCAATCATGACACGCAGAGCAATCATGACACGTAGAGCAATGATGACACGTAGAGCAATGATGACACGCAGAGCAATGATGACACGCAGAGCAATCATGACACGTAGAGCAATGATGACACGTAGAGCAATGATGACACGTAGAGCAATGATGACACGCAGAGCAATCATGACACGCAGAGCAATCATGACACGTAGAGCAATCATGACACGCAGAGCAATCATGACACGCAGAGCAATGATGACACGTAGAGCAATGATGACACGTAGAGCAATGATGACACGCAGAGCAATGATGACACGCAGAGCAATCATGACACGCAGAGCAATCATGACACGTAGAGCAATGATGACACGCAGAGCAATGATGACACGTAGAGCAATGATGACACGCAGAGCAATCATGACACGCAGAGCAATCATGACACGCAGAGCAATGATGACACGCAGAGCAATGATGACACGCAGAGCAATGATGACACGTAGAGCAATGATGACACGTAGAGCAATGATGACACGCAGAGCAATGATGACACGCAGAGCAATGATGGCACGCAGAGCAATGATGACACGTAGAGCAATGATGACACGTAGAGCAATGATGACACGTAGAGCAATGATGACACGTAGAGCAATGATGACACGTAGAGCAATGATGACACGTAGAGCAATGATGACACGCAGAGCAATGATGACACGCAGAGCAATGATTACACGTAGAGCAATGATGACACGCAGAGCAATGATGACACGTAGAGCAATGATGACACGTAGAGCAATGATGACACGTAGAGCAATGATGACACGTAGAGCAATGATGACACGTAGAGCAATGATGACACGTAGAGCAATGATGACACGTAGAGCAATGATGACACGTAGAGCAATGATGACACGTAGAGCAATGATGACACGCAGAACAATGATGACACGCAGAGCAATGATGACACGCAGAACAATGATGACACGCAGAACAATGATGACACGCAGAACAATGATGACACGCAGAACAATGATGACACGCAGAACAATGATGACACGCAGAACAATGATGACACGCAGAACAATGATGACACGTAGAGCAATGATGACACGCAGAACAATGATGACACGCAGAACAATGATGACACGCAGAACAATGATGACACGCAGAGCAATGATGACACGCAGAGCAATCATGACACGTAGAGCAATGATGACACGTAGAGCAGTGATGACACGTAGAGCAGTGATGACACGTAGAGCAGTGATGACACGTAGAGCAATGATGACACGTAGAGCAATGATGACACGTAGAGCAGTGATGACACGTAGAGCAGTGATGACACGTAGAGCAGTGATGACACGTAGAGCAGTGATGACACGTAGAGCAATGATGACACGTAGAGCAATGATGACACGTAGAGCAATGATGACACGTAGAGCAATGATGACACGTAGAGCAATGATGACACGTAGAGCAATGATGACACGTAGAGCAATGGTGACACCTAGAGCAATGGTGACACGTAGAGCAATGGTGACACGTAGAGCAATGGTGACACGTAGAGCAATGATGACACGTAGAGCAATGGTGACACGTAGAGCAATGGTGACACGTAGAGCAATGATGACACGCAGAGCAATGGTGACACGTAGAGCAATGGTGACACGTAGAGCAATGATGACACGTAGAGCAATGGTGACACCTAGAGCAATGGTGACACGTAGAGCAATGGTGACACGTAGAGCAATGGTGACACGTAGAGCAATGGTGACACGTAGAGCAATGGTGACACGTAGAGCAATGATGACACGTAGAGCAATGGTGACACGTAGAGCAATGGTGACACGTAGAGCAATGGTGACACGTAGAGCAATGATGACACGTAGAGCAATGATGACACGTAGAGCAATGATGACACGTAGAGCAATGATGACACGCAGAGCAATGATGACACGTAGAGCAATGATGACACGTAGAACAATGATGACACGCAGAGCAATGATGACACGTGGAGCAATGATGACACGTAGAGCAATGATGACACGTAGAGCAATGATGACACGTAGAGCAATGATGACACGTAGAGCAATGATGACACGCAGAGCAATGATGACACGCAGAGCAATGATGACACGCAGAGCAATGATGACACGTAGAGCAATGATGACACGTAGAGCAATGATGACACGCAGAGCAATGATGACACGTAGAGCAATGATGACACGTAGAGCAATGATGACACGCAGAGCAATGATGACACGCAGAGCAATGATGACACGTAGAGCAATGATGACACGTAGAGCAATGATGACACGCAGAGCAATGATGACACGCAGAGCAATGATGACACGCAGAGCAATGATGACACGTAGAGCAATGATGACACGCAGAGCAATGATGACACGCAGAGCAATGATGACACGTAGAGCAATGATGACACGTAGAGCAATGATGACACGCAGAGCAATGATGACACGTAGAGCAATGATGACACGTAGAGCAATGATGACACGTAGAGCAATGATGACACGCAGAGCAATGATGACACGCAGAGCAATGATGACACGTAGAGCAATGATGACACGTAGAGCAATGATGACACGCAGAGCAATGATGACACGCAGAGCAATGATGACACGTAGAGCAATGATGACACGCAGAGCAATGATGACACGCAGAGCAATGATGACACGTAGTAATTCACGACGAATTATTGTTGATATACATTTTTTTCTAATTTCTCATCCATAATAAACCTTTCAATTCTCTACATTTAAAAATACTAAGTAAATTTCCTAACAGTTTCACTAAAACACTGTCAATTCATAAAATTTCCCACCACAATATATTCTAGCTGGAACCTAGGTAAACAATACTGATGTGCTTGCTGTTACAGAAGCACATTACATGACTATCTTCAATGTTGCTAGAAGAGATTTTTTTGTAATCGGGTCTGCGCTGGGATTTTAGTTGAGGGATTCAAGTTGTAAGGTTCAATAATCCACGAATTTGATTAATTACATTAGATCAAAATGTGTTGCTTTCGAATACTTTTCACTGCAAGCATTTATGAGAACGTTCAGAGATCTTCTAGGTGTTTGGGATCAGCATTTTGGTACACTGTCAACCCATTCTGTCAACCCATGCCGTCAACCCATGCCGTCAACTCATGCCGTCAACCCATGATATGAATTGATGTGCATCAACATACATCAAGTACAGCAGTACAGCGCGGGATAAACATCAATAAGCGAGTGGGGGGGGGGGGGGGGGGCGGAACGGAACGGATGGTTGCCTGTGTGTTCGTCGTGTGTCGTGCAAAGTGGTGTGTGTCGTGCATTCATGTATTTTGCATAAATCATATAACCTGTAATCCCTAATTATCGTTGGTAACGGATCGATGATGATTCTCTAATTGGTTACCTATTTTTCACTTATGCATTGATTATATTTTATTTTACATATCAGTTCAGGAACCTCAGAATAAAATATAGACATTTCACAATTCCATGACGAAACTAGTCAAGTCTCGATGATTTCAAATTTTTTTGAGCAAAATTGTAAAAGGTTTAATTTTTCGCTTAAAAATTGACCACAACCCTCGCGTTTCCTCTGAACACTTAACTGTTGCCATACGTCGAGTGGTGTTTGTGCTTGGATTTTAGAACCTCAGGTAAGAAATTGCCTTACAAAAACACCAACATGGACACCCTGGTGAAACCGCAACTGTTTTTGATCCTTGAATACATAAATCCAGGCCACGTAAAGATCTGACTCGAATTTCCCTCTCCATAAGCCGCAGTGACTCTCAACGCCGCCATACTCCTTTACGTCTTCCCCACGCCTTTATCCCCATTTCGTACTCCTCTTCCCCTTATCAGCATCTTCCATCTCCCCCCAAGCTCAGTGCCCCCCAGGCCCGGTGCCCCCCCCCCCCCCCAAAGTCAGTGCTCCCCAGGCCAGGTGCTCCCCTCCCCCCAAAGTCAGTGCTCCCCAGGCCCGGTGCTCCCCTCCCCCCAAAGTCAGTGCTCCCCAGGCCAGGTGCTCCCCTCCCCCCAAAGTCAGTGCTCCCCAGGCCAGGTGCTCCCCTCCCCCCAAAGTCAGTGCTCCCCAGGCCAGGTGCTCCCCTCCCCCCAAAGTCAGTGCTCCCCAGGCCAGGTGCTCCCCTCCCCCCAAAGTCAGTGCTCCCCAGGCCAGGTGCTCCCCTCCCCCCAAAGTCAGTGCCCCCCAGGCCCGGTGCCCCCCCCCCCCCCAATCGAGGGTCCCGTAACTGATGCGCTGTCGCGGCTGGCACGGGCCAGCGGGCTTCATTTTTGTCCCGGCGCTCTTCTGTTGCTGATGAATTTAATTGAATTAGGGGCAGGGGGGGACGGCTTGGGGTGTGCCGTGGGGTTAGGGGGCATTCGGGGGATACGGGTTGAGGGGGTGAGAAGGCTTATCACAGGTGCATGTTCGGGGAAGTGGGGAGTGTAGAGGGGTGAAGGGCAAGCAAAACTAACGAAATAATCTAATTTCTACAAGCTTGGTGCTGCCATAAAGTCTAACTTTAATATCAAAGGCTCCGCATAATTTCCAGTTCTGCTTCACAAAGCACCATAACGGACAGGACTTTCCGTTCATAAAGTAGCGGGATATTGACCAGAGAGCAAAATTTAAACCTGAGAACACGATCTAGGGTCAGTGATGCATGCATTGCGTGGTTGGTGGCGAGTGATGCGCGTGCATCGCAGCTGACGGGAGCGCAGGAGCAAGGATTGCAGGAGCAAGGGTTGAAAGAGCAGGGACTGCAGGAGCAGGGACTGCAGGAGCAGGGATTGCAGGAGCAGGGATTGCAGGAGCAAGGATTGCAGGAGCAGGGATTGCAGGAGCAGGGATTGCAGGAGCAGGGATTGCAGGAGCAAGGATTGCAGGAGCAAGGGTTGAAAGAGCAGGGATTGCAGGAGCAGGGAGTGCAAGAGCAGGGAGTGCAGGAGCAGGGAGGGCAGGAGCAGGGAGTGCAGGAGCAGGGAGTGCAGGAGCAGGGAGTGCAAGAGCAGGGAGTGCAAGAGCAGGGAGTGCAGGAGCAGGGAGTGCAGGAGCAGGGAGTGCAGGAGCAGGGAGTGCAGGAGCAGGGAGTGCAGGAGCAGGGAGTGCAGGAGCAGGGAGTGCCGGAGCAGGGATTGCCGGAGCAGGGATTGCCGGAGCAGGGATTGCCGGAGCAGGGATTGCCGGAGCAGGGATTGCCGGAGCAGGGATTGCCGGAGCAGGGATTGCCGGAGCAGGGATTGCCGGAGCAGGGATTGCCGGAGCAGGGATTGCCGGAGCAGGGATTGCCGGAGCAGGGATTGCCGGAGCAGGGATTGCCGGAGCAGGGATTGCCGGAGCAGGGATTGTAGAAGTTACTACATGCAGAAGGGATTGCTGTACAACTCAACACATCATCAGCGCAGGAGCATCAACTGCAAATTTAAACCCCAAGAGATGCGGCCTCCCCATAGCTGTGAGACGAACACTCGCTCCTGATTTTCTGTATCTCCTGTTGCATAATTTACGGAAATGTTCTAATTGTTCTGAATTCTTCAAAACCGAGAGTAAATCAAACGAGACCTGCAAGTCTTTAGTAAATCTTTAATAATTTTTACGAGTTTAAACACTAATCGTATGAGTTTATTTCCCCCCAGAGGGATACAACTGTTGGAACTATGGGTAGTGCCGCTCCCAGGAGGACTATGTAAGGGCCCGAGCAAAAGGTTAGGTAGGCTCTCTTTTTTGTTGGAATAGGTTTTGTTTTGTTACGGACCATTTTTTTCGGTTCACTGCTGTCCGGTATTTCATCACCTACTACTTTCTTCTCTAACTTTTTCTTGTTTCACAAACTTCTTTCTTAGCTGCATAGATTCCGCGTTCCCTCAACTCCATACTAAATGGGGCCTTCATCCTCCCTCTCTTCGAACATATTTGTCGTGGTAAAGGGAGGCTTGAACTTTCTTCTATAATGACAGTGATAATAATAACGTAAGTTTATTTATTTGAGGGTTTGTACTGTGAAATTGACATGCTCTGAGTGATCTGGAAAACTGAATTATTTTCTTTGGACAATTAAGTTTGTTTTCTTTGTTATGGTGTTTGGCTTATTATTTTTATTTTGACCATGCTAGTCGAAACTCACATCTTGAGCGACCAACAATTTTCGGTCTTAATGTACTGGAGAGTCTTTAATTTTTTTTGAAATTTTCATTGATCGTCTTTAAAATTCCGTGAAAGTTGTATGTACGTAAAAATTCCCTGAAAGTTGTATGTACGTAAAAATCCGATTTTCGTTTAGCTCAAGATCACTGTCAATTTCTGCTTTCGTGTCTTTCAAGTAATCAAGTATTTACTTTTTCGTTTGCCATATGATTTTGTGACTAAGTATAATACGTTAATTTATACAAGATTTTCTTTCCTTTTTCAGGTAAGTTACTGCAGGACACGTGTTCAGCTCGGCCTGTTAAGCAGTGAGTACTGGAAACGAGTAACCTTTTTTATTTAATTTTGCTGTACTCTAATTTTGTCATGTTTTTAATAGATAAATCACATATGGTCTCAACGACAAAAAAGTCAGAGATTGCTCAAGAAAATAGTAGCCTATGTTAATTTATAAGGTCCATTCTCCAATTTTCTTATCTCTTTTGAAAAATGAACCACATTGTGTCAACTGCGATGACATTGCTAAGATCATTTTCTCATAGCTGCTATGTTTATTTCAAAGTCCTACTCTGAATTATTGCTTCAATTATAACAAAGCTTCTTCCAATTGAAAGAAAATATCTCACTTAATTAAGCTCTCATTTTAGTTCGTACACAGTCTAGCACTTTGTAATTAGTCCCAGTATTTTTGCCAGTAATATTGTACCGTATTAATCATCGAGTTACTCGCGCATTCATTCCCCCTCAAATTCACCGTATTTAAAACCGTATCTATTCACCGTATAGATTTGCAACATTTGTGGGTGGGTTCATCACCGTATCAGTGCATCAGCCACCGAATTTCCTGGCGAACTTGTTCCCATATTTAAGACCGTATTTACCGCCGTAATTATCGCAGTATCAGCAACCCTATTTATTGACGTATTTTATTACTGCATTTATTGCTGCATTTTATACCGTATTTACCGCCGTAATTATAGCAGCACCAGCTTGTGTTAGTGGCGTATCTACTGGCCGTGATCACATACACTCCTGTATTCTCTCGACCGATCGTTTTAACGGCCCGGCCCGTCATCGATACCGTTTTACCGGCCTGGCCCGGCACCGATACCGTTTTACCGGCCCGACCCGTCACTGATACCGTTTTACCGGCCTGGCCCGGCACCGATACCGTTTTACCGGCCTGGCCCGGCACCGATACCGTTTTACCGGCCTGGCCCGTCACCGATCCATTTTACCGGCCCGACCCGGCACCGATACCGTTTTAACGGCCCTGCCCGTCACCGATACCGTTTTACCGGCCCGGCCCGTCACCGATACCGTTTTACCGGCCCGGCCCGTCACCGATACCGTTTTAACGGCTCGGCCCGTCACCGATACCGTTTTAACGGCGCGGCCCGTCACCGATACCGTTTTAACGGCGCGGCCCGTCACCGATACCGTTTTAACGGCCCGGCTCGTCACCGATACCGTTTTACCGGCCCGGCCCGTCACCGATACCGTTTTAACGGCCCGGCCCGTCACCGATACCGTTTTAACGGCCCGGCCCGTCACCGATACCGTTTTAACGGCCCGGCCCGTCACCGATACCGTTTTAACGGCCCGGCCCGTCACCGATACCGTTTTAACGGCCCGGCCCGTCACCGATACTCTGCAACTGAGACGATAATGCCTCCTCATTTTCTGCTCCCCGCCGTGAGGGCAGAATGGCGACATCTTAGAGACACTTCGTTGCTTATGATATTACTCGCGTTGCCAGTTGTCTTGCTCCTGTTGGTGATACTGATAACGTACTGGTAAAGAATATTAGTTTCTGTAGAAAAAGAACTCCTACAATCGTGTGTGCCTCATCACCAATGCAAAAATCTCCTAGCTATGACGGAGTTCGAGAAGAAATTCGACTGGAAAGAGCAAATCAAGGTACAGAATTGGTTGCCGCAACGGTGCCTCTGGCCTGCATTGTTTAGGCAAAACAAACGTAGAGGTCAAGTTTAATTTGATCTTGGAAGTGCCCTTGAGTCGGAGCGCGGCTCTCCGACCCTCGGAGTTTTGCTGCTGTGCCCCGGGAATATTAGAACCGGCGCGTAATAATGCTCTCTTGCCGGCTCAACTTTTGCCGCCAGTCGAGCTCTGTCTTATATGAGTTTTTGGTGGCAAAATTAAACTTGCAATAATGCTGTTGCGTCTCGGGCTAGTAGAAGCTGAGGGCTGCAATAGAGTGGGGCGCTCGACTGCATGCTTAATGTGGCCTCAGTCTTTTGGTTACGTTTGTTGGAGCGCGACGCGCGTTTGATGAATACTTCCACGAGTTGTTTGTGTTACCTTGTGGTGGGGGTGGTGGTGGTGATGGTGTGGTGGGGGTTGGTGTGATTGGGAGCGTTCTTGGTTAATACTTCCACGTGTTGTGTGTGTTACCTTGTGGTGGTGGTGGTGGTGGTGTTGGTCTCGTGGGGATTGGTGGGATTGGGGAGCGCGTTTGGTGAATACTTCCACGTGTTGTGTGTATAGTGTCTTGTGGTGGTGAACTCCTCTTTGTGGATGCTTGGTGTACCTCATTGGAGATAGTTTGGGTTGCTGTGATTTGGGATACTTGGTGTACCTCATCACTCTGATTCGTTTTAGGGAAGGATATTGACGGTTTGTGTTGGGTACACTGCATGCATTTCTTATTCATTGGCTCTCGATTATTTCGTGGTTGTGAGGTTATTTTTGGCGCGCCTCGGTACTGTTTCCTTTCATTTTATAGGAGTCACCATCTGCCATGAAAATTTCAAGACAATGTTTTGATGATTAGCGAATCAGGTCTTCCGTCTCTTCTATCGAATATTTATTTCGAAACGAGTGTTTTTTAATCAGTATATAAGTTGATTCTTCAACCCCTAGAATCTAAGGGCTGAAATTACTTGGGCAATAATGTTCTTTTAGGAAAAAAACATCTTAACTAAAAAATGTATTCGCTACGAAAAACATCTGCTTTCTAGGAGTTATTATCATCTCTTTTGCTTTGAAAATTATGTTTGAAAGATTTAAATCACCTATTTACTAATAAAAGCCCTTATTTAGTGTCTAAGCGGTTTATTTACTGTCCTAACGACCTATTTACTGTCTAAACGAACTACTTACTGTCTAAACGACTTATTTATTGTCTAAACGACCTATTTACTGTCTAAACGACTTATTTATTGTCTAAACGACCTATTTATTGTCTAAACTACTTATTTACTGTCAAAACGATCTATTTACCAGTGAAATGACATTTTTATTGTCGACAAGACTTATCTACTAGTAAGACGACATATTTACAAGCAAAATGACTTGTTTGCTGGTCAAATGACTTGTTTGCTGGTCAAATGACTTATTTGCCGGTCAAATGACTTGTTTGCTGGTCAAATGAATTGTTTGTCGGTCAAATGACTTGTTTGCTGGTCAAATGACTAGTTTGTTGGTCAAATGACTTGTTTGCTGTTCAAATGACTAGTTTGTTGGTCAAATGACTTGTTTGCTGGTCAAATGAATTGTTTGCTGGTCAAATGACTTGTTTGCTGGTCAAATGACTTGTTTGCTGGTCAAATGACTTGTTTGCTGGTCAAATGACTTGTTTGCTGGTCAAATGACTTGTTTGCTGGTCAAATGACTTGTTTGCTGGTCAAATGAATTGTTTGTTGGTCAAATGACTTGTTTGCTGGTCAAATGACTTGTTTGCTGGTCAAATGACTAGTTTGTTGGTCAAATGACTTGTTTACTGGTCAAATGACTAGTTTGTTGGTAAATGACTTGTTGGCTGGTCAAATGACTTGTTTGCTGGTCAAATGACTTGTTTGCTGGTCAAATGACTTGTTTGCTGGTCAAATGACTTGTTTGCTGGTCTTATGACTTGTTTTCTGGTCAAATTACTTGTTTGCAGGTCAAATGACTTGTTTGCAGGTCAAATGACTTGTTTTCGGGTCAAATGACTTGTTTTCGGGTCAAATGACTTGTTTGCTGGTCAAATGACTAGTTTGTTGGTCAAATGATTTGTTTGTTGGTCAAATGATTTGTTTGCTGGTCAAATGACTTGTTTGCTGGTCAAATGACTTGTTTACTGGTCAAATGACTTGTTTGCTGGTCAAATGACTTGATTGCTGCTCAAATGACTTGATTGCTGGTAAAATGACTTGATTGCTTGTCAAATGACTTGATTGATGGTCAAATGACTTGATTGCGGATCAAATGATTTGTTTGCGGGTCAAATGACTTGTTTACTGGTCAAATGACTTGTTTGCTGGTCAAATGACTTGTTTGCTGGTCAAATGACTTGATTGCTGGTCAAATGACTTGTTTGCTGGTCAAATGACTTGTTTGCTGGTCAAATGACTTGTTTGCTGGTCAAATGACTTGTTTGCTGGTAAAACCACTCATTTACTATAAAAACCTCAGCTCCCCCAGCGACGACGCCCTCCAAGTTAGCCGCAGCCCCGCAACCACGGCGCAACGCAGCAAAAAATGCGGCGTACGCTCGATGCACTTGATGGAGCGGTCCTGCGGTGCTTGTTTTCTGAATGGCAAAGTGTGGTAACTTCGGTGTGCGGGCAGCGGGCAGGCTTGTGCTGTGCGCAGCGCTGTGTGTGTTTTGTGTTGTGCGTGTGTGTGTTGTGTAGTGCTCAGCGCACGTGCTTGTGTTGTGTTGTGTGTCAGAATTTATTAGATGATGTGCCTGCGTTGTTGGTTGATGTGCCTGCGTTGTTGGTTGATGTGCCTGCGTTGTTGGTTGATGTGCCTGCGTTGCTGGTTGATGTGCCTGCGTTGCTGGTTGATGTGCCTGCGTTGTTTGTTGATGTGCCTGCGTTGTTGGTTGATGTGCCTGCGTTGTTTGTTGATGTGCCTGCGTTGTTGGTTGATGTGCCTGCGTTGTTGGTCGATGTGCCTGCGTTGTTGGTCGATGTGAATGCGTTGCTGGTTGATGTGCCTGCGTTGTTGGTCGATGTGAATGCGTTGCTGGTTGATGTGCCTGCGTTGTTGGTCGATGTGAATGCGTTGCTGGTTGATGTGCCTGCGTTGTTGGTGATCGTATTTGGGCTATGAGTCGACAAACGATATTTATCGACGTCCTATGTCACTGGTTGACGTGCTACGTTACTATTCACGGACCTATACGTTCGAGTCAGGCCTCCCCGAATCTTTAATCCCATGTCAAATTTAAATCAAGTCCTGAACCGCACGCGCTTTCTGAGTGATATGACGAGATGCATGAGAACGTCTCGTACGTATCTATATTATAAAAGGAGCCGCGTCCGTCCGTCCGTGTGTCACACCCACCAGCCTGCAGTGTGAGATGAGCGTATCTGTGACACAAGCTTCATCAACTCCACAATTTTCGTTGCCTCAACCCAGCAGATTGGGAGTCGGAATGAATATCACGTGTATTGGTAGGTTAGATTAGGTTGAATAGAATATCAGCGGTTGAGACTTGGCAAAGTATTAGGAAGCCATAGAATAGCGTGGGAAATCATGGGAAAGCCATGTTGAAGCTCAGTTAGTCCTAAATCTAATCCTGTCATTTTTTTGACGGGCCGTGCGCACTCGTTATTATATATTTTTGACGGACCGTGTGCACTCGGCCTCATCAACTCTATGTAGAGAAATTTCATATTTTTATGTCTTCCCGCCTTGATTTCATTTCGCATTTTTTCTCATCTGAAAGTGGGGAAAAAAATATAGTTGAAAGCCGCGATTTGAGGCTTCGGTTGGCTCTCATAATGATACCAACGCACGATAGTGAATGAAGCAGAGAATAAATTAAAGTTAAAATAAATTCTCTAATTTAATTTTCGTGTGACGTGTTCATTAAGTGCAAGCAAATTCTGCTCAGTTTATTTTCGATATATTTATTTCAATGAAAATGAAAAATATCACTACTTATTGTTTTAGGTACGCAATACGGCTATAAATATTAATAAACAAAATGTTGCAATTATAATTATTAGGATTCTTTTAGCATCATGATTGTCAAACTTTTCTTTATTAAACATTGTGGTAAAAAATTCCCGCTTTTAGATAATATATCAAAGAAGCTAGACAAACTATAAAATGTATTAGACGAGATAATTGAAAAACTCTACGGAATTTGCAACCAGTATTCAACTTACTATTTCCATTTCATTGGAAAAGTCGACGGAGTTCGCAACCAATATTCAACTTACTAATTCAAGTGCAATAATATTAAGGTCGAGAAGGTATGATTCGAATAAAATCGATCTAATTTCATATTAAATACGCAAAAAAGATCAAATTAATCGTCAAATTAATCATCAAATTAATTGAGAAGTTGATTGTCAAATTATTTTAGAATTTCCAGCTCTCGAAGATATACCCATGATTGTCAGTGTTTATGCGTGCCCGTAGCACAGATACTCAGTTTTTTCAAGGTCAACTAAAGAGCGCATTTGGGGATGGAGTTCAG
Source organism: Morinoia aosen (assembly GCA_030386875.1). NCBI lineage: Eukaryota > Metazoa > Arthropoda > Malacostraca > Amphipoda > Talitridae > Morinoia > Morinoia aosen. The sequence goes on from CM059575.1 coordinate 71,291,319, forward strand.
ATGACGGGGCTGGTGACTCGAAGGTGGACTTCAAGAAGCGAGCTCAGGACACACTGCAGGTGCTTTAAGAAATGCTCTTGAACGCCACAGTTTTTTTTTTGCTTCTAAAGTATTGAATTTCTTAATTTGCATTGAATATTTTCGTCATAAAAGAGTGGTGAGTTAAAGTTCTTGAGTTAATATAAAGCGAATAGTACTAGCAACATCAAACTAAAGCTTTCAAGTTCATGCAAAACGAATTGAATTAGTTTCACATCTGTCCAACTACCTTAAAGTGAAACGCGGCTGTGTTCACTCTAACTTCATTAATGATGCAGTTGGCATTTCTGTCATGTGTCTCGTGGACTTCCCGCATCGATTGATGTGATTAACTAAGTACAGATGCACGACAACCTCAGGATAGATTCTTGAGCTCCATCATGAACGTCTTCTTCTGCATAAATTCAGGCGTTCAATAAAGTCTTCGCTGTAATACGACATCCAACGTCCTGTCTTACTTAAGTGTTGATGAGCGCTCTATTTTTACATCTATTCCGTGTAAACATAATGCATAGATGTATTTCTAATACGTTAGATTATGTACGTTATAATTATGTACGTTGACGAGTACAATTTGGCTCCCATTTTCCTGTTTTTCAGCACCTACTCCTTTCTTTTATCTTGTTTCTTCTTTCTCAATTTACTGTTTTTTAAGCGCGTGCGATCATGTATTGGAACACACCTTGTGCACTGATTCCTCATTCCCTAAACTCCATACCAAATAGTGTCCCCTCCGACCTTTCTTTGAAACACCTGTGTTGAGGTTAGGGAAAGGAAGGCTCCACCTAACTTGTCCAATCTCTTTAAAAAATCCTTAACGATTTGGAAATTTTTTTCATGAGACAAATCATATTTTGTTCTGTGAAATTTATTTCCTCATTGTGAAAATAGTTCGGTTCGATTGTCTGCTGAATAATTCCATGGTTATATTTATCAGAATAAATTAATTTTCATGAGAATAGATTTTTTATTTGCTCCCATGTACTTAATGTAATCTTGATTTACAAGCTTGTGAATTTTTTTGTGAGGTTTTTATTTTGCGTCACCATTTACGTCTGTTTTCAGTAATAACACAGGACAAAATTGAACGCCTGTTTTCATTAATAACATAACGCAAAATTGAATACCTGCTCTCAGTAACAATGTAGGCCAAGCTTGAATACCTACTTTCAGTAATAAGATAAAAGAAAATTTAACTTCATTTATAACTTGCAGCTAATTCAAATCTTTCCTTACGAAATAGGGAGAAGTTTGCTGTGTTGATTGCTCAATTTATAATGTTAATCCCGCACGCTGTATTGTGGAGACGTTCTGATATCACTTACGAACGATATTTCTCATTATTTCAGAAGCAAGTAGTTTTAAAATTGTTTTTTGATTGAAGTTTGATTTTTTCAAAGTATTAATAGTTTGATTAAAGTTATTGAATTGTTTTGAAGCTTAAAAATATGATTTTCATTGGTCTGGAATTATTTTTACATTTCTTGAAAAATAAGACAAACGCCCATTTGATAATTTTTTAATAGAAACAAGCTAACCCAACCCGTTGTAAAATACTATCGCAAGCGTTGTAAAATACCATCACATTATCCCATTGACATTAAAAAAGCATCGGAATTCCCGCGTTGAAAATTAGATTGCAGGGGAAATGTTTCATCCCAATTCTACCAATTTCGTTATTGTACGTCCGGCACTAAAAAAGTTATCCTTCTAGTCACTTAAGTTTGACTCATCAAAACATTTTCCCAAGACTCTCCTCATCCACGAGCCGCTATAGTCAGCCTGCAATAATAAGAGAAGCCTGAAAATGCCATTATCCAAGGGAGAAATTGTCGTACGTTTGAGCGTGCGGGCTGTTGCGTGGGTCGTACGTCCGTCAGGCACGCGCCATTTGTCATGCGGTGGCCCGCTTTGCTGCGCTGGTATAATGAGGACCTCCTTTGTGGCCGTGGCCAGCGATCGACCGGCCCTCGCCGAGCTGGCTTCTCGAATTGAGAACCAAACATTCCATTCTTCGTGGTTCTCTGGAGGCGCCACTGACGAGCACCACTGACGAGCACCACTGACGAGCACCACTGACGAGCACCACTGACGAGCACCACTGACGAGCACCACTGACGAGCACCACTGACGAGCACCACTGACGAGCACCACTGACGAGCACCACTGACGAGCACCACTGACCTGGGAGAAATTCGCTACGTAATTCGTCCAAGGTGCTGGTAATTTGAATCTTCTACTATTACGCAGGGATAAATTCGCTCTATTGTCCAACTTCAGCAGATAATTCGAATCTAATACATAGATACCTGGAACTGGAGGCACTGACGAGCGCAACTGACGAGCGCAACTGACGAGCGCAACTGACGAGCGCAACTGACGAGCGCAACTGACGAGCGCAACTGACGAGCACCCATGACGGGCACCCCTGACGGGCACCCCTGACGGGCACCCCTGACGGGCACCCCTGACGGGCACCCCTGACGGGCACCCCTGACGGGCACCCCTGACGGGCACCCCTGACGGGCACTCCTGACGAGCACTCCTGACGAGCACTCCTGGTGAGCACCACTGTCGAGCACCCGGAACTGGCAGCACCACTGACGAGCACCCGGAACTGGAAGCACCGCTGACGAGCACCCGGAACTGGCAGCACCGCTGACGAGCACCCGGAACTGGCAGCACCCCTGACGAGCACCCGGAACTGGCAGCACCCCTGACGAGCACCCAGAACTGGCAGCCCCACTGACGAGCACCGAGAACTGGCAGCACCACTGACGAGCACCGAGAACTGGCAGCACACCACTGACGAGCACCTGGAACTGGTAGCCCCACTGACGAGCACCGAGAGCTGGCAACACCACTGTCGAGCACTTGGAACTGGCAGCGCCCCCGGCGAGCACCAGAGATAAATGCAGTATAGCTCTAGTGCGTAATTCTAAAAAGGCCCTCATTACGCTAAGTTAACGCTCATTTACTCGAATTAATGCCTCATCAGCTCCGGTTAATACCTCATTAACTGGGGCTGCTACAGCCACCTAAAGATTTCGAAACAAAAATAAATGGAGTTCGAATGTTGCGCATCGCTTTCCAGATCTAATATATTTCGCAATATGGCAACTTCGTCTCGTGCACATCGCGGGTGTGTGTGATGTGCCTACTGCATAGGCCTAGCTAGGTAGAGGCATACTGGTCGTAGGGATGCTGTGCGTAGGGATGCTGTGCGTAGGGATGCTGTGCGTAGGGATGCTGTGCGTAGGGATGCTGTGCGTAGGGATGCTGTGCGTAGGGATGCTGTGCGTAGGGATGCTGTGCGTAGGGATGCTGTGCGTAGGGATGCTGTGCGTAGGGATGCTGTGCGTAGGGATGCTGTGCGTAGGGATGCTGTGCGTAGGGATGCTGTGCGTAGGGATGCTGTGCGTAGGGATGCTGTGCGTAGGGATGCTGTGCGTAGGGATGCTGTGCGTAGGGATGCTGTGCGTAGGGATGCTGTGCGTAGGGATGCTGTGCGTAGGGATGCTGTGCGTAGGGATGCTGTGCGTAGGGATGCTGTGCGTAGGGATGCTGTGCGTAGGGATGCTGTGCGTAGGGATGCTGTGCGTTGGGATGCTGTGCGTAGGGATGCTGTGCGTAGGGATGCTCTGCGTAGGGATGCTGTGCGTAGGGATGCTGTACGTAGGGATGCTGTGCGTAGGGATGCTGTGCGTAGGGATGCTGTGCGTAGGGATGCTGTGCGTAGGGATGCTGTGCGTAGGGATGCTGTGCGTAGGGATGCTGTGCGTAGGGATGCTGTGCGTAGGGATGCTGTGCGTAGGGATGCTGTGCGTAGGGATGCTGTGCGTAGGGATGCTGTGCGTAGGGATGCTGTGCGTAGGGATGCTGTGCGTAGGGATGCTGTGCGTAGGGATGCTGTGCGTTGGGATGCTGTGCGTAGGGATGCTGTGCGTAGGGATGCTCTGCGTAGGGATGCTGTGCGTAGGGATGCTGTACGTAGGGATGCTGTGCGTAGGGATGCTGTGCGTAGGGATGCTGTGCGTAGGGATGCTGTGCGTAGGGATGCTGTGCGTAGGGATGCTGTGCGTTGGGATGCTGTGCGTAGGGATGCTGTGCGTAGGGATGCTGTGTTTAGGCCCACTACGAAACAGCATATAAGTTAGACATCTAGTTGCTAGCGCCAACTAAATTACATGTACACGCCTCAACCTTAACAAGCACTCTGTGAATGAACCTGCATTTGGTTATCAGGATAAGTTGAATTTATTTATATACACTCTACGCCCTTCGTGTGTCTAGGCTAACATCTAGGCCTGTCCTGAGAAGCCTATCTCTAGACACGACAATGTTTCTGTTCACATCTAGACCAGTCATGCCAACAGGCCTAGGCACAAGTACACCTGTCATGCTAACAGGCCTAGGCAAATGTACACCTGTCATGCCAACAGGCCTAGGCAAATGTACACCTGTCATGCCAACAGGCCTAGGCACATGCACACCTGATTATTAATTTTACATATCCTCGAGAGCAGCAGCTCCCTGACGCGCTAGAGGTGCTTTTCTTGCGTGCATAGCTGACGAGCTTCAGGCACGGCGGAGGCACGCCAGCTGGACTACATTGTTATTGTAAACTTATTTCCGTGTTAATTTTTCAGTGTTGTGAAGTTGACGAAGCCGTTGTTTCGAGGAGAGCAGTTCTTGATTTCAGTCTGTATTATTCTGTGAGTGTTGCTGTTGGTAGCACGGCTACTGTAGTGCAGATACTGCAGCACGGACACTGCAGCACGGACACTGCAGCACGGGCACTGCAGCACGGGCACTGCAGCACGGACACTGCAGCACGGACACTGCAGCACGGACACTGCAGCACGGACACTGCAGCACGGACACTGCAGCGCGGACACTGCAGCGCGGACACTGCAGCACGGACACTGCAGCACGGACACTGCAGCACGGACACTGCAGCACGGACACTGCAGCACGGACACTGCAGCACGGACACTGCAGCACGGACACTGCAGCACGGACACTGCAGCACGGACACTGCAGCACGGACACTGCAGCACGGACACTGCAGCGCGGACACTGCAGCGCGGACACTGCAGCACGGACACTGCAGCACGGACACTGCAGCGCGGACACTGCAGCACGGACACTGCAGCACGGACACTGCAGTGCGGACACTGCAGCACGGACACTGCAGCGCGGACACTGCAGCACGGACACTGCAGCGCGGACACTGCAGCGCGGACACTGCAGCGCGGACACTGCAGCGCGGACACTGCAGCGCGGACACTGCAGCGCGGACACTGCAGCGCGGACACTGCAGCGCGGACACTGCAGCGCGGACACTGCAGCGCGGACACTGCAGCGCGGACACTGCAGCGCGGACACTGCAGCGCGGACACTGCAGCGCGGACACTGCAGCGCGGACACTGCAGCGCGGACACTGCAGCGCGGACACTGCAGCACGGACACTGCAGCGCGGACACTGCAGCGCGGACACTGCAGCGCCGAAGGCTGCAAGTCTGTGGTGCAGTTTGCAGGAAGTGGCAGGTGTGCTAAAAGCAAGTCGACGTTGCGACTTGCTGAGGTAGTACGGACAGCAGAGCGGCAATACAGGGCGTCCCAAAAAATGTACTTACCTTTGACAGGTGATTACTCATTTATTTTTTGTTTATAATTTAAGGGCATTTGCAGTTTTGATAGTATCTAATATTCATAAATTTAATGTTTTTTCTCTAATTTTACTCATTCTATGTTAATAAACACTCGTGTCAAAACAACGTATATGAGTAGCGGACAAAGAGCGAGTGCAATTTTTTTTTGGGACGCCCTGTATACTGACGTTAACACACGTTACTTGCCTTACTTAAATGCTTATGTTTTTCCAGTTATTTTGACAATGAGCCACAAATTATTTAAATACTTAATTACAGTTTTGCTGAAGTTCGCTAGTAAAGATTCAACTCAAGGTGCTCCCCATGATAGTGAAAATCTTAGTGCATTTCCACTGCGCTTTCGAACTATGAATATATTTGGACTAATTTCGAATGATCCAGAACCAAGAAAAAATTGCAAAGTATGCATAAAATATAGTCGAACATACACTTTAATTTCACCTCAGCGTGCTTCATACGATGGATCGCCAAGTTGCATGTCCACCATCATCCTGTCACTTGAACAAGCGCTCACTATTTCAAGGCAGCCGATATTTTACGTTCACTGAACTCGCAATAACGTCTTTTTTGCTAGCCTGCGCGCGTGACCGTTCCGAGGGAGAGGCGGAGTGGACGCTTTGACGTATCAATCCTGCGTGAATGGCGGTGCTGAATTGTGCTTAGTCACCTCCTGCGGACAGCTGCTGGGGCTGCTCTGTAATTCTGGCCCATCATCGTCTTGCTGGGACTTGTGCTAGGACCTGTGCTGGGACCTGTGCTGGGGACCTGTGCTGGGGACTTGTGCTGGGGACCTGTACTGGGGACCTGTGCTGGGGACCTGTGCTGGGGACCTGTGCTGGGGACCTGTGCTGGGGACCTGTGCTGGGGACCTGTGCTGGGGACCTGTGCTGGGGACCTGTGCTGGGGACCTGTGCTGGGGACCTGTGCTGGGGACCTGTGCTGGGGACCTGTGCTGGGGACCTGTGCATGGGACCCGTGCTAGGACCCGTGCTAGGACCCGTGCTAGGACCCGTGCTTGGACCCGTGCTAGGACCAGTGCTAGGACCAGTGCTTGGACCAGTGCTTGGACCAGTGCTTGGACCAGTGCTTGGACCAGTGCTTGGACCAGTGCTTGGACCAGTGCTTGGACCAGTGCTTGGACCAGTGCTTGGACCAGTGCTTGGACCAGTGCTTGGACCAGTGCTTGGACCAGTGCTTGGACCAGTGCTTGGACCAGTGCTTGGACCAGTGCTTGGACCAGTGCTTGGACCAGTGCTTGGACCAGTGCTTGGACCAGTGCTTGGACCAGTGCTTGGACCAGTGCTTGGACCAGTGCTAGGACCAGTGCTAGGACCAGTGCTGCGTTCCCATATCTCCATACTAAATGGTACCTCTCTCCTTTCTCTCTTTGGATCGCCTCTCTTACGGCTAGGGAGGCTTAAACTCACATTTAAGCTAATGAACGCACCAACTCCATTCTATATCTCCGCGCTCCATTTCAGTGCACCAACTCAATTCTATATCTCCTCGCTCCATTTCAGTGCACCAACTCAATTCTATATCTCCTCGCTCCATTTCAGTGCACCAACTCCACTCTATATCTCCGCGTTCCATTTCAGTGCACCAACTCCATTCTATATCTCCTCGCTCCATTTCATTGCACCAACTCCATTCTATATCTCCTCGCTCCATTTCAGTGCACCAACTCCACTCTATATCTCCGCGTTCCATTTCAGTGCACCAACTCCATTCAATATCTCCGTGCTCCATTTCAGCGTACCAACTCCATTCTCCATCTCCGTGCTCCATTTCAGTGCACTATCTCCGCTTGATATAAAGAATGACTTAATGCGAGGGATTTTATCAATTTTATCCGCTGCGGCGAGTCAATTTTTCGCCGATCGCCCCAGCCTTGCAATTAAAGAGGTTTTCCCTCCGGCGCCGCGAAGACAAAGCGATCTTTTTGCTAGCGAGAAAACCTCAATTTTTCCCTCGAGTCTCGGGAGCTGACTTCTGCTGCATGACCTCCTGCAGACGTCATTTACTGTTTAAATGCAGCCCTTTTGTTCCATTCTGCACGTTTTTTTCAGTGACTTGAGGTCGCAAACGGGCTTCTCTTGAAAGATCTACCTACTCAAGTTAGCTCGATTTTTTTGTGTGTTTTTGACTATATACGTTTTTTATTCAGTTCATTGTTTTACGCGGGAAGGAGGTCATGGAGAGGAAAATGGAATGGGAAGGATAAAATTACAATAGGGAATGGAAGACTGAAAAAAGCGAAGTGGAAAAAGAAGGGGAAGGGGGGACAGCAAGGTTGAAGGAGGGGATTAGATTAAATTAAAATGAATTTAATAAGCCAGATTAAGCCTCCTTAATCAACCACAACAACGATACTTCGAAGAGCGAAAAGAAGACACTATTTAGTATGGGGTTACGGGAACGAAGAATCTACGCACAAGGGTGTGTTCTCTCGCAAGGTACCCTGCGGGTAGAAACGAGTTAAGAAATAAATTTTTGAAGCAAGATAGAAGGTGAAGAAGAAACTTATAGGTACGGAAAAACAGGACAGCAGCCAACTGAGTAAAGATGGTCCATAACAATGCGAAAATCTAATTCCATTTCAAAAAAGCGTTTTTCTACTCAACTCCATGTTCGGGACCTCACATTTTTCTCTCGAGAGCGCCCGGTGTTCCGACCCTTTCAGTATTAGGTCGTAACCAAACGCGAATGAGGTTCGGGAGTGAATCAGATGCAGTAACGTAGCATCCTTTATTGTTACTTCAGAGTTGACACAGGCTTCGTAATTGGTAGAGAATCTTTAGATAGGAAGGTAATCTCGTTACTTCTATAGCGCATCCGTGATCTCTACAGATGCTTTCTCGACAGCCGAGCTTCCGCTACTGGACAGCGACGCTTCTGTTTGTAAGTGCGACCTCTACGGCAAGCCACCTCTAATGAACGACGATGTCTCTCGCCGATTCTATTTATATGCCTGGCGGGCGCACATCTAGGACCCCCCACGCACAAAAAATTTTTTTATTACAATAAAAATATTTTTAAATCGTCAATCAATCAATTTAAAACATTGATTATCCTTTGACAATCAATGATTCTTACAACTCGTCAAGTTAATTACACAGATCAGAACGTATGACAAAATTGCTTCCGAATTATGAACGGAGGTAGGCAGGTATGGTCTTTGCTGTCATCATAAACAGATTTCAACGGTAATCCTACATCTTGTTAAACATCATTTTTAGTGTCAATATTATATTTTAGTGTCAATTCAATACTAGATTTATTACCCAAAATCAACCAAATAATCACTCTACGCACTTAGCTCAAACAATTTGTTCATTCATTATCAAGTTATTTATCAATTGATTCTTAGAACTCTTGGATACTCCAGATATTTTGGATACAAAGGATACACCACACAATTTTATTAACATATCAAAATATCAAAATCAAACATCAAAACGCGTACTTAATAAATCCTTTCCATAAGGTACACTTTCTTGAACAAACTGGACACCTATCGTCAAATCGAGAACAAAATTTTTATTTTGGATTAACATATTAACATATTTCGAGAACAGAACTTTCAATGCAATGCGAATTCAATGCAATTCAATGCGCAAAACAGTACATTACATTACCACAATTGGCAAGGTAAAAGTAGAATAGGATGCAAATCGTCCTACGATTTAAATTAACATATTCCAATTCAACTAAACGTGCAATTTGGTTTTTTTTTTTTTGCAATATAATATAATTATATATAATACTTCGTCACAATATTTCACGTGAATACATGAATAAAATAATCTATAAAATAGAATACATAATCCGAATATAATAGAGATTTTTTCCGTATAAAATAGAATTAATCTAAGACAATGGAAGGTTACTACTCCGTTGCAGATTGGATAATCGGAACATGATACTCTGATCTATGGTATTCAGATTCAGAATGTGGGAGTCTAGCGTTGCAATGTTACGCGCTAACTTGAGGTGGAACTGCAAATAGTTGTTCAGGAGTCGCCCAAGGAATCTGAAAGGAACCGAGACAGGAAATTAGCATGGCCGCAAGTTTAAAGTAAACAATTCTCATTTTATACTAAGGCAACGCTTCCTTCTCATTAAGACACATTCATTTCAACTACACTGCCTAGCATTGTTGCCAAACAATTTGCGGCAAAAGCGCAGATCTCGCGGCTTCGCGCTCGCACTCTCGTGTTGACATTTCCAAGATTGCATCTCAGTTTATCAACTCTAGCTGACGGCTTGACGAACACAGCTTTTGATGTCGCAACAACAGTATGACAACATCATAAGCTCAACATCTCCTCACAAGGTGTTTGCGCAACACAATATTTCCTAACGCAAGACATACATAAAGTCTTAAGAAAGGAACTCATAGAATGCTCTTACAAGCTAAAAACTCAGAGAACTCACTTACAAGCTAAATACCATTAAAATACATATATGGAATGGCAATTTCGGAATATTAGTAATGAACAGTTCCAAACTTGGTTGAAAATTTTACCTTCTTAACTTATCTAAAGGCAGTACATGGTTTAAGTTCGTTCGGATAATCTTGTTACCGATCTTAATATCTGCGTAATTTTTACCTAGCTTTTCAATGATACCTGGTCCTAAGAAATTTAGCTGTAACTTGTGTTTTTTGGCATGATTTTTTACTAGTACACGGTCCGTCACTTTTAAATTTTTATCGCGACGTTTCATATTTCTATAGGCAGTTCTTTCGATTGTGGCGTTAATGATCGCATTTCTAATATTGTTCACTACAATAGATGACTCGGTAAATTTTTGTTTGTGAACATCTTCATATGTAGTCGCAACATTGAAGTCTTCTAAATTAGTAGAACTGATATACACACACGTATCTCTACCGAAAACCGTGTATGCGGGTGTATCTCCTATAGTTTCATTAAAACTATTGTTAATCGAATTCTCCACAATATCCAGTAATCTATCCCACTCATTATGAGTAAGAAAATTTAGATATAACTTGAGCAGGTGTCGAATTTTTCCATTACATCGCTCGACAATACCATTAGAAAAAGGGGAATAAGCCAGAACTTCCCTTTTTAAGATAGAAAGTCCTTTTGTGAAATTTCTCACATTAGATGATTTAAATTCTAGAGCATTGTCGGATAACACTACGTCCGGGGTACCGAACAAACAGCAAAAATTCCATAGACAATCTGTAACAGTCTCTGTACATCGGTCACTAGTCGAATATAATTTAACAAAACGTGAAAATAGGTCGATAATTACAAGAATATATTTGTTACCATTGTCCGTCATTGGTAATGGACCGTAGAAGTCCATGCTGACCGTTTGAAAACATCGTGTTCCAATTGGAGCATTTAGAATTTTAATCGGCATCGGTATTCGTGATTTTAGAATCTTACAGATGTCACAAGATTCAACAATTTTGCGTGTAATTGTCCGTTCGTACGGGTGAAAATATTTTAATTTAAACTTAAACAAGGTATGATTCAAATCTGTATGGGACAAATTGTGGATGAACAGAATTGTCTTGTGCAGCAGAGTATATGGCACCACAATAGTCAGAATGGTGCTGGGTCTGTTATCAATTCTTCGTCTTTTATACAAAATGTCATTCATAATCAGAAATTCATTCATGTCAGTATTATTAACTTTTGTTACATTCTCTAGGGCGTCCTTTATTTCAGAACAAAAGGGATCACTATCTTGTTCACGTTTAAATTCGTCTAACGACCAGTTGTCATTAATACTTGAATGGTCTGTAGTCGTATTAACTTTATTCAGTCTGCATAAGCTCGTTTTCTGTCTGCTATTAAACTCACTGGGTTCACGTCTGGGGCTTTCAGCAGTACTGTTGTTGTTTCTTCCGTCCTTACTTCCTGGCATTGTCTCCTCGAACTCTTCCTTAGTCACTGGCTTGTTACATTTGTTACCCGCAGCAGCGGCTTGCAGCCTGGTTACAACGGGAAAAGTCTCTACATATGGGGTTAAATCAGAACACTCTGAGAGTTCTTTTTCTGTTAAAGGATTTTTGTCATGATTTAATCTACTTAATGCATCGGCGGCACTATTCGCCTTCCCAGAAAAATACTTTAATTTGGCATCAAAAGCTTGGACATAAATACTCCATCTCGCAAGCGTGTTGTCTTCAGGCAATTTCTTTGAAAATAAAGGAACTAAAGGCTTATGATCGGTGTAAATGACCAGATCATAGCCTAAAACAAGATATAAAGTACTTCAACGCTTCAACTATAGCAAACATCTCCTTTTTAGTTGTTGAGTATCTTCGTTGGGTGGAATTCAACGTTTTTAGAAAAAAATGCGACAGGTCTCATGTTTCGAACCTTATCAGTAGATGATTGAAGTAAAACAGCTCCTATGCCGACATTCGATGCATCACAAAACAGATGAAAATTTTGATCGAAGTTTGGATGACTTAAGGTTGTATGTTCACATAACTCATCCTTTAGTTTTTCAAAGGCGTTTTGACAATCCTTTGACCAATTGAATTCAACATTTTTCTTCAGAAGATTATAGAGCGGGCTTGCGATACTCGCAAAATTTTTTATGTACCTACGAAAGAAATTTACTAGACCTAGGAAAGATTGTAATTCTTTCACATTCTTAGGAATTTCTAAATTCTTTACTTTGTCAGTACCGGTGCTTCTGGTTCCCATTCCACTAATGGAATGTCCTAGATATTCGATCTCGTTATTGAAAAAATCACATTTTTCAGTTTTAATTGACAATCTAGCGTTTCTTAATAGTTCAAGTACAACTTTTATATCTGCAAGATGCTGATTTTTTTCTTTTGAATAGATGAGCACGTCGTCCATAAAGACGAAAGATAGTTTTCCTAGAACAGGAGATAGCGTTTGCGTCATTACTGACTGGAAATATGCAGGTGAGGTTTTTAAACCGAATGGTAAGCGGTTGAACTCGTATTTTCTACTACCAACTGTAAATGCTGTTATTTCCTAACTCTCATCGGTCAGTGTAATATTATGATATCCTGACCTAAGATCTAGTTTCGAAAAATATTTTTGACCATTTAAACTATAGAGAAGCTCGTCCACTCTCGGCAGAGGGAATGATTCTTCATAAATTACCTCATTTACTTTGCGAAAGTCAACCACCGGACGTATGGTTCCATCTTTCTTATGAACTACAATTATCGGTGAATTATAAGCTGAAATCGATGGTCTAATAATTCCGTCGTCTAACATTTTTTCGTTAACGACTTTCAAGTCTTCCATGTAACGGTGGGCAATACGATAGGGAGGGACATTTACGACATCCACGTTAGGTTTCAAACGTATTTTGTATGGTTTAATCGCAGCAGCTGAGATCGATTCATTGTCTATAGTAATAACGTCTCTGAATTCATTCAACAAACTCAGCAATTCAGGCTTCATTTCGTCATCGTTACACTTGATATCATCATTATTTAATTTCCGCCGACCACGGGCTACTTCTTTGGAATCAAAAACGTACCCTTCGTCGACAACTCCTGTGATCCCGACAGATTTACTATTAGTGTCATTCTTCTCGACATCTAAATGACTGTCCTGAACAACACTCGTTGCCCGCACGAAGGTACTCAATCCTCCTTTTAATTCTCCTTGTACATCTGACAAGTAAACTTCGGATTCAACATGATCCTTCTCCACTTTTTCTAAAGTACTTATAATTGCATTCTCTGGTAAAACAATCGCTCTGTCGGAGCTATTAATTAACAACAACGGAATCTTTCTCCTATTGTTAACTCTCACAATCGCTTCTGCGACACAAATGCCTTCTTTTAAAGTTGCTTTCTTTATTATGTATTCTCCATTTTTACACTTTCCAACATGTCCAACATGTTTCAAAATTACATTGGGAGCAATCTCCACTTGTCGAGTATGCACTTTTAACGGCCTTGGCCTTGTGTGGGAATTGGTAACTGCAACTGCGCCTCGAACAGGCTGATTTTCTCTCTTACCATCCCTTTTTACCTCCTCGCCTGCTCTCTCAGCAATGCACGTCCTCTTCTCTCTTAGCTTATTTAGGACTTTTTTCTTAGCTCTGGACGTAATCGTGTCTGCCATGAGACACTCGGTATTCTCTATTAAATACTCGAGACACTCTGTCTTTCTCTTTTTTCGTCGTTTTACCTCTGCAAAGGGGATTTTCTCGTCTTTGATAATTAAACATCTTTGTTTTAAGTCTACAACGGCGTTCTTGTCCAACAAATCACGCCCAATAATGACGTCATAATTGTAAATACCATCTTTAATTATTAAAGCATTTGTCTTTAAACTTATACCGTTTTTTAACTTTAGGACAAGCTCCACCTCGCCCTCAACATTACTCTTAGCGTTAACGCCTTTTATAGTCAGAGAACTTGGCTTCACGTCATTACTTATCTCACTTATTCTGTGGTAGCTGATTAGGCACTTCTCTGATCCTGAATCAATCAATGCATTCCACAGGTCTGCATCTTTTCTAAGCACAATCATGGGCTTATGACTTTTTCGTATTACAAATAATTCATTTTGTCCTGTAACTTCAACTTCTTCATCTTCTTCGTATTTACAAACGTTCGCCGTCACATGGCTTTCTATTATTTTGTGGCTTTCTATTTCAGTGCCATGAGCGTTCAGATCATCACTTAATTCCGCCTCTCCCAGCGATTCATATCTATTTTCACACTTAATTAGTGGATCTATCCTCTCAACATTTTTAACGAGGGAGTCTTCAGACATGTTTAACACATCAACTCTCTCGACATTTTTAACGAGGGAATCTTCAGCACCAGAATTCTCCTCGGGTTCACAGGGATTTGTCGCCGTAGAGTCATACTTAGTTATTGTAGTTTCATTTTTACCATTGACGTTATTTCTATCGGAAATGAAATCGTCTCTGCTGTTTACGCTAAAAAATCATTGCCACTGTTAGTTTGGTAAGTTTCTACCTGGCCTTTTTCTGACATACGAGTTTTATACTGTCCTCGCGCACGGACACGATTCGGTCTGCCTGGTCTGTTTAAATAGTCTCTTCTGGACCTACAATCTCTTGCGTAGTGTCCTAACTTATTACAACGAAAACAAGCTACATCACGCAGTGAATGCTCGGTGGCTGTCTGAGATGAACCTGGTTTGTACCAATCAGTCGGTTTCCTAGCCACAGTGGTTACCGACTCGCTTTGTCCTTGACAGACACACACATGATTGTAACACTTCGAGCAACGCTTTGTTTCAGCTGTCTCCAATGCCTGGACTTCTAGAGTTCCCAATTCACGATCTCCAAAAAAAGATTTTACGTGCGGTCTAGCACGAAAAGTTGGTCTCGGGAAACTTGGTCTCCAGTAGGGCCTACGCGTCCTACCTCTACCTTGAAATCCGCCTCTTGTCATTGTGTGCACTTCGGCCTCATCACAGGCAGCTTCGAAGTTTGATTCGGACGAATGATCATCCTCAGCACAATAGATTTCCATAGATCTCTCAGATCGAGTCGCTAATATTTGCTTATCCTCGGGAAAATTCCTAATTACAGTCACGAGTCTCTGAAGGAGCTCTTCCGACGATTTGAAGGGTTTATTGAATAGTTTCTTGGAGAAATCTTCCGTTACTAGAGGGTTGACGATGGCCATAGCTAACGCAACAACTAAAGTATTCTCGACATACTTATCGAGGGCAACAGGATCGGGACAATTTAGTACATAGGGGTGGGCTCTGTTCGAACACTCCGGGCTGGTCATTATTCTGTGGGTAAATTTACGGATTTTGGACAGGATAGCCACGAACTGGCTAGCTAATGCATCGTTTCTTTTCAGGCGTACGTTATTTAGATCACAGGCGACCGCGTGCAAAGATCTTTCACCTTTTGATACGTAGATATTTTCTAACAGGTGCACGACTTCTTCGAAACTTAATTCATAACCTTCACTAATTATGGAAGCTACAACCGTATTGAAGTCGCCTACCCGCTTGTCTGCAGTTCGCAACAGTAAGTTTAGTTTAGCTTCCTCAGAGTTATCTGACAGCATATTGAAATACGCTCTCACATTTTTTATATGCGTTTCTAGTGATTTGTTTTCTATGAAGTCCGGGTCATTTCTACGTTTTCTACCTCTGTACTGCGGCAGATCCTGCCCAGCAATTACAACACTAGGTATCGGACTGACAATAGAAGTTGTCACAGCGGTAACCGTACTAGTTACAGGGCTTGTGGTAGTGACTGCACTGGTAACAGGGGTGACAGTTGTGGTGGTCGCCATCGTGTTTGGTACCGAAATCGACTTCGCGGAAAAAATAGGAACTGAAATTCTTCCTACTCGTGTCACATACGGGGTGGTTCTTATGTACTCGTATTCGTCAGAGTCACTGTCCGACATAAGCACAAAAATAATCCTATATTCATAAACCTCCAATTTCCATTAAAAGAAAAATGTTCTACACACAATAAAATTTTCTACATGCAAATGATAATATTCTACATACAATAAAATTTTAACTCACATTTTCAGTGGACTTAAACCAGGCTAATGCTAATCCAGCACACAAAGTCAAAAAGTCAAGCAGCTTGAAGGTCGGCAGCAACTGAACAGAGTAAGCCGCTCCAGCTTACTCTTATATGCCGGAGAACAATGGCCGAGAACAATAGCAACAACTTCCTTCAATTGTTATGGAGAACAATGGACTACCTCTCCACACAACTTTTCCGCGTACACGCTCGCTCTCCCACTTACCAGGAATCAGCTTGCTTACTGCGCTTTCGCAATGCCTAGGCTGCTCCGCCGCTCAACTTCCAACTTCCCGGAATCAGCACCTGCAATGCTTACCGCTTACTGCTCTGCTCGCTGCTCAACTTCCTACTCATTAATTTTATAATGATGATGTATGATCATTAATTTGAGCGCATGCTTATTTTTAATTTGCAAGCAACATTATCGGCGTACACTTAACTTAATATTTTGGCGATGCGTAGATCTCGTAGTTCTTCTCGTTGCAGATGACGGTGCGTAGATGCGTAGATCTCGTCGACAGACCAGGTTGTTGGTCTGGACCCTCACTTCATCTTCTCCTTTGAGTAGCGATGAGCAGACTGGTGTTTCTTTCTCGAAGAGTTTCTTTCTCGAAGAGTTTCTTTCTCGAAGAGTTTCTTGGAAAGCACTTCGATTTTTTGCGCTGACGTCTTTCTTCCTTTTCTCGATGCTCTGAAGTAATGCGATAACTGTGCGACGTTACTCCAAACAGGGTGACACTCCTCACATTTAAAATCACGGGTCAGCAGAACTGAAGATCAATTCTTGATGTCTTTCTTCTTCAATGGGGCAATGTGGATATCTTCAATGTTCGATCCCCATACACGGGCACCAAATATGTTCCGACCCTTTCAGTATTAGGTCGTAACCAAACGCGAATGAGGTTCGGGAGTGAATCAGATGCAGTAACGTAGCATCCTTTATTGTTACTTCAGAGTTGACACAGGCTTCGTAATTGGTAGAGAATCGACCTCTACGGCAAGCCACCTCTAATGAACGACGATGTCTCTCGCCGATTCTATTTATATGCCTGGCGGGCGCACACCGGCCTAGTAACTTGGGCCATTAAAAGCAACAAGCTGGCGCATCACGCCAGCTCGTGGCAGTCGAAGGCGGAATTTCGATTTTTTGAGTTTTTTACGCACTTCAGTTTGTGAGTGTCCTCCAGCTCGAGTTATTAAAATAGTAACTTAGTCTTTAATTTTTAGTTTCAAGCCCAATTGACTGGAGTGTCCTAAACATGTCACAGCTAGGACACTCTGTCTCATGTCGTTCTAGGCTGTGTGTAAGCTTGACAGTGTCCCAGTGTCCCACGTTGGCTGGACAATGTCCCACGTTGGCTGGACAGTGTCCCACGTTGGCTGGACAGTGTCCCAAGTTGGCTGGGCAGTGTCCCAAGTTGGCTGGGCAGTGTCCCAAGTGTGCTGGGCAGTGTCCCAAGTTGGCTGGGCAGTGTCCCAAGTTGGCTGGGCAGTGTCCCACGTTGGCTGGGCAGTGTCCCACGTTGGCTGGGCAGTGTCCCACGTTGGCTGGGCAGTGTCTCACGTTGGCTGGGCAGTGTCCCACGTTGGCTGGGCAGTGTCCCACGTTGGCTGGGCAGTGTCCCACGTTGGCTGGGCAGTGTCCCACGTTAGCTGGGCAGTGTCCCATGCTGTCTGGGCAGTGTCCCATGCTGTCTGGGCAGTGTCCCATGCTGTCTGGGCAGTGTCCCATGCTGTCTGGGCAGTATCCCATGCTGTCTGGGCAGTGTCCCATGCTGTCTGGGCAGTGTCCCATGCTGTCTGGGCAGTGTCCCATGCTGTCTGGGCAGTGTCCCATGCTGTCTGGGCAGTGTCCCATGCTGTCTGGGCAGTGTCCCATGCTGTCTGGGCAGTGTCCCATGCTGTCTGGGCAGTGTCCCATGCTGTCTGGGCCGTGTCCCATGCTGTCTGGGCCGTGTCCCATGCTGTCTGGGCAGTGTCCCATGCTGTCTGGGCAGTGTCCCATGCTGTCTGGGCAGTGTCCCATGCTGTCTGGGCAGTGTCCCATGCTGTCTGGGCAGGGTCCCATGCTGTCTGGGCAGGGTCTCATGCTGTCTGGGCAGGGTCCCATGCTGTCTGGGCAGGGTCCCATGCTGTCTGGGCAGGGTCTCATGCTGTCTGGGCAGTGTCCCATGCTGTCTGGGCAGTGTCCCATGCTGTCTGGGCAGTGTCCCATGCTGTCTGGGCAGTGTCCCATGCTGTCTGGGCAGTGTCCCATGCTAGCTGGGCAGTGTCCCATGCTAGCTGGGCAGTGTCCCATGCTAGCTGGGCAGTGTCCCATGCTAGCTGGGCAGTGTCCCATGCTAGCTGGGCAGTGTCCCATGCTGTCTGGGCAGTGTCCCATGCTGTCTGGGCAGTGTCTCAGCTACACCACCGTGGTCCCTATAACGCTTGTCCCACAAGCTCCATCCTTCTGTTAAAACGGAGACTTTGGTGAGCGAACAGCGTGTTCTACGGAAGAAGAATTATTTGCTTGGATAAAGCGAAGTTTTTTCTTTTTTCAGTGCAATCCGCGGAATGAATTGGAACCTAAAGTGGCCTGAACCTTATAAATCGATTCTGACATTTTGTTAAGTTTTCGAGGCAGGTTCACTGGTGCTCAGGGAGCAGATTTTTCCAACATTATGTTACCTGTATACGAAGTACGATCTATTCTCCCACTAACATGACTAGTTTTCCAGCCCTATTAATATCGCTGGCTCTTAAACCCATAATTTTGTGTTTCTCAAGCCCCACTGGTATGGCTGGTAGTCAATTTCTTCTGATATGGTTGTTTTTCAAGTCCTTTAGCAGAGTTTTTTTTAACCGACTGATTTGGCTTGTTCAGAAGCTCTATAAACACAACTTTTTTCATCGAAGCATTTAGAACACAAAAATGGTGTGAGTGATTTCTTAATGACCTTCAGCGAGGACGGCGGTCATTAAAGAGTTAACTTGTTAAGTCTGTCATTCTCCCGTGCCCCGATGGAATTTCTCGAAGGTTTTTTCCAGGTATATTTGGCAAATTTCTTAGCGGTGACTGAAAAACGATGCTATAAAAATACAAGAGTAGATATTTGCGCATTATTATTGCTTCGGGGTGCACCTGCGTGGCTCTACTTCCCTGAGTTGGGCTCTAATTTTTATTGCTCTAAGGGCTCTAATTTTTATAGCTGGAAGTGGCCCCTGCGCCCGAAGCCGTAAGTCCTCCTAGGGCTGGATATTCGAATTATTGTAAGTGGTCCTATTTACGTCGTCGTAGCCGCATAGCTGGTGGCGTAAGATGTTTTCAGAGGACTTTGTTACGCGCTGAAGCTATTGGTTAAATTTCTTAAAGATGAGTATTTTATATAAAATATAAGGGCTTAGGCCAGATGAAACACCGCGTAGCGCATCTAGTATAAGTACTCTTAGAACTTTTGCTGCCATCTATACTGCTACGGTGACCTCAATCATTCGAAAGTTCGACGTGCTCTGAAGTTGTGCGAGGAGACCTAAGGTTCTTTTCCCCCTCACACTGTCCCCAACCCCAAATCCCCACCACCTCCCACCGTCCTTCTACATTGTGGGCGGTTGTTTCCTTGTGTGCTGTGTCAACAGCCCTTGTAAACAACTCCTTTGCTCCCACCCCGTCAAAATTCCCTCGTCTGGCGCTTTCTCTCTCCCTCCGCACGGCGCTGGGAACGTCTAAATTCACACAGCAGTCCGGCCGCCGCGCGCGCCTCGCGTTTGTACTTCATCGGCTCTTGCATCGCAGCACGGCTCTCCGTCGTACTTGTCTTTTGTGGTGTGTGGCGGGTAGTTGGGTGTGGAGTGTGTGGTGTGTAGATGGGTGTATGGCGGGTACAGATGGGTGTGTAGATGGGTGTGTGGCGTGTAGTTGGGTGTATGGTTTAGAGATGGGTGTGTAGTGGGTGTGTGACTTGTAGTTAGGTGTGTGGCGTGTAATTGAGCGTTTGGCGTGTAGTTGGGTGTATGGTGTGTAGATGGATGTGTAGATGGATGTGTAGTTGGATGTGTAGTTGGATGTGTAGTTGGATGTGTTATGTGTAGCTGGATGTGTTGCATTTAGCTAGGCATGTAGTTGGCTGTGTGGCATGTAGTTGGTACTAATGTGTGGAGAGGTCCTGGCTGTCACATAGCATTGTAAATCAATCATTTGCTCCGGATTTTTGCACTGCCACAATCTGAGATTAAAAAACGGCAAAAACTGCAGATCGTAAAAACGTAGCTTTCTATTATTCTTAGTACTTCAATTCTAGTGTTTTAGATCTCCTTGCGTAAGAGTACATAAAATCCTAAGGTAACCGTCGTTTGAAGTAACTAATTAGTACTAAGCTTGCGACAAAACAATAAATGTAAATACGTGCATTCCATAATGAATATTTGTTATTCTTAACCACCGTTTTTCCTTTGTATTCTGTGATCAAAGGATCATAATTCTCTCTTATGGTACAGTATAGTTCAGCAGTGAGTTTCCCGTTGAAGCTCTAATTAATTACAATACCCTTATAAATTCTTTTGAGGCGCGTGCACAGTTATCAATAGCATCGCGAGTGAAGTTCCAGGGGAAAATGTGAGATCCCGAGCTAAGAGTTAACCCTTTAACGCCCACATTTTTATACTCATATTACCGTTATGACAACCACTATCACTAAACCGACACTGGCATTAGGTAGTCACTGTTATCTAGATGGGGAAGGAGCTGTCACTCGGCAGTGAAGTTCGAAAGGCACATTAGTGAACAAATTGAATAAGAAATACAATATATTATTGTTATTTTTGGAAGAGGACCATACAGTCCACTTAAGCATTGAAGGTTTAATTAAGGGGGCCTTCTTCTCGTTGAAAATAAATGTTTCTTGTTTTGTTAAAGACCTTCTTTTTTCGGTACGTTTATTGCTATTCTGTTTTTCAGTAACTCTGACTTTCTTCAGCTTCCATCTTGTTTCTTAACTTTTCTTTTCAACTTGCTGTTTCTATGCACACGGGATTCTGTGCGTCAACACACCTCGTGCATAGATTCTGCATTCCCGTAACTCAATACTAAATGGCACCTTCATCCTTCTTCTCTTTGAACATTTTTGTTTTAGCAAGGGAGGCTAAAACTAACTTATAATTATAATCAATCCACAATGGTTGTAGAATACTTTTTGAACGAGTTAACCCAAGAAATGGAGGCGTTGGTTTACAGTAAGCCTCGCTTACATGGCTGGAAAACAATTGCGCTGAAGGGTTGCCGGAAGTCAGGAAGATCTTCCACCTGCCTCCCGCCTGAACAAGAGGAAGGCTTTCTACGCAGTTCTGAAAATATTGCTCTGGCAAACTTGGCTGCAAGTTAGGTGAGGTTTTAAGCGGCTGGTTTGTTAAGCGATGGGCCCTGAGTAGAGTGCTACCGACGCGTTTTTTTCTGGAGCTAACTTTAGGCCAACGTTGAACTTCAAAAGCACACCGCCGAGCGAAGCTGAACGAAGCAGACTCTTCATTTTTGTGGAAACGGGCGTGCTGTTTCGTGGTGGTGAGCCCGTGGAGTTTCAATGCGACATCACGTTCTGTTCGCCTGCACTTTGCGGCGCTGTTGTCACAGCCACAAGGGTGCGGCACGCTGCTTTCGACTGACATTCGCTTTTCAAATTCAAGTGCGAAAAGTCGTGCGCGATAAACTCAGCCTCTTTTTAATGCAGCTGAGAATAGTGACTGCGGAAGAGGATTGGGAGCCTACTGATGACAATGCTCCTAGCGTTTTGAAAGTCTCTCCATGTCGTGAAATTGTTAGAATTTGGTTTCTCCCACCTGGCTTTCACAGACATATCGTTCAGTGTGCTCGAGGTATCGTACCCTACTGCAAATGGGATCTGAATGGCTGACAGATATGCCACTCAGACAGCTTACTACACCACCACTCACTCGACTGAGAGCAATTCTACGAATTGTTGTGCTTGGGTAGACAATATCTGGGAGGGACAGGTAGAACTATACGAGTATCGGACGGACAATTATCTGTCTCTCATGGATGGAGCCAGACAGAGCTAGATTTTGGGACGGTTCCGTACAGGTTTTCGGTCAACATTTCCAATTGTGTCACGAAAATTGAACCTAAAAATGGCACCGTTGTGGCTTGAGTTGTTTCGTATCGATGTGACATCCGATGTCATTGCTTTGTGACCCTGCGATTGTGTTGTACAAGGCGAAGTGAGACCGAATTGCACATTACTCTCGAGTCCGATATCGCTCTTATTTATGCTTCCCTCGAAGGTTGGTGTACAGAGCTCCAATGGAAAATTTTCCAAATTTTCCTGACGAGTGAAGCAAATGTTTCGTTTTCGCCAGTTTTCGTGAACACTGCTCAAATTTTCGAAACCACAAAAGTCCATCTTGGCCATATCTATGACGTAAAATATCAGAAATTGGACGATTGGTAGGAAACCTAATTTTTAGTATAAAAAGAAACACAAGGGTCACAATAAAAATCATCTATTTGCACTCAGACCAGCTGGTTTCGACTTTTCATTTTCAATGAATGCTTCTGAAACAAAAGGACAAAAATTTTTTTTTTACACTCAAAATTACAAAGTATTAAAAAAAAACACTTGCAACACTTCATAGGAAATTTACATGGGTCCTTGATAAAAAATATATAAAAAAAAAACAAAACTAAACTAAATCATTGGGTGTACAGGGGCACGGCAATTTGATCGGTGTTGAGCTGCGATCTATGTTTGGTTATATAAAGGGATTCTAAAATTCTAATATCTGACTCCTGAGCTGATCCTATGATTTCAAAATTATCTATTGAGAACGAATGATTGGTCTGTTCACAATGATGTCTGGGAGGAGAATGCGGCAAGGATGCTAGAGGCCGGTTTGTTCTGAAGGAACGGCCTATGTGTTGAAAAAATCTGATCTTCGACTGTTTCTGAGTGCTTCCGATATAAGAACTCTGGCAAGTTCCGCACGTAAATTTATAGACAATATTCGAAAGCAATTCAGAGGGCAGCCTGTCTTTATACCTAAAGAATTTTTTAATTTGGAAGTCATTCTTTAAAGCAAAAATAAAGTCAATCTGGGGGTAAAATTTAGAAAGTAATTTCCTGAAATACCTAATCATTTCTTCAGATGAGGGGCCTATGTAAGGAAGAGATATGTACACCTTACATTTAATTACTGTGCACAAGGTTTGTTTCGGACGAGAAAATATATTGCATAAAAAATCACGGACGAGCCTGTCAAATAAACCGTATGGATAGCCGTTGTCAGAAAAAAAGATTTTAAAAAATCTAATTCGGAAGAAAAGTTGGAGTATGAGGAGGAAAGGTTATATGCACGATGGAGAAGGGTCCGTATTGAATTAAGTTTATAGCGGAAGTGACAGAAACTAAAGAAACTGCAGCCTAACCCAGTAAAAGTTGGTTTGCGGTGTACACTGGAAACGAAACCCTGCTCTGTTCTACTAATATTGAGATCTAAAAAAGCTAATCTATTGTTTTGTTCAGGTTCCATAGTAAAATTGATATTCGAATGATACTTATTGATATGATTTAGAAATAACGGAGCATGGGATTTATCTTCAAAAATTACAAATGTGTCATCCAAGTATCTTTTGTAAAACACAGGTTTAAAAAAATCAGGGCATTCCTCAAGGTACTTTTATTCCATATTGCATAAAAAAATGTTAGCAAGAATAGGCGCGATTGGGTTGCCCATCGATAAGCCATTTATTTGTTTATACAGCTTTTGATTAAAAAAGAAATACGTCTCAGTAACTGCTAGTTTCAAAAAATGCATAAAGTCTTCAACGTCTCTTCTAATAATAATAATGATATTGTTGCCCCAAAAATCGTCAGATTCCATTCCTTCCACGGTAATTAAGTTATTATTTTAAGTTCAAACCCTCCAAGAAAGATAAATTTTGAAACTCGGGAGGAAATATAAAAGGCTGGAGGCCATTTCTAAATACCATTCCTAACCCTGGCTCAATCTCTCTCTCGTTGTGTCACTGAGCACATTTGGTAGCGAGTGCCGGCTCCGTTACGATTTGTTACGAGCAGCGGCTGCCTCGTGAGACGTTGAGCGATGACGGATTTAGAGGACACTTTTTTTCTTCTGTCGGGAACGTTTACTTATCGTTAGAGTCTTACTTGATGGACTCTACAAGAGCGCTCCGCCACTCGCTCTGAAATGCAAAACTTTTTTGCTGTTGCCGTAGATTTATTTTTGCCGGCACTCGTAAAGAGGACTTTATTAAGCATCGCG
The DNA here is from genome assembly GCA_030386875.1 of Morinoia aosen. Classification (NCBI taxonomy): domain Eukaryota; kingdom Metazoa; phylum Arthropoda; class Malacostraca; order Amphipoda; family Talitridae; genus Morinoia; species Morinoia aosen. The sequence goes on from CM059575.1 coordinate 71,315,828, forward strand.
AAGACGCTTGTCAAGGCACATCCGCGCTACTCAATGCCGGGACGTGAAGAGGTTTTCTTGGCGGCGTCTGCTGCGCGAGGCTAAATGATGTTTTCTCGAGCGGAATTCTCAAAATGGGACTCGTGATTAGACGCTTTTAAAACGGCTCATTTTAGTTTTTTTTCATCGGAAATAAGCCGGGGAGGCAAAAACGAGTTTACCTAATCTCTGAATGGTTGAATAACGTCTTTTTGTTTGGTGTTGGTGAGGACGGTGCGATGAGATTTAGTAGAACTGTTATTGAGAATTGACTTGAAAATGTTGAGTTGTGCTCTAGAATTTAAGAATTTTTAAACCCGTTTGAAAAAACAGCCTTCTTAACCGAAAGCAACGTGAATTTAGGTATAGAAATCTTCTGGTACAATATAATTGCTTTAGGAATGCTCGAAAATTGACAATAAGATATGAAATTTAAAGGGAGTCGAGAACGACTTAAAACAATGGTCTACTTAATCAATGCTTGAGAGCTGTGGAGAGAGGGAAAGCCTTTCTTAGACGTATCTCCTTCAAAGGTGGATGATATTTCGAGTGTGTCAAGGTTCAGTGTGAGGTTTGGGTTCTGTGAGAGGGTGGGTTTGGGTGAGGGTTGGGTTCTGGTGGGTTTTATATGAGGGTTGTCTTGTGTATGAGGGTTGTGTTCTGTGTGATGGTGGGGTTCTGAGTCAGGGTTGTGTTCTGTGTAATGGTGGGGTTCTGAGTCAGGGTTGTATTGTGTGTGAGGGTTGTGTTGTGTGTGAGGGTTGTGTGGTGTGTGAGGGTTGTGTGGGGTGTGAGAGTTGTGCGGTGTGTGAGGGTTGTGTTGTGTGTGAGGGTTGTGTTGTGTGTGAGGGTTGTGTTGTGTGTGAGGGTTGTGTTGTGTGTGAGGGTTGTGTTGTGTGTGAGGGTTGTGTTGTGTATGAGGGTTGTGTTGTGTATGAGGGTTGTGGGGTGTGTGAGGGTAGTGTGGTGTGTGAGGATTGTGTGGTGTGTGAGGGTTGGGCTCTGTGTGAGGGTTGTGTAGTGTGATAGGGTTGGGTTCTGTATGAGGGTTGTGTTGTGTGTGAGGGTTATATTCAGAGTAAGGATTGGGTTCTGTGGGGAGGCAGGGCTGTGAGTGAAGATTGAGTTGTGGCATTTATGTTTTGTGTAAGGATTGGGATGTTTACGAGAGTTGGATTGCATATGAGGGTTGAGTTATGTGTGAAGGCTGGGTTGCGTTTGAGGGTTGTGTGTGAAGGCTGGGTTGCATGTGAGGGATGGGTTGTGGTTGAGGGTTCGATTATGCGTAAGGGTCGGCTTTTGCGTTATGGTCGGGTTCTTTACAGTCTTCTTGAAGAAGGCCAGATGACTTAGCAGACATAACAATGAGCACAACACGAACTACCTCCTACAGCGTCAGCGTCTCTTTCAACATCCAACTCCTCGTCGCAAATGAGTGGCAAATCACTTCCAGCTGGTCAAGAGATCATTTGCTTAATGTACCTTAGTTTTTATGAATTGTAGTGAATTGGTGAATACAAGCAGCTGGGTACATTGAGTCACATTGCTGCGTGTAAGGTTACCCTTTCGCTAGTAAATTAACTTTAATACGTCTAAAGTTACCCTAATTAGTGTAAATTTACTCCAAGGCGTGTCAAGTTATTCCAAGGCGTGTCAAGTAGCCCTAATGCGAGTAAGGTTATAATAATTTTAAAATTGCCCTTATCCGTGTGAAATTACTTTACGTGCGTGAAGTTACCCTAATACGCCCAAAGTTACCTTAACTCGCATAAAGTTACCCTAACTCGCACGTAATTACCTCAGCTAGCACATAGTTACCCCAACTAGCACATAGTTACCCCAACTAGCACATGGTTACCCCAGCTAGCACATAGTTACCCCAACTAGCACATAGTTACCCCAGCTAGCACATAGTTACCCCAACTAGCACATAGTTACCCCAGCTAGCACATAGTTACCCCAGCTAGCACATGGTTACCCCAGCTAGCACATGGTTACCCCAACTCGCACCAAGTTACCCTAACTCGCACCAAGTTACCCTAACTCGCACCAAGTTACCCTAACTCGCACCAAGTTACCCTAACTCGCACCAAGTTACCCTAACTCGCACCAAGTTACCCTAACTCGCCCCAAGTTACCCTAACTCGCCCCAAGTTACCCTAACTCGCCCCAAGTTACCCTAACTCGCCCCAAGTTACCCTAACTCGCCCCAAGTTACCCTAACTCGCCCCAAGTTACCCTAACTCGCCCCAAGTTACCCTAACTCGCACCAAATTACCCTAACTCGCACCAAGTTACCCTAACTCGCACCAAGTTGCCCTAACTCGCACCAAGTTGCCCTAACTCGCATCAAGTTACCCTAACTCGCACCAAGTTACCCTAACTCGCACCAAGTTACCCTAACTCGCACCAAGTTACCCTAACTCGCACCAAGTTACCCTAACTCGCACCAAGTTACCCTAACTCGCACCAAGTTACCCTAACTCGCACCAAGTTACCCTAACTCGCACCAAATTACCTCAACTCGCACCAAGTTACCCTAACTCGCACCAAGTTACCCTAACTCGCACCAAGTTACCCTAACTCGCACCAAGTTACCCTAACTCGCACCAAGTTACCCTAACTCGCACCAAGTTACCCTAACTCGCACCAAGTTACCCTAACTCGCACCAAGTTACCCTAACTCGCACCAAGTTACCCTAACTCGCACCAAGTTACCCTAACTCGCACCAAGTTACCCTAACTCACACGAAGTTACCTCAACTCGCACCAAGTTACCCTAACTCGCACCAAGTTACCCTAACTCGCACCAAGTTACCCTAACTCGCACCAAGTTACCCTAACTCGCACCAAGTTACCCTAACTCGCACCAAATTACCTCAACTCGCACCAAGTTACCCTAACTCGCACCAAGTTACCCTAACTCGCACCAAGTTACCCTAACTCGCACCAAGTTACCCTAACTCGCACCAAGTTACCCTAACTCGCACCAAGTTACCCTAACTCGCACCAAGTTACCCTAACTCGCACCAAGTTACCCTAACTCGCACCAAGTTACCCTAACTCGCACCAAGTTACCCTAACTCGCACCAAGTTACCCTAACTCACACGAAGTTACCTCAACTCGCACCAAGTTACCCTAATTCTTATAAATTTACGTGGAATTTTCCCTCGAGGAAACAAGAAGGCGCGTACTGCAGAGACAACCTCTGTCCCCGAGGTGACGCTTCGCTGTCGCAATTTTGGTAAGGAGAAAGATTCGCGCCGCGGCCACTGAAGGCGGCGACGACCTGCTAAAACTTTGGCACTCATTACAATCGAGCCTTCCATTTATATGGAATAAATTTCATCAACTTCAATCACGTTTCAATCACGTTTCAATGCAACTTGAGACCGACCGCCCAAGTTTTCTTCTCGTTTCGAAGAAGTCAGAGCTTTGGGGAACTATTTTTGTGGCTCAGACCGACGCAGTGGCTGCTCTCGTGGAGAGTCTCGCGAGACGAAGGTGAATTTCGGGCGAGACGACTGGTCTTGCGTGAGACGACGATGTGCTCCTTGGGAAACTCAGACAAATTTGAAGTGAGACGGCGGAGAATTTTGAGTGAAATGGCATTTTTTATGCGAGACTGAAATTTTCCGTGGGGCTCAAAAAAATTTTGACGTGAGACGTAGAAAAGTTTTATGTGAGACATAGAAAAGTTTTTTAAGTGACACGGAAAAGTTTTTTGGGAGACATAGAAAATTTTTTTGTGAGGCGTAGTTAAGTTCATTGTGAGGCGCCGGAATGTTTTTACGAGATATAAATAAGTTTTATCTTAGTCACAGAAAAATGTTATTTGAGGCAAAGTTAAGTTTATTTTAACACACGCATAAGTTTTATGTAGAACGGCGATAATTTTGTGCCTGACGACGATATATTTTGCGTGATGCGTAGATTCGTTGCATGTGAGGCGCACATAGATAACATGTGAGGCGCACATAGATAACATGTGAGGCGCACATAGATAACATGTGAGGCGCCCATAGATAACATGTGAGGCGCACATAGATAACATGTGAGGCGCACATAGATAACATGTGAGGCGCCCATAGATAACATGTGAGGCGCACATAGATAACATGTGAGGCGCCCATAGATAACATGTGAGGCGCACATAGATAACATGTGAGGCGCCCATAGATAACATGTGAGGCGCACATAGATAACATGTGAGGCGCACATAGATAACATGTGAGGCGCACATAGATAACATGTGAGGCGCACATAGATAACATGTGAGGCGCACATAGATAACATGTGAGGCGCACATAGATAACATGTAAGGCGCCCATAGATAACATGTGAGGCGCACATAGATAACATGTGAGGCGCACATAGATAACATGTGAGGCGCACATAGATAACATGTGAGGCGCCCATAGATAACATGTGAGGCGCACATAGATAACATGTGAGGCGCACATAGATAACATGTGAGGCGCCCATAGATAACATGTGAGGCGCCCATAGATAACATGTGAGGCGCACATAGATAACATGTGAAGCGCGCGTAAACTCTATGTGGGGTTTAGACTATTTTCATATGAGGTGTTGTTGATGAATTCTGTTACGTGAAAATAAGTTTTCTTTAAGACGAAAAATAATTTTATGCTAGATGCGGATAAATTTTATGAAAGAAAATAAATGAGTTTAGGCGTAAATAAGTTCAATGCGAGATAAAGGTACTTATTTTAAGTGAGACATAAAGTTCGGTGTGGGACGACGGTTAGCCTAATGTATGGCATTGAACTTGGTGCGATTCGACTGCGAGTTTCAAGTGAGACAAGTTCTAAAGGTTTTGTGAGACGACCAAGTCGTTTGTGTGGCCACAAGTCTGGAGTTTGAGACTACAGGTTACGTGTGGGACGTTGAATTAATTGTGTGTGACTGCAGTGAACTTGATTTAAGATTATCATAAATTTGGCGTGAGAAGGCTACGAATTTTAGGTTAGACAGCTATGAATTTTGCATAAAACTGCCATGAATTTTGCATGAAACTGCGATGACTGTTACGTGAGTACGACATGAGGTGCAGCTAAAATAAATAGTCGTGCTGGCGTTGAGTTAGCGAATGCAACCGATCATATTTTTTTTGCCTATACCTCTCGGTGTGTGAACGCGAAGCACCCGCGCCCAAATGTTGCAAAACTCACCCACGCATCGAGCTTCTTACTACTGCCTACGCACACTATCCTGCGGTCAAGAACCCCTGTCCTGTAGAGTTTACTAACTCGAGTCGGTGTGTCCCTCAAACATATTCACTCCGACTCAACATGTTTTCACTTTAGCTTAAATACATGTTCAGTTATTCACTCTAACTTAACAACACGTTCTCTCTAACCTAACTCAACGCGTGCCCCGATGCTTTTACTGTGCCGTGACAAATCTGCTCTGCAGTGCGGTGAGATAATCTCTTTATTAAGTGAACAGGCTGTGCGGTGGCTCGAGAAGCCACGCAAATGGTCCCCGAAGGCGACAAAATTGTTGTTTAATTCGGTGAGGACGTCTTAATGAAACTGCAGCATGCGATTTGTGCGTGAGGGCTGGCTGTGCGGTCGCTTCTCTTCGCGTTTTGCCAGCGTGAATCTGCCATTCGTCTCAAGATCTATTGTGCGGCTCTCCAAAATCACCTCCGCAGTTATTATCGACTCGAGAGAGTTTAGATGTTATTGCTGTTGTTATTGCTGAGTTAAGTTTTCCATTATTTACCTATAGAGTTCGATAGAATTTATTCATAGAGTTCGATAGAATTTATTTATAGAGTTCGATAGAATTTATTTATAGAGTTCGATAGAATTTATTTATAGAGTTCAATAGAATTTATTTATAGAGTTCGATAGAATATATTTATAGAGTTCGATAGAATTTATTCATAGAGTTCGATAGAATTTATTTATAGAGTTCGATAGAATTTATTCATAGAGTTCGATAGAATTTATTTATAGAGTTCGATAGAATTTATTTATAGAGTTCGATAGAATTTATTTATAGAGTTCGATAGAATTTATTTATAGAGTTCGATAGAATTTATTCATAGAGTTCGATAGAATTTATTTATAGAGTTCGATAGAATTTATTCATAGAGTTCGATAGAATTTATTTATAGAGTTCGATAGAATTTATTTATAGAGTTCGATAGAATTTATTTATAGAGTTCGATAGAATTTATTTATAGAGTTCGATAGAATTTATTTATAGAGTTCGATAGAATTTATTTATAGAGTTCGATAGAATTTATTTATAGAGTTCGATAGAATTTATTTATAGAGTTCGATAGAATTTATTTATAGAGTTCGATAGAATTTATTTATAGAGTTCGATAGAATTTATTCATAGAGTTCGATAGAATTTATTCATAGAGTTCGATAGAATTTATTCATAGAGTTCGATAGAATTTATTCATAGAGTTCGATAGAATTTATTCATAGAGTTCGATAGAATTTATTCATAGAGTTCGATAGAATTTATTCATAGAGTTCGATAGAATTTATTCATAGAGTTCGATAGAATTTATTTATAGAGTTCGATAGAATTTATTTATAGAGTTCGATAGAATTTATTTATAGAGTTCGATAGAATTTATTTATAGAGTTCGATAGAATTTATTTATAGAGTTCGATAGAATTTATTTATAGAGTTCGATAGAATTTATTCATAGAGTTCGATAGAATTTATTCATAGCGTTCGATAAAATTTATTCATAGAGTTCGATAGAATTTATTCATAGAGTTCGATAGAATTTATTCATAGAGTTCGATAGAATTTATTCATAGAGTTCGATAGAATTTATTCATAGAGTTCGATAGAATTTATTTATAGAGTTCGATAGAATTTATTTATAGAGTTCGATAGAATTTATTCATAGAGTTCGATAGAATTTATTTATAGAGTTCGATAGAATTTATTTATAGAGTTCGATAGAATTTATTTATAGAGTTCGATAGAATTTATTTATAGAGTTCGATAGAATTTATTTATAGAGTTCGATAGAATTTATTTATAGAGTTCGATAGAATTTATTTATAGAGTTCGATAGAATTTATTTATAGAGTTCGATAGAATTTATTTATAGAGTTCGATAGAATTTATTTATAGAGTTCGATTTAATTTATTCATAGAGTTCGATTTAATTTATTCATAGAGTTCGATTTAATTTATTCATAGAGTTCGATTTAATTTATTTATAGAGTTCGATTTAATTTATTTATAGAGTTCGATTTAATTTATTTATAGAGTTCGATTTAATTTATTTATAGAGTTCGATAAAATTTATTTATAGAGTTCGATAAAATTTATTTATAGAGTTCGATAAAATTTATTTATAGAGTTCAATAGAATTTATTTATAGAGTTCGATTTAATTTATTTATAGAGTTCGATTTAATTTATTTATAGAGTTCGATAAAATTTATTTATAGAGTTCGATAAAATTTATTTATAGAGTTCGATAAAATTTATTTATAGAGTTCGATAAAATTTATTTATAGAGTTCGATAGAATTTATTTATAGAGTTCGATAGAATTTATTTATAGAGTTCGATAGAATTTATTTATAGAGTTCTAGTGAAATCTTGGCATCTTTTTACGCTTCACACGTGAGGCCAGTACAAAGTTAGCACGCGCTTTGGCTCGCGCTTGTGCAATAGTGACTTCTATTCATGCAAAGCTGGTAACTAAACACAGCCTGGTCCCAAGCAACACATGCATTTCCAGATGGATTTTTCTTTCAGTTGTGCTACGTTAACCAGCGCACACCAAAACCGCTCACCACAGCACCACAGATGATTTATAGCATAAGTGAGAGCGAAAAAAGAACAGAATGCATGTGATGAAGCCGAGATGCATTAGTAATTTTATGCATTAGTTATTATGCATTAGTGGAAACAATAAAAAAACTCAAACTCGAGGAAAAGAAAGGTAAACGCTGCAAGAAATCGAGTATCAGGATGGAGGACTTGATGAGAAGCGGAGGGAAAGGAGAGGGAAAAGAGAGGGGAAGGAGTGCAAAACATGAGGGTAAGAAGAGGGAAACGGGAGGAGAAGGAGGTTGCAATAAAGTTTAGCGCTTAGCGTGAGGGTTTAACTGAGGAGGGATTTCACTTCCACTTAATTGCGAGTTTTTTTGCAATTAAGGAAGTGTCTTCCGGCACGCGGCGTGTGTTGAGCGGTGAGGGAGCGTTGGTGCTTGTGGGAGTGGGGGAGCGTCGGTGCTTGTGGGAGTGAGGAAGCGTCGGTGCTTGTGGGAGTGAGGGAGCGTCGGTACAGACACTTCAACCTTCCCAAGAAATAAGCAATTCCCGGCTCATACACTGTTGTCTCGGCGACACAACCTATCTTTACTTCATACAGAACGCACGACTGCTTCCCTTGCCTTTCAGTTATTACGTTTCCCAAATTCCAAGAACAATTTCTAAATCTTTTCTCTAGTCCAATGCAAGCCAAAATTTTTAGTTGGCCCACATTTCACAACGCACACATACACTTTGCACGTGCACACTCACACAGACGCACACAAATTCGTAAGCACACACACACACACATACACATACACGCAGCCATCACCCGCAGTCGTATGAATAACATCATGCGTGGTGTGTATTGCTGTGTTTCCTTAACAATAGGTGCAGTAGCGCCAGCGGCTGTTCTACGGGTTGTGTTCTGTGGCGATGTTGCTGAGACGAGCGTGTCACGTGGTGCTGTTTGTGTTGCGGCTGGGCTTTGTGTTGTGGTGCTGTGGTTATTGTGACGTGTTGTGCTGTGGTTATTGTGGCGTGTGGTGCTGTGGTTATTGTTACGTGAGGTGCTGTAGTTATTGTGACGTGAGGTGCTGTGGTTATTGTGACGTGAGGTGCTGTGGTTATTGTGGCGTGTGGTGCTGTGGTTATTGTGACGTGAGGTGCTGTGGTTATTGTGACGTGAGGTGCTGTGATTATTGTGACGTGATGTGCTGTGGTTATTGTGACGTGAGGTGCTGTGGTTATTGTGGCGTGAGGTGCTGTGGTTATGGTGGCGTGAGGTGCTGTGGTTATGGTGGCGTGAGGTGCTGTGGTTATTGTGGCGTGAGGTGCTGTGGTTATTGTGGCGAGAGGTGCTGTGGTTATTGTGGCGTGAGGTGCTGTGGTTATTGTGGCGTGAGGTGCTGTGGTTATTGTGGCGTGTGGTGCTGTGTTTATTTACCACGGCACGGTCACTGTGTAGCCTTCACTTTTGCCCCTATATGTGGTAAACGATCACGGAGAGACGGACGTAACTCGCACTGTTTCAACAGGGTTATGTAACCCTTGCTGCTCATTAGTAACCCCTATAATTTAGGATGCAGCAACCCTCATCACCTAGGGTGGCAATGCAGTAACCCTCATCCCCCAGAGCACCGATGCAGTAACCCTCATCCCCCAGGGCACCGATGCAGCAATCCTCATCACCCAGGGCACCGATGCAGCAATCCTCATCACCCAGGGCACCGATGCAGTAACCCTCATCACCCAGGGCACCGATGCAGTAACCCTCATCACCCAGGGCACCGATGCAGTAACCCTCATCGCCCAAAGCACCGATGCAGTAACCCTCATCACCCAGGGCACCGATGCAGTAACCCTCAACACCCAAGGCACCGATGCAGTAACCTTCATCACCCAGGGCACCGATGCAGTAACCCTCATCTCCCAGAGCACCGATGCAGTACCCTCATCACCCAGGGCACCGATGCAGTAACCCTCATCACCCAGGGCACAGATGCAGTAACCCTCATCACCCAGGGCACCGGTGCAGTAACCCTCATCACCCAGAGCACCGATGCAGTAACCCTCATCTCCCAGAGCACCGATGCAGTAACCCTCATCACCCAGGGCACCGATGCAGTAACCCTCATCACCCAGGGCACCGATGCAGTTACCCTCATCACCCAGGGCACCGATGCAGTTACCCTCATCACCCAGGGCACCGATGCAGTAACCCTCATCACCCAGGGCACCGATGCAGTAACCCTCATCACCCAGGGCACCGATGCAGTTACCCTCATCACCCAGGGCACCGGTGCAGTTACCCTCATCACCCAGGGCACCGGTGCAGTTACCCTCATCACCCAGGGCACCGATGCAGTTACCCTCATCACCCAGGGCACCGATGCAGTAACCCTCATCACCCAGGGCACCGGTGCAGTTACCCTCATCACCCAGGGCACCGATGCAGTAACCCTCATCACCCAGGGCACCGATGCAGTTACCCTCATCACCCAGGGCACCGATGCAGTAACCTTCATCACCCAGGGCACCGATGCAGTAACCCTCATCACCCAGGGCACCGATGCAGTAACCCTCATCACCCAGGGCACCGGTGCAGTAACCTTCATCACCCAGGGCACCGATGCAGTAACCCTCATCACCCAGGGCACCGGTGCAGTAACCCTCATCACCCAGGGCACCGGTGCAGTAACCTTCATCACCCAGGGCACCGATGCAGTAACCTTCATCACCCAGGGCACCGATGCAGTAACCCTCATCACCCAGGGCACCGGTGCAGTAACCTTCATCACCCAGGGCACCGATGCAGTAACCCTCATCACCCAGGGCACCGGTGCAGTAACCCTCATCACCCAGGGCACCGGTGCAGTAACCTTCATCACCCAGGGCACCGATGCAGTAACCCTCATCACCCAGGGCACCGGTGCAGTTACCCTCATCACCCAGGGCACCGATGCAGTAACCCTCATCACCCAGGGCACCGGTGCAGTTACCCTCATCACCCAGGGCACCGGTGCAGTTACCCTCATCACCCAGGGCACCGATGCAGTAACCCTCATCACCCAGGGCACCGGTGCAGTTACCCTCATCACCCAGGGCACCGATGCAGTTACCCTCATCACCCAGGGCACCGATGCAGTAACCATCATCACCCAGGGCACCGATGCAGTAACCCTCATCACCCAGGGCACCGATGCAGTAACCCTCATCACCCTGGGCACCGGTGCAGTAACTCCCACTAAACCAGACCATTTATCTGGCGTAAGCCGCCGCTCCCGCACATCGACCGCAGACGGCGCGCCTCATCTCGCGGATCTGATGCCACCGTCGAGGCGGGGCGGCGGGCCTCGAAATTGATTTATTGAGATTTTGCTCCTATTCTGAAGGCGCGTATCTCTTCTTCGTGGGGTCAAGGCGGTGTTAATTATTTTGCGATGAATTTTGCTGCTGTTGTTCTTCTAGTTTCCTGATAGTTTTTCAGGTAGCTGTTGTGTTTTTAGGTTGCTGTTGTCCTTAAGTTGTCTGCGGTTCTTTAGTTAGCTGTTACCATTTAACAAGCAGAAATATGTAGAAAAATTGGTAATGATATTTTTCAACTTTTTCCGGCTGCTCCTTGGTTCTGGAGCTTCACGAGATCTTCAGATTTTTAAAACGTGGTAATCAAATACTAAAGTACTTCTGTTTTCATTGACTTGCATGCTGCTGCTGCTGCTGCTGCTGCTGCTGCTGCCACTACAATTCCTAGAGACATTTTTATTCAAATGATATTTTTGTCTAAAACTATAGTCACAACATTTCTTTTCTTCATATTTTCCGATGAGTACTTCTTGAATGTACCTCATACATTATTAAAACATTGAACGAAGAAGTTCTAAATAAGCATTCTGCACGAGGAAGGTTTTATTTCTCCCTTTTTGGATGCATACTTCGAAGGAAAAGGCCATTTTTACATCTTTTCACTTTCCATCATGACGTTTCCATCATTTAACCATAGATCACTACTCACGCTATACATCAAAAATATTTAAAATACCTATTCCACAGGACGAAATCTTCATTTTCCTTCTTTTTACAAGCATACTTAAGAAAAAGGTAAACTTCCCATCTTTTCTTCCTTTTCCTTCATGACTTTCCTTTCTTGAACCATGCGTCATCACTCACGATTCATGACAAAGATCTTCAAAATGATCATTCTGCAGGCAGAAGATTGTAATTTTTCACTTTTTTCGCAACATTCTTCGAAGAAAAAGGTATATTTCGTTCAAGTGAACTCCCGGTCGGCAAGGGGTGGGCACGAGAGCGGAGCAGAATTTCGCATGCTTTCTTTTAGCATCGACTTACGATCGTTTAAATTCGGGGCTTTGGTTTTAGTGAAGTGAAGGAGGCTCGTTTGTCTGCCTCGAGGAGGGGGAGGGGTATTGATGGGGAGGGGATGTGTGGGGAAGAGCGGGGAACAGGGAGAAGAGATGCAAGATGAAGAAGGGCGGTGAAATTGGGGGTGCGAATGTGTAGGGAAGGGGGGAAAAGGGGGAAGGGATGTGTGGGGAAGGAGCGGGAAGTGTGAGGAAGGGAGGGAGAAGTGAGGGGAATTGCGAGGAAGTGGAGGAAGGGCGGGGATATGGAGGAAAGTGCGGGGAAGAGATCTGTGGGGAAAGACGTTTATTCACCATTCTAGATCGGGCTTGCCTTTCGCAGAAAATTCTCAAGAACGGAAACAACGCGAAGTGGTTCTGAGAAGTGACGCGTGATTGCGTGTGGGCCGGAGCCGCGTCCTGACTGATGGTCTGGTGATTGATGATTGCTTCGAGTGTCTACCTGAGGTCGCTTCAGGGGTGAATTGGCTGATTATCTACTTGGTATCAGGTCGACGAAATCAGGATTGGTTGTTTCAGCGTGGTGCAGCCTAGTGATCGATCGTCTACTTGGTGGTAACTTGAGATGGTGATTGAGGTGATTGGTCATTTACTTGGTGGTAAATTAAGTGGTGATTGAGGTGATTGGTAATTTACTTGGTGGTAAATTAAGTGGTGATTGAGGTGATTGGTCATTTACTTGGTGGTAAATTAAGTGGTGATTGAGGCGATGGATCATCTTGATGGCAGAAGATCTCAGAGTAATACTTCACTATTTTAACATACCTTTGTGATGGCGTCTCACCATTTAAAAAAATAGTGCCTGAATACTCAGCAACTTTTCAACAAAAACAGAATGAGATGCTTTCCCAGAGAGAGGCAAGCTATATAATAGTATCTTTGTCACCATGTTTGAGTTAAGATGGTTTTCATGACTTCATTTCTAAATTTTCACCGTTTGCCGTGATTCTGCCTGCGTGTTTTGTGCCAGTTTATTCCTCATTATTTGTGTTCACTTTTTATTTCATTATTTTGTCGTTATTTCTGTACACCAATAATTTCATGATTTCGTTTTTATTTTTGTAAGCTAATTATTTCATTATGTTTTGTCATTAATTCTCTAAACCAATCTACGCTGTTTTGGAAGCTAAATAAAAATTGTCTGATGTTGAAGAAGATCATTTGTAACTAATTTAGCGTCCTCACACCTGCAACTTTCCATTGTCACGAGAAATGGTCCCTTTACCTCCTTGTTAACAATTCATTAACAAGAAGATCAGGTTCTCGGAATAGAGGAATGGCACACCTCCAGGCTATATACACAACACAAATTAAATGAATAATAATCGGCAATCACCGTACATATACTAAAAAAGAAAAGGTACTCACCGATTAGTTGATACACGACTTACATCCGCGCGATTCTGTGCGCACCTGTATCGATGAGCTGCCTTTGCATTGACGGATATTTATATACGCCATATGAATTCAGCATGAATTTATAATTACGGCAGAATTGATACAATACGATAACATTGACTCACAATCCATGAACATGTCATTAGAACCCAGTTCAATTTTACAACCTGCCTCAAAGCCTACCCTACTGAATTACACACAATTGATATCCCAGTAAATCTGGCCGGCCAGCCCTTCCCTCACTTTCCCACACATGAATATGACAGAATACCCCTCAATTATTGTGGCGTTCAGCAGTACAGATGTGGTCATAACGTTCGTTCACACGTTCCTTCTCAAAGGCACGAATCCAGTTCAGTCTCCACAAGTGATTCTCAGTTCAAAATATTTATGACGACCACCTTCCAAATCTCCACTTCTGACTTCTAGCGCGTAACCTCCAATCACGTTAGACATCTGCGACGACCGCCCTGCCTGCAAATGATTTATCAGCTCGTTACTTTTTTTAATTGCCAAAAAATTGTGCTCAAAATTCTTTTAAATTTTTACGTTAATGTGACATTATTTTTCATGACTTTTATTTCAAAACTTCTTTTCAAAAGGAACTGTTTATCTTATGATCCGAAATACTCCTTACCCGCCCAACTGTCGTTCAAATTATTACTTCATATACTGCACAGTTTGGTTACGATGTTTTCATTTCTGGAAAATAGACGTGACATTTTTTAATTTCATTTTAATTTACGGGCTCAAAACAACTTATTCAACTTCCTCTATACGTTCAATATATTCAATATTTTCACTTATATTTTTCAGAATGCTTTTCCAGTATGACACTTGGTTACACGTACTTCTTTCTATGATGATGCACCGCGTTAGACTGCTCGCATCTCATCAGCTCTGTCCCTCCGTTCAAAAGCTGTACTCCCCCTTTCTTTGTGAGACCAATCGTGTTCTCACGGGCTTCTTGAGCGTCCTCCTAGACTTCCCTCTAACGTCCCCATTGGTTTTCCCTGAGGCTGTCCTTTTCTTATTTGCTGTTGAAATGTTTTGCCAAGCGCGCCGTAATCTCCGCCTTCTTCTGAGGTTGTTTGCTTTTCGATAATATCGATCGCTCTCTAACGGACCTACTAAGCCTACCATGGTGTGTCATAAATCTGTCACCCTCTTCTGTCCAGCGTCCTCAGCCCCAACGCTTACAAGTGCTTCCAATAAATTTCTCTCCATGTGGTTCAGCCGAACCCTCTCAAGTTTCGCTGGCCTCTTCTCCCCATGTTATTTTAAGATCGCCCTGTCCACAAACACTTTTGTGGAAAGGTTTCTCTGCCCTGTAAGAGATCTTGTAACCAAGTTCCCTCCCACATTCCTTCGTGGTAAAACATATACAAAACTGCCCGATGCTCTTCAGAATGGCCTTACCAAAACATTCTTTCAACGAACGTGTGGACTCGATCACTCTCTGTACTGCTGAATGCGCACCCTACAATGTTTTTACAACACATAAAGCAAAGCCCACTGAAGTATTTTTTTCTTTTTAAAGTACCAAATTTGTTACACGTAAATTTGTTACACATGATCAAAAACTCGAATTTACGAGTATTACACCTGGTTAAGATTTTCCCTAAATTCTCATTTTTAATTCGAAAATTGATTATTCTTAACAGATTCTCGACACCATAACGCAGCTCATCCATGCGCTCTTCAACTTTGAAATGATATGGGCCGACGTCTTTTGAAAGACGGGCCAATTACGATGGGGTCCAAAAATATGGTCTAACGGCATTTTAAAGATGTTTCTTATATCCAAAATATATGGTCATACAACGTTTTAAAGATATGGTCTTGTGACATCCAAAATACTTGGTCTTACAAAATATTAAAGATGTAGTATGATATCCAAAATAAATGGTTATGCGATATTCAAAAGATATATTCTTAACTACGTACACAACAAGTTTTACGACGTTCGAAATATAGGACTATACTAACTTCACAAACTGAACTGTTATGACATTCCGAAGAAAAGCTCGTTCTAATTGCCAAAGATAAGTCTTAGGATTCTCTCCTGCGCTTATACAATAGTTATACAGCAAACTGAAATTCATGCAGAGCTGTGTGTTCTGCACACAGCCATTCTAGACAGATCTGATTAACATTCATAGCTTTATCCTCATTTTTTTTTGCAGTGCAGTCTGATGCAAATTGGCGCTCAGCTCTTCTAACCCCGAGCAACGCATACGTAATTGAATATACACGCGAAAATGATTGCTAATCGACGGAAAAACCGCTAGATATGCTCCTCTCTCGGCTCTCCCTTTGATTGATTCGGGGATTTTAGCGAGAAATAGTTGGAGCAGACCTCTGTGCTGAAGTGTTATTTTCTTTAGTCTAGACGGTATTGGTATTGGGGAGCGGGTTCATATGGTGTTCCGTTTCTACATCTGTAATACAATCACTATTCCTTGAGTGCCGGGTGTGCGTTAATACGGGTGGTGTTTCTTGCGGGTACCGTGTGCGTTGTTTCTTGCGGGTACCGTGTGCGGTGTTTCTTGCAGGTACCGTGTGCGGTAATACGTGCGGTGTTTCTTGTGGGTACCGTGTACGTTAATACGACCGGTATGTCTTGCGGGTACCGTGTGCGGTGTTTCTTGCGGGTACCGTGTGCGGTAATACGTGCGGTGTTTCTTGTGGGTACCGTGTACGTTAATACGACCGGTATGTCTTGCGAGTACCGTGTGCGTTGTTTCCTGCGGGTACCGTGTGCGGTGTGTCTTGCGGGTATCGTGTCGTGTGCATTTATGCGTGCGGTGTGTCTTGCGGGTATCATGTCGTGTGCGTTGATACGTACAGTGTGTCTTGCGGATCCATGTGCGTTAATACGACCGGTGTGTCTTGCGGGTACCATGTGTGTAAATACGACCGGTGTTTCTTGCGGGTACCGTGTGCGTTATAATTCAGGTATCTATTCAACGTAATGGACATGAATAAAAGATACCTTAGTTAATAACGTACAAGTGCTCAATATTATTAACTCAGTAGTCCTCCAAAATTCAATTTTCACGCGATCTGGCGTTAAAGTACGGCTGTTATTTTTGTAGAGCGAAAGACCCATAAAAGTTATGACATTTAGGTTTGGCCTGGATTTTGTAACCTTGTGTCCCATGAAGTGATGACCAGGTGACCTTAGTATAGTAGCTTGAGATTTGGTACCCGTAACGTTGTGACCCCGTGATTAGTAAATTACTCCCCAAACAGCTAATTTTGTTGGGGTTAAATAAATTTTAAGTACCTTTGGCCCTCAGGAGGAGACAGCTATTGTATATGTGGGAATTAGCGCTATCACAAGGAAAGTGTTAGGTCCCGAGCTGAGAGTTGAGTAGGCCTTGTTTATGTTGAAATGGAATAGATTCTTTGCTTTATTACAGATAATCTTTTTCGGTTCATCCTGTCCCGTTTTTTACCCTCTCTGACTTGCTTTTTGAACTTTTACTTTGTTTCAGCAACTTCTTTCCCATTTACTGTTTCTTTGCGCGGGGGGTATTGCGTACGAACACATCCGTTGCATATATTCCCCGTTCCCAAATCGATATGATGAATGCGGCCTTCCTAATTTCTTTATTTAGAATACCTTATTTGTTGTTGAGGGGGCATAAACTAATTTAATTTTCAGTGCCCCACAGCATCTTGTAGAGGTGCACTGTATCGTGCAGTGTTGCACTGCAGCTTGCAGAGGTGCACTGTATCTTGCAGTGTTGCACTGCAGCTTGCAGAGGTGCACTGCAGCTTGCAGAGGTGCACTGTATCTTGCAGTGTTGCACTGCAGCTTGCAGTGTTGCACTGCAGCTTGCAGAGGTGCACTGCAGCTTGCAGAGGTGCACTGCAGCTTGCAGAGGTGCCCTGCAGCTTGCAGAGGTGCACTGTATCTTGCAGTGTTGCACTGCAGCTTGCAGAGGTGCACTGCAGCTTGCAGAGGTGCACTGCAGCTTGCAGAGGTGCACTGTATCTTGCAGTGTTGCACTGCAGCTTGCAGAGGTGCACTGTATCTTGCAGTGTTGCACTGCAGCTTGCAGAGGTGCACTGCAGCTTGCAGAGGTGCACTGTATCTTGCAGTGTTGCACTGCAGCTTGCAGAGGTGCACTGCAGCTTGCAGAGGTGCACTGCAGCTTGCAGAGGTGCACTGCAGCTTGCAGAGGTGCACTGCAGCTTGCAGAGGTGCACTGCAGCTTGCAGAGGTGCACTGCAGCTTGCAGTGTTGCACTGCAGCTTGCAGAGGTGCACTGCAGCTTGCAGAGGTGCCCTGCAGCTTGCAGAGGTGCCCTGCAGCTTGCAGAGGTGCACTGCAGCTTGCAGAGGTGCGCTGCAACTTGCAGAGGTGCGCTGCAGCTTGCAGAGGTGCACTGCAGCTTGCAGAGGTGAGCTGCAACTTGCAGAGGTGCGCTGCAACTTGCAGAGGTGCCCTGCAGCTTGCAGAGGTGCGCTGCACGTCTCAATCGCACGCAAAAAACTTGATCACATCAATGGCTGTGCAGAGCTCCATAATTTCTCACCAAACAAACGTCTCTCTCACGGGCAGATAAGCCGCAAAAACTCCGTGGAATTTTTAATTTAAGCCCAGAACACGTGTGCCACGAAAATTATCAAAGTCACAATATAAGGTCGCACGTGTTCCACACGTCGTCACTTCGGCCACACAATTACACGATAGTCGATCTGCCACGCACGCTTTTGACAGCTGTCTCTATACAGTTCTTTTTACACAGCCGCCTCTACACAGCTTTTACACAGATTCCATAAAGTTTCTACACCACTTTACACAGCTTTTACACAGATTCCATAAAGTTTCTACACCACTTTACACATCTTTCACTCAGATTCCATAAAGCTTCTACACCACTTTACCTAGCTTTTACACAGATTCCATAAAGTTTCTACACCATTTTACACAGCTTTTACACAGATTCCATAAAGTTTCTACACCACTTTACACAGCTTTTACACAGATTCCATAAAGTTTCTACACCACTTTACACAGCTTTTACACAGATTCCAAAAAGTTTCTACACCACTTTACACAGCTTTTACACAGATTCCATAAAGTTTCTACACCACTTTACACATCTTTTACTCAGATTCCATAAAGTTTCTACACCACTTTACACAGCTTTTACAGTTTCTGCACAGCCTTTACACAGCCCTTGGATGAGGCAAAAGTTCGAGAGCCGCCGTCGATCCCTACGCCGGCTGCCCGCGTGAGCTGTACCCAGCGAACACGGAGCACAAAAATGGCACCATTTTAATATTGAAATTGGCCCTGACAAATGAGCAAATACGGACTGGAAGTTTGCTGGCTGCTCTGTCGGCTGCTGGCCGCTGTCTGTTGGAGCTCCGCCAGTGACGGCGGTGATTTTATGGCTTTGCTAGTGTTCTGTGTTGAAAATAATAATGGTAATCGTATCCTCTTCAGTGTTTTTTAGAGACTTGTTATGTGTTTTACGCTCCACTAGAGACGTGTTATCCTTGTATTACGCCCCCCCCCCATTCTGGTATTTTCGAGTGTTATGTCTAACTTCGTCTATTTTGCGCACCCTTGCTTGAACATTTTTCTGCGTCATTTAAACGCAATTTTCCTCACCACTAGACGTGTTATCCGCATTACATTTGGAAACACGCGTCACTCAGCATTACCTACGTATTTACTGAGCAAAACGTTCTCATTTTCTGCCCCTCACTTACACACGGTGACTCTGAACGTATTTTCTGAATAAAACGCACTCATTTGCTGACTTTAATTGGTACACAGGTATTCAGGATAGCCTCCGTACGTATTTTCTGCATAAAACGCTCTCATTTCCTACCCCTCGCTTGCATTCGGTGACTGAAAACTGCCTCAGCCAGTATCGCTCTTTTCGCTCCACACTTACTCTCTTTGCCCTACACTCGCTCTATTCGCCCCACACTCGCTCTATTCGCCCCACACTCGCTCTATTCGCCCCACACTCGCTCTATTCGCCCCACACTCGCTCTATTCGCCCCACACTCGCTCTATTCGCCCCACACTCGCTCTATTCGCCCCACACTCGCTCTATTCGCCCCACACTCGCTCTATTCGCCCCACACTCGCTCTATTCGCCCCCATACTCGCTCTATTCGCCCCCGCACTCGCTCTATTCGCCCCGCACTCGCTTTATTCGCCCCACACTCGCTCTATTCGCCCCACACTCGCTCTATTCGCCCCACACTCGCTCTATTCGCACCACACTCGCTCTATTCGCACCACACTCGCTCTATTCGCACCACACTCGCTCTATTCGCACCACACTCGCTCTATTCGCACCACACTCGCTCTATTCGCACCACACTCGCTCCATTCAACCTAGACTCGCTCCATTCAACCTAGACTCGCTCCATTCAACCTACACACTCGCGCATGCGCACGAGACGCCCGACATTGTGCCCCCTACATGGCGATGAATGCGGCCCGTGAATTACATCTCCGTAATCGAGAAGGTCATTAAAAATCTGCCCCCCACCCAATTAGTGATTCTTGTTGATTTGTTCAATTATCCACAGTTCCCTAATGAACAGCGGGCTGCTGCGGTGCTGTTATTGACTTAGTTGTTATTGGTGTGCAGTGCTGTTATTGGCTCAGCTGTTATTGGTGTGCAGTGCTGTTATTGGCTCAGCTGTTATTGGTGTGCAGTGCTGTTATTGACTGAGTTGTTATTGACTGAGTTGTTATTGACTGAGTTGTTATTGACTGAGTTGTTATTGACTGAGTTGTTATTGACTGAGTTGTTATTGACTGAGTTGTTATTGACTGAGTTGTTATTGACTGAGTTGTTATTGACTGAGTTGTTATTGACTGAGTTGTTATTGACTGAGTTGTTATTGACTGAGTTGTTATTGACTGAGTTGTTATTGACTGAGCTGTTATTGGCTAAGCTGTTATTGGTGTGCACTGTGCAGTGCCTGTTACTGATCCATTCACCCACAGATCACCTCACCTACAAATCTACTCGTCTACAGATGAGCTGATGTTTCGAACAACTGCTGCTTTCACTTTACCCACACACTGATGTATGCACATCCAATAGCTTACTCATCTACCCCTAGCTGTCGACAACTAGTCATTTACCATACCACTGCTTTACCAGACTAGCTACCACAGCATCACTGCGCTGCAGCTCAGAGAACGCAGTCCTGCGCAGAGCGTCACGGCACTGGAGCTCAGAGAACGCGTTTTTTGTCTGATGTTAATTAAGTCTTCTAAATTCATGTGAAGAATTTGTTGAGATTTTGGGGATCGAATTTAAATACCAAACTGGAGGAATATACATACAGCTGCGCATTTTTCATGCATGTCATCAATTAGAGCGTGCACACATGCCCGGTGAGTGACGGGACGCTTGCAGTCGCGGTGTTTGGTGTTAGTGTCGACTGTGTTTTGGTGTCGTGCGTTGTTTGGTGTTTTGTTTAGCGCTATTTGGTGTTTTGTTTAGCGCTATTTGGTGTTTTGTTTAGCGCTATTTGGTGTTTTGTTTAGCGCTATTTGGTGTTTTGTTTAGCGCTATTTGGTGTTTTGTTTAGCGCTATTTGGTGTTTTGTTTAGCGCTATTTGGTGTTTTGTTTAGCGCTATTTGGTGTTTTGTTTAGCATTATTTGATGTTTTGTCTTGCGTTATTTGATGTTTCGTGATGTTTTGATTTGCGTTGTTTGGTATTTTTGGTGCCATGGGCTGTTTGTTGAGGGCTTGTGTGTATTTAAATGGGCAGAATTTTGCGTGAGGTTTTTACAGCGGAGTGCTCGCGTATCTCCCAGCCGTCATGTGTTCCAGGGAACGTATTTGTATGTTCTAGGCAACGTATTTGTGTGTTCCAGGGAACGTATTTGTATGTTCCAGGCAACGTATTTGTGTGTTCCAGGGAACGTATTTGTGTGTTCCAGGGAACGTATTTGTGTGTTCCAGGGAACGTATTTGTGTGTTCCAAGGAACGTATTTGTGTGTTCCAGGGAACGTATTTCTATGTTCCAGGGAACGTATTTCTATGTTCCAGGGAACGTATTTGTATATTCTAGGGAACGTATTTGTATATTACAGCGAACTGGTGCGTATATTACAGCGGACTGGTGCCTATATTACAGCGAACTGGTGCGTATATTAGAGCGAACTGGTGCCTATATTACAGCGAACTGGTGCCTATATTACAGCGAACTGGTGCCTATATTACAGCGAACCGGTGCGTATATTACAGCGAACCGGTGCGTGTATTACAGCAAACTGGTGCGTATATTACAGCAAACTGGTGCGCATAATAGAGCGAACTGGTGCCTATATTACAGCGAACTGGTGCCTATATTACAGTAAACTGGTGCGTATATTACAGTAAACTAGTGCGTATATTACAGCAAACTGGTGCCTATATTACAGCGAACTGGTGCCTATATTACAGTAAACTGGTGCGTATATTACAGTAAACTAGTGCGTATATTACAGCAAACTGGTGCGTATATTACAGCAAACTGGTGCGTATATTACAGCAAACTGGTGCCTATATTACAGCAAACTGGTGCCTATATTACAGCAAACTGGTGCCTATATTACAGTAAACTGGTGCGTATATTACAGTAAACTAGTGCGTATATTACAGCAAACTGGTGCGTATATTACAGCAAACTGGTGCCTATATTACAGCAAACTGGTGCCTATATTACAGCAAACTGGTGCCTATATTACAAAAAACTGGTGCCTATATTACAGCGAACTGGTGCCTATATTACAGCGAACTGGTGCGTATATTACAGCGAACCGGTGCGTATATTACAGCGAACCGGTGCGTATATTACAGCGAACCGGTGCGTATATTACAGCGAACTGGTGCATATATTACAGCGAACTGGTACGTTATTGCTGAAGAATCAGGATTCTAATTAAACATCGTGTTTATACCATGAATACTTTATGAGCATTTCATATTGACAGAGATCCTTCAAAAAATAATTCGGTGAGGCATCAAAGCTAAAATGCCTCCAGTCTGTTTTTTGTTTGAATTCCTCGTAAAGAGTGTTGTGTTGACGGCAGGGTTTTGTGTACGACAACTGCGGCGTGTATTGTGCACCTGTAGCGCCTATTGTACAACGGTAGTGCCTATTGTACAACAGCAGGGCCTATTGTACAACGGTAGCGCCTATTGTACAACGGTAGCGCCTATTGTACAACGGCAGCGCCTATTGTACAACGGCAGCGCCTATTGTACAACGGCAGCGCCTATTGTACAACGGTAGCGCCATTTGTGCAACGGCAGCGCCTATTGTGCAACGGCAGCGCCTATTGTGCAACGGCAGCGCCTATTGTGCAACGGCAGCGCCTATTGTGCAACGGCAGCGCCTATTGTGCAACGGCAGCGCCTATTGTGCAACGGCAGCGCCTATTGTGCAACGGCAGCGCCTATTGTGCAACGGCAGCGCCTATTGTGCAACGGCAGCGCCTATTGTGCAACGGCAGCGCCTATTGTGCAACGGCAGCGCCTATTGTGCAACGGCAGCGCCTATTGTACGGCAGCAGCGCCTATTGTACAACGTCAACGCCTATTGTACAACGGCAGCGCCATTTGTGCAACGGCAGCGCCTATTGTGCAACGGCAGCGCCTATTGTGCAACGGCAGCGCCTATTGTGCAACGGCAGCGCCTATTGTGCAACGGCAGCTAATATGGTACACCTGCCGCATCTATTGTACATCGTTTGTGTTTTGTGCTATAAATAGTGTGCGTATTGTGTGGTAAAATGAGCGCGCATTGTGCATCAGTTCAAATGTTTTAGTCTTAGATAAGTTCTCTATGAACTCATCATTAGTGTTGTTCATAGATCATTTACGCTGTGCAGATTATTATTATTATCCCCTCAATTTTGCGTGGTTCACAATGGATCTTTATATTTTGTGTATCTCTGCACCTAATTACGTGGCCTGCTCTCGAGTGTTGTTTCTAAATTTGCTGAGCTTATTAGAAACCTTGGATTTTTGATGGTCTTCTCGGCATAATTAGGCTTTGATGCGACGAGTGATGTCTCGTGTTCTCGAATCGCTCGCTTGAAAAGGATTTGTTATTGCAATCCATCGTTTGTCTTCAGGTTAGTTTTAAGGGTACTGTTGACGTTTCATTAGCGCTAAGCTGTGTGTTTTGATGCGATATTTAGCTGAGCTCAATGGTATCTTGGAGTTGTGTATGATAGGTGCTTTGAAGTAGTGTTCACATACACATCTTGAACTGTTGTAGAAATTCGTTTTATAACATACGGGGTGAGATTTTTTGGAGACGTATAATTCAAAACACTTTGCTTACGATATGGCACTCCGACGGGTCGTTTGGAGAACTCAAACATTCTTTTAAAATTAATAGTATTTAATGGATCCCGTTAATTTTTGCTTGTTTATAAAACTGGTAAAAACGTTTGACTTTGATTTTAGGTAAATACTGAACATTAGCTTAACCCAACGCAGTCAACATGTTAAGTTAAATTGAACCAAGATGTTCCTGAGGTTTGGTTTCTGTAAATGTTCTAAGTTTTTGCCTGCAGCATTGATACATTTAGGGTACGCGTAAAAGCTGATTTCGCACTGCTCACCAAGGCGTTTAGAAATGACCTTTCTGCGCACACCGCTCGACTCGTACTCGCTTGCGTCTCCGTTGTCTCCGAATAGCTCTGACGTTCTCTAATTCTCAGTACCGGATAATTCACGTCCCTTCAGAAGGATAAAATTATTGTACTTGTAGAAATTAGCGCTCTAAAGAGGATAATGTGAGGTCCCGAGCTGAAATTTAGGTAGACCTTTTTTTCTTTGTTGGAAGAATTGTTCTTTTAATTTTTTTTACCGACCCACATTTTCAGTCCACTGATGTTCTGTTTTTCAGAATCTGCTACTTTTTTCTTCAACTTTCATCTTGTTTCATGAACTTACTTTAAAACTCATGTTTCTATGCGCAGAGGATATTGCATGGGAACTCACCTTGTTTATAGATTCCCCATTCTCTTACCTCCATACCCCATGATGCTTTCCTCCTTTCTCTTTTCGAAAATTTTTGTAGTAGTTTGAGTGACTTGAACTCGATGATTTTGGTGACTTAAATGATTTTGATTTTGGTGACTTAAAATAAATTTTGTGTTAGCTTGGGTGACTTAAACTCAATGGTTTAATTTATTCTAGCGTAACGAAGTCCAGAAGCGTCATGTGATGGGAAATTTGGATATGTATAATGGATTCAAATGTTGTCAAACCAATTCTTTTGAGGTAGTCGCTTGTTTTCTCAAATGGGGTTTGATTACATTCATTTTATCAAGTGTCATTATAGCCTCTTTTTGCTTCAATAACTTTACACTTGCCTTGAAATTTCCCTATTATTGGTCATAGGAAGCGTGCTTTAGTGTTCTTGTAATTCTTTTTATATACGCTTTCCTCTTATACAATATCGGCCTGCTCTTTTGTTTCACATTTTAATTTTTAAGTAACTTAATTTTCAATAATTTAATAATTTAATTCAAATTTAATTTTTAATAATTTAATTCGTATTTAATTTTTAATAATTTAAGTCATATCTAATTTATAATAATTTAGTTCATATTTGATTTTTAATAATTTAGTCCATATATAATTTTGAATAATTTAATTCATATTTAATTTTTAATAATTTAATTCGTATTTAATTTTTAATAATTTAAGTCATATCTAATTTATAATAATTTAGTTCATATTTGATTTTTAATAATTTAGTCCATATATAATTTTGAATAATTTAATTCATATTTAATTTTTAATAATTTAATTCGTATTTAATTTTTAAGAATTTAAGTCATATCTAATTTATAATAATTTAGTTCATATTTGATTTTTAATAATTTAATTCATGTATAATTTTGAATAATTTAATTCATATTTAATTTTAAAAAAATTTTTTCATAAGTTTAATAGAGTGCAGAATACATTAAATATTTACTTGCCTCCAGTTTTATCGAGTCAAACAAACCTGGTGAAGCTCTACAACACCATTTTCTGCGACGTAATAAACTATTTTCTACTTGCTTTTGGTATTGCTTCAGCCGCCGTCGTCTGTTTCTTTCTCTCGATATAATTTTTAGCTGAAGTTTTGAGAAATTATGAGTATGTGTTATTTTACAAGCAGGAAAATGGGAAAGAATAAAATACCCTTGAGTTGTAATGCTAAGTTCGTACATTCTGAAGCACTCTGTAGAACAGCAATACATAATTTAGACCATGAACTGTTTCAACCCGTGGGACCGCCTGTATTTATGGACAGGCGTTTCTCTCACGATTACCTTAACGGAGAATGCAAAGTCAATTTATGTTTTTTCCACGTTACAGACACTGTTGTTAATGATTCCCCATTTATTTACAACTATTTCTCTTATATTTTAGGAGGAAAGATAATGAATTTGCTTAATATTCTTTTGCATATCTTTTAACAGAAAAGACAAAGGGTGGATGATGTAAGCATTTCTTCGTTCGCGTCGGAAAAAATTAATAACGATGAATAAAATAAACGTTTCTTACTTCCCGGGTTTTCTTTCGCGTTAGAAAGAAGTGACGAAGACATGATAATGTAACGTTTCTCGCATCACTTTCGAGGAAACGCTGATGTGGAAGCATTAAGGACAGCGTTAAAGCTGCGATAGCGAACTTAGCGCTCGAAGATTTCCATTAGGCTGATGCGCAAAGCCAAGCTTTAGCTGTAATTTTAGAGCTCCTTCGGATCCGTCGTTTGTGACGCGGCATTTCATCAAAAAAGAACACCTTAATGATCAATTTTACTGTTTACAAACGATAAAAAGGCATGTTACTGTTAACACACACGCAACAAAAGCTCAAATCACAGCATCCCCGCGATAAAAACGTAAAACACACGGACAAAAAACAGCACAATCAAAGGAAGCGGGAGGGTGCAGGACTCCAGCTTCATGTACCAGCAGGTACGATTTCCCTGCCGCTGGAATATTAAAACCTCCCCGTGTTTTATATTACATATTTGTGCTACAGTCATTTAATGAGCTCATTGTGGGCGAGTTTTGATGTAATCAGCGGGCTTCGCGGCGGCGGGCACGAGCGGCCGCTGCGTCTGTGTTTGTTGTGGTGAGTGTGGGGCTTCTGTGCTAATTGGCGGCTGGGGAGTGCTGGGGAGGTGTGCTGGGGAGGTGTGCTGAGGAGGTGTGCTGGGGAGGTGTGCTGGGGAGGTGTGCTGGGGAGGTGTGCTGGGGAGGTGTGCTGGGGAGGTGTGCTGGGGAGGTGTGCTGGGGAGGTGTGCTGGGGAGGTGTGCTGGGGAGGTGTGCTGGGGAGGTGTGCTGGGGAGGTGTGCTGGGGATGTGTGCTGGGGATGTGTGCTGGGGAGGTGTGCTGGGGAGGTGTGCTGGGGAGGTGTGCTGGGGAGGTGTGCTGGGGAGGTGTGCTGGGGAGGTGTGCTGGGGAGGTGTGCTGGGGAGGTGTGCTGGGGAGGTGTGCTGGGGAGGTGTGCTGGGGAGGTGTGCTGGGGAGGTGTGCTGGGGAGGTGTGCTGGGGAGGTGTGCTGGGGAGGTGTGCTGGGGAGGTGTGCTGGGGAGGTGTGCTGGGGAGGTGTGCTGGGGAGGTGTGCTGGGGAGGTGTGCTGGGGAGGCGTGCTGGGGAGGCTGGGGAAACTAGGGGGCTGAGGCGGGCTTGGAAAGACGCTGCAGTCTACGGCCTAATGAACTAACCATAATCTCCACACATTTTAGAAGATACAAACGAAACACCACCACACCCCCACGCATTCCCGCTCCCACAACCCCATCTTGGGGGCAGCACCCCCTCCCCACCCCCTCCGCAACCCCAGCTGCAAAAAGAAACCCTACAACTGACCAGCGTAATTTGCCGCGATGTCCTTACAGAGCTGCAAATTGCAGAGCTTCCTTGCTCTTGCGCGCTTTAATTGCGAGATCGACTTGCGCTCTGGAGACTTGCTGGAGTGTTCTGCTGCGGCCTGTGGAGACTTGCTGGAGTGTTCTGCTGCGGTCTGTGGAGACTTGCTGGAGTGTTCTGCTGCGGTCTGTGGAGACTTGCTGGATTGTTCCGCTGCGGCCTGTGGAGACTTGCTGGATTGTTCCGCTGCGGCCTGTGGAGACTTGCTGGATTGTTGCGCTGCGGCCTGTGGAGACTTGCTGGAGTGTTCTGCTGCGGCCTGTGGGGACTTGCTGGAGTGTTCTGCTGCGGCCTGTGGAGACTTGCTGGAGTGTTCCGCTGCGGTCTGTGGAGACTTGCTGGATTGTTCCGCTGCGGCCTGTGGAGACTTGCTGGATTGTTGCGCTGCGGCCTGTGGAGACTTGCTGGAGTGTTCTGCTGCGGCCTGTGGGGACTTGCTGGAGTGTTCTGCTGCGGCCTGTGGAGACTTGCTGGAGTGTTCTGCTGCGGTCTGTGGAGACTTGCTGGATTGTTCCGCTGCGGCCTGTGGAGACTTGCTGGATTGTTCCGCTGCGGCCTGTGGAGACTTGCTGGATTGTTGCGCTGCGGCCTGTGGAGACTTGCTGGAGTGTTCTGCTGCGGCCTGTGGGGACTTGCTGGAGTATTCTGCTGCGGCCTGTGGAGACTTGCTGGAGTGTTCCGCTGCGGCCTGTGGAGACTTGCTGGATTGTTCCGCTGCGGCCTGTGGAGACTTGCTGGATTGTTGCGCTGCGGCCTGTGGAGACTTGCTGGAGTATTCTGCTGCGGCCTGTGGGGACTTGCTGGAGTATTCTGCTGCGGCCTGTGGAGACTTGCTGGATTGTTGCGCTGCGGCCTGTGGAGACTTGCTGGAGTATTCTGCTGCGGCCTGTGGGGACTTGCTGGATTGTTGCGCTGCGGCCTGTGGAGACTTGCTGGAGTATTCTGCTGCGGCCTGTGGAGACTTGCTGGATTGTTGCGCTGCGGCCTGTGGAGACTTGCTGGAGTATTCTGCTGCGGCCTGTGGGGACTTGCTGGATTGTTGCGCTGCGGCCTGTGGAGACTTGCTGGAGTATTCTGCTGCGGCCTGTGGAGACTTGCTGGAGTATTCTGCTGCGGCCTGTGGGGACTTGCTGGATTGTTGCGCTGCGGCCTGTGGAGACTTGCTGGAGTATTCTGCTGCGGCCTGTGGAGACTTGCTGGATTGTTGCGCTGCGGCCTGTGGAGACTTGCTGGAGTATTCTGCTGCGGCCTGTGGGGACTTGCTGGATTGTTGCGCTGCGGCCTGTGGAGACTTGCTGGAGTATTCTGCTGCGGCCTGTGGAGACTTGCTGGATTGTTGCGCTGCGGCCTGTGGAGACTTGCTGGAGTATTCTGCTGCGGCCTGTGGAGACTTGCTGGAGTGTTCCGCTGCGGCCTGTGGAGACTTGCTGGATTGTTCCGCTGCGGCCTGTGGAGACTTGCTGGATTGTTGCGCTGCGGCCTGTGGAGACTTGCTGGAGTATTCTGCTGCGGCCTGTGGAGACTTGCTGGAGTATTCTGCTGCGGCCTGTGGGGACTTGCTGGAGTATTCTGCTGCGGCCTGTGGAGACTTGCTGGAGTGTTCCGCTGCGGCCTGTGGAGACTTGCTGGATTGTTCCGCTGCGGCCTGTGGAGACTTGCTGGATTGTTGCGCTGCGGCCTGTGGAGACTTGCTGGAGTATTCTGCTGCGGCCTGTGGAGACTTGCTGGAGTGTTCCGCTGCGGCCTGTGGAGACTTGCTGGATTGTTCCGCTGCGGCCTGTGAAGACTTGCTGGAGTATTCTGCTGCGGCCTGTGGAGACTTGCTGGAGTGTTCTGCTGCGGCCTGTGGAGACTTGTTGGAGTGTTCTGCTCCGGTCTGTGGAGACTTGCTGGAGTGTTCTGCTGCGGCCTGTGAAGACTTGCTGGAGTATTCTGCTGCGGCCTGTGAAGACTTGCTGGAGTGTTCTGCTGCGGCCTGTGAAGACTTGCTGGAGTATTCTGCTGCGGTCTGTGGAGACTTGCTGGAGTGTTCTGCTCCGGTTTGTGGAGACTTGCTGGAGTGTTCTGCTGCGGCCTGTGGAGACTTGCTGGAGTATTCTGCTGCGGCCTGTGGAGACTTGCTGGAGTGTTCTGCTGCGGCCTGTGGAGACTTGCTGGAGTGTTCTGCTGCGGCCTGTGGAGACTTGCTGGAGTGTTCTGCTGCGGCCTGTGGAGACTTGCTGGAGTGTTCTGCTCCGGTCTGTGGAGTGTTGCGCAGCGAGGTATGAAGTCGAGTTCAGTTGTGCTCCTTGCTGTGTGTGCGGTGACTTTCTGCCTTCCACCGTGTTGGGTTTAGGAATCTTAATTAGTAGAAATTGTTATGGTCTGTTCTTTTTGTGTCTTGGTAAGGTTTTGAATTTTTAATTCATTTTGTGAATAGTCGTGATGAGTTTTGTGTCTTGGTGTTTTGGTTTTGGGAATCCTAATTTTTATGAGTTTTTGTGATTTGTTTGTTTTGAGTCTTGGTGAGGTGTTTAATTTTGAAATCATTTCGATAATAGTTGTGATCTATTTTGTGTTTTGGTTTGGTGTGTATTTTTCAGCCCACTTTTATAGTAGTTTTTCTCTGCTTTGATTCTTGGTGAGGTGACCCGGTGAGGTGTTGAATTTTAAATTCACTTCTATAGCAGATTCTGTATGTTTAGTGTCTTAAAGTTCCCGTCAGTGGGATTCAAAATATTGCATCTATAGAATTAGCGCTCCCAGGTGGAATATGTGAGGTCCTTAGCTAAAGGTTATGTAAGCCTTTCTTTTGTTAAAGTAGAAGAATTTTTTTCTGTTTTGTTAAGGACCATCTTTTTTTTCACTGCTGTCCTGTTTCGCCACTACCTTCTTATTCTACTTATGTATTGGTTCACGATCTTCACTCGCAACCTATTGCTTCAATGATCCTTGTGCATAAATTCTTCGCTCCCTCAAGTCCATACTAAATGGAGCCTTCTTCCTTCCTCTCTTAGAACACCGTTGTTGTGGCTAGGGAGTCTGAACCTGACTTATAATATGATGTAATCTAACCACAAGCATTGATAATTACCAGTCACGGTACCACGACATGAGGACATTGGGTCTCCCTGATACCTGCCCTTATTTCAGTACCGTCTTGAAAATCAGGGAATAGTCAAAAATTATTTCATGAAATCGGTTATTTTTCTTATACTATAGTCATTCCATTCCCTTAAATCCGTAGCTTTTCTCATGGTGTAGTCATTCCTAATCACAAAACTCGCTCCTTTCCGTATGCTACAGTCATTCCATTTCATGAAATTCGTTTCTTTTCATATGCTACAGTCATTCCATCCCATAAAATTCGCTCCTTTTCATATGCTACAGTCATTCCATTCCATAAAATTCGCGCCTTTTCATATGCTACAGTCATCACATTCCATAAAATTCGCTCCTTTTCATATGCTACAGTCATCCCATTCCATAAAATTCGCTCCTTTTCATATGATACAGTCATTCCATTCCATAAAATTCGCTCCTTTTCATATGCTACAGTCATTCCATTCCATAAAATTCGCTCCTTTTCATATGCTACAGTCATTCCATTCCGTAAAATTCGCTCCTTTTCATATGCTACAGTCATTCCATTTAAAAATCCGAACGTTTTCTCATGCTGTAGTCATTCCATTTCACAAAAGCCGTTCCTTTGTGCATTCTACAGTCACGCAATCACGGAAATATACCACACCGGTAATTTTAGCGCAGGAACCCTAGAAAAATGGATAATTTTAGAAGATTGGGAAGTACCAAGTCGGTGTGAGGGGACAGTGACGGCTCACTCTGGGAGCTGAGGTGAAAATTACTCCTTGTCTCCTGGAGTGTCATTTGCTGGATGAGAGGACGGCACGGACGGCACGGACGACACGGTCGACACGGTCGACACGGTCGACACGGACGGCACGGACGACACGGACGGCACGGACGGCACGGACAACACGGTCGACACGGACGACACGGACGACACGGACGACACGGTCGACACGGTCGACACGGACGACACGGACGACACGGTCGACACGGTCGACACGGACGACACGGTCGACACGGACGACACGGACGACACGGACGACACGGTCGACACGGACGACACGGACGACACGGTCGACACGGTCGACACGGACGACACGGACGACACGGTCGACACGGTCGACACGGACGACACGGACGACACGGACGACACGGTCGACACGGTCGACACGGACGACACGGACGACACGGTCGACACGGTCGACACGGACGACACGGACGACACGGACGACACGGACGACACGGTCGACACGGTCGACACGGACGACACGGACGACACGGACGACACGGACGACACGGTCGACACGGACGACACGGACGACACGGACGGCACGGACGACACGGACGGCACGGACAACACGGACGACACGGACGACACGGTCGACACGGTCGACACGGACGACACGGACGACACGGACGGCACGGACGACACGGTCGACACGGTCGACACGGTCGACACGGACGACACGGACGACACGGTCGACACGGTCGACACGGACGGCACGGACGACACGGACGGCACGGACGGCACGGACAACACGGACGACACGGACGACACGGTCGACACGGTCGACACGGACGACACGGACGACACGGACGGCACGGACGGCACGGACGGCACGGACGGCACGGACGGCACGGTCGACACGGACGGCACGGACGGCACGGTCGACACGGTCGACACGGACGGCACGGACGGCACGGACGGCACGGACGACACGGACGACACGGACGACACGGACGACACGGACGGCACGGACGGCACGGACGGCACGGACGGCACGGACGACACGGACAACACGGACGACACGGACGACACGGACGGCACGGACGGCACGGACGACACGGACGGCACGGACGACACGGACGACACGGACGGCACGGACGACACGGACGACACGGACGGCACGGACGGCACGGACGAAACGGACGACACGGACGGCACGGTCGACACGGACGACACGGACGGCACGGACGGCACGGTCGACACGGACGACACGGACGGCACGGACGGCACGGACGGCACGGACGACACGGACGAAACGGACGACACGGACGGCACGGTCGACACGGACGACACGGACGGCACGGACGACACGGACGAAACGGACGACACGGACGACACGGTCGACACGGACGGCACGGACGGCACGGACGACACGGACGGCACGGACGGCACGGACGGCACGGACGGCACGGTCGACACGGACGGCACGGACGGCACGGACGGCACGGACGAAACGGACGACACGGACGGCACGGTCGACACGGTCGACACGGACGGCACGGACGGCACGGACGACACGGACGGCACGGACGGCACGGACGGCACGGACGGCACGGACGGCACGGACGGCACGGACGGCACGGTCGACACGGTCGACACGGACGGCACGGACGGCACGGACGACACGGACGGCACGGACGGCACGGACGGCACGGTCGACACGGACGACACGGACGGCACGGACGGCACGGTCGACACGGACGACACGGACGGCACGGACGACACGGACGAAACGGACGACACGGACGGCACGGTCGACACGGACGACACGGACGGCACGGACGACACGGACGGCACGGACGACACGGACGAAACGGACGACACGGACGGCACGGTCGACACGGACGGCACGGACGGCACGGACGACACGGACGACACGGACGGCACGGACGACACGGACGAAACGGACGACACGGACGGCACGGTCGACACGGACGACACGGACGGCACGGACGACACGGACGGCACGGACGACACGGACGGCACGGACGACACGGACGGCACGGACGACACGGACGGCACGGACGACACGGACGACACGGACGGCACGGACGACACGGACGGCACGGACGACACGGACGGCACGGACGACACGGACGACACGGACGACACGGACGGCACGGACGACACGGACGGCACGGACGACACGGACGAAACGGACGACACGGACGACACGGACGACACGGTCGACACGGACGGCACGGACGGCACGGACGACACGGACGGCACGGACGGCACGGACGACACGGACGGCACGGACGGCACGGACGGCACGGACGGCACGGACGAAACGGACGGCACGGACGGCACGGACGGCACGGACGAAACGGACGACACGGTCGACACGGTCGACACGGACGGCACGGTCGACACGGACGACACGGACGGCACGGACGAAACGGACGGCACGGACGGCACGGACGAAACGGACGACACGGTCGACACGGACGACACGGACGGCACGGACGACACGGACGGCACGGACGGCACGGTCGACACGGACGGCACGGACGGCACGGACGGCACGGACGAAACGGACGACACGGACGGCACGGTCGACACGGACGACACGGACGGCACGGTCGACACGGACGGCACGGACGGCACGGACGGCACGGACGGCACGGTCGACACGGACGACACGGACGGCACGGACGGCACGGACGGCACGGACGAAACGGACGGCACGGACGGCACGGACGGCACGGACGAAACGGACGACACGGTCGACACGGTCGACACGGACGGCACGGTCGACACGGACGACACGGACGGCACGGACGAAACGGACGGCACGGACGGCACGGACGAAACGGACGACACGGTCGACACGGACGGCACGGACGGCACGGACGACACGGACGGCACGGACGGCACGGACGGCACGGACGAAACGGACGGCACGGACGGCACGGACGGCACGGACGGCACGGTCGACACGGACGGCACGGACGACACGGTCGACACGGACGGCACGGACGGCACGGACGACACGGACGGCACGGACGGCACGGACGGCACGGACGAAACGGACGACACGGACGGCACGGACGGCACGGACGGCACGGTCGACACGGTCGACACGGACGGCACGGTCGACACGGACGACACGGACGGCACGGACGGCACGGTCGACACGGACGACACGGACGGCACGGACGGCACGGACGGCACGGACGAAACGGACGGCACGGACGGCACGGACGAAACGGACGACACGGACGGCACGGTCGACACGGTCGACACGGACGGCACGGACGGCACGGTCGACACGGTCGACACGGACGACACGGACGGCACGGTCGACACGGTCGACACGGACGACACGGACGGCACGGTCGACACGGTCGACACGGACGACACGGACGGCACGGACGAAACGGACGGCACGGACGGCACGGACGAAACGGACGACACGGACGGCACGGTCGACACGGACGGCACGGACGGCACGGTCGACACGGACGACACGGACGGCACGGTCGACACGGACGACACGGACGGCACGGTCGACACGGACGACACGGACGGCACGGTCGACACGGACGACACGGACGGCACGGTCGACACGGACGACACGGACGGCACGGTCGACACGGACGACACGGACGGCACGGTCGACACGGACGACACGGACGGCACGGTCGACACGGACGACACGGACGGCACGGTCGACACGGACGACACGGACGGCACGGTCGACACGGACGACACGGACGGCACGGTCGACACGGACGACACGGACGGCACGGTCGACACGGACGACACGGACGGCACGGTCGACACGGACGACACGGACGGCACGGTCGACACGGACGACACGGACGGCACGGTCGACACGGACGACACGGACGGCACGGTCGACACGGACGACACGGTCGACACGGACGGCACGGTCGACACGGACGACACGGACGGCACGGTCGACACGGTCGACACGGACGACACGGACGGCACGGTCGACACGGACGACACGGACGGCACGGTCGACACGGACGACACGGACGGCACGGTCGACACGGACGACACGGTCGACACGGACGGCACGGACGACACGGTCGACACGGACGGCACGGACGGCACGGTCGACACGGACGGCACGGACGGCACGGTCGACACGGACGACACGGACGGCACGGTCGACACGGACGACACGGACGGCACGGTCGACACGGACGACACGGTCGACACGGACGGCACGGACGACACGGTCGACACGGACGGCACGGACGGCACGGTCGACACGGACGACACGGACGGCACGGACGACACGGACGACACGGACGGCACGGTCGACACGGACGACACGGACGGCACGGTCGACACGGACGACACGGACGGCACGGTCGACACGGACGACACGGACGACACGGTCGACACGGACGACACGGTCGACACGGACGACACGGACGACACGGTCGACACGGACGACACGGACGGCACGGTCGACACGGACGACACGGACGGCACGGTCGACACGGACGACACGGACGACACGGTCGACACGGACGACACGGACGACACGGACGACACGGACGGCACGGTCGACACGGACGACACGGACGACACGGTCGACACGGACGGCACGGTCGACACGGACGACACGGACGGCACGGACGGCACGGACGGCACGGACGACACGGACGGCACGGACGACACGGACGACACGGACGGCACGGTCGACACGGACGACACGGACGGCACGGTCGACACGGACGACACGGACGACACGGTCGACACGGACGACACGGACGACACGGACGACACGGACGGCACGGTCGACACGGACGACACGGACGACACGGTCGACACGGACGGCACGGTCGACACGGACGACACGGACGGCACGGACGGCACGGACGGCACGGACGAAACGGACGGCACGGACGGCACGGACGAAACGGACGACACGGACGGCACGGTCGACACGGTCGACACGGACGGCACGGACGGCACGGACGGCACGGACGGCACGGACGGCACGGACGACACGGACGGCACGGACGGCACGGACGGCACGGACGAAACGGACGGCACGGACGGCACGGACGGCACGGACGGCACGGTCGACACGGTCGACACGGACGGCACGGTCGACACGGACGACACGGACGGCACGGACGGCACGGTCGACACGGACGACACGGACGGCACGGACGGCACGGACGGCACGGACGAAACGGACGGCACGGACGGCACGGACGACACGGACGGCACGGACGGCACGGACGGCACGGACGAAACGGACGGCACGGACGGCACGGACGAAACGGACGAAACGGACGGCACGGACGGCACGGACGAAACGGACGACACGGACGGCACGGACGGCACGGTCGACACGGACGACACGGACGGCACGGTCGACACGGACGACACGGACGGCACGGACGGCACGGACGGCACGGACGAAACGGACGGCACGGACGGCACGGACGAAACGGACGACACGGACGGCACGGTCGACACGGTCGACACGGACGGCACGGTCGACACGGACGACACGGACGGCACGGACGGCACGGACGGCACGGACGAAACGGACGGCACGGACGGCACGGACGAAACGGACGACACGGACGGCACGGTCGACACGGTCGACACGGACGGCACGGACGGCACGGACGGCACGGACGGCACGGACGGCACGGACGGCACGGACGGCACGGACGGCACGGACGGCACGGACGGCACGGACGGCACGGACGGCACGGACGACACGGACGGCATCTTGCTTCATGTCCAGTGAGCTCTTCGAAGGACAAAATCCGTACCTTTCATATGCTATAGTCGTTCGAAAATTTCTTTCTTTTGATATGCTATAGTCACTCCATTCCACATAATCCGTACCTTTTCAGAGACTATAGCCATTTCTATCCATGAAATCCGTTCCTTTCCAGATACCATAGTCATTCCAGTACAAAGAATCCGTGCCTTTTTAATGCTACAATCATCACATTCCAAAGAACCCCTTCCTTTCCAAATACTACGGTCATCCCACTCCAGAGAACCCGTACCCTTTCAGATACTGCAATTATCCCATTCAAAGAACCCATCATTCTCCAAATGCTACAACCATCCCACTCCAAAAAACCCATCCCGTTCCAAATGCTACAATCATCCCACTCCAAAAAACCCATCCCTTTCCAAATGCTACAATCATACTATTCTAAAGAACCCGTACCTTTCAGATACTACAGCCATCCCTTTACACGAAATGCTTTCATTTCCATACTCAGGCCTGACTCGCTTTATTAGAGGGGCGATGGTTCGCTGGAGCGGGAGGAACTCGAGAGCAAATCGACCGCAATTAAAGTATTGAGTGATCCGCTGTTGTGGTGCGGTGCGGGTCGTGCTGTTGCCTGCCTCGTGTCCTCATTAGGGGCCGGTCTCGGGGGCCCTCCTCACCTGGTGAGGGGGAGGGGCTCCTCTCCCCCTGTCGGGGGTCGGGGAGGGGGCCCACCTGACGGGGGGAGGGGGCTCCCCACCTGATGGGGTAGGGGGCTCCTCCCCACCTGTCGGGGGAAGGGCCCTTTCCTCACCTCTTAGAAATCTCGTCACCCTCCCCCCGCGTTACGACATGCGGTCCCCCCCAGCTCCCCCACTACCCTTTATCGCCACGTATTCGTGATGCAATAGTGTTGTCATGTTTTTCATCGTATTTTTTCAGCAATCGTAATTTTTCAGCATGTTTTCAAAATTTATCTTGGATTGTTAATTTCTATTCATGAAAATGTTTGTGATAACAAGATTTCATAAGCATTTTTCTGGTTCTTTTATGCTTCTCATTGAAAGTTTTTTTGCTTTCCTCTTCTGTTAACGCGTTTTATTTTATTTTTTCCATTAGTGAAGTTTGTAGGAGTAACGATGAAACGTGCGATGCTTGCCGTATGTGAAGCCGTACAATAATTGCCTCAAGCCTTTCAATAGCGTGTACTAGTGCGTGAAGCCCTTCAATAGCTGCAGTACATCACCCATAAGAGCAGGTGAAGTCTTGCAATACCATTTACATGTCGAAGCTAACGGTGGTTTTCGGAACCTTGCAAGGACGGATACGCCTTTTTCGTCTACCTTCAGGACCGTTGTCATAGTACCACCCTTGTGGTCCCCTACCAGCGCTTTTCACCATTCATTACATGCATAATTCCGACTGCTTCCTTGTGTTACTATTTGCTTAGTGACAGGCAAAAATTTCAACCTATTATGGAACAGTTTCAAGTGCGTACACGCGTTTTCTTATCTTCCAATTTTCAAAACATTCTTATTACTGGACACTTCTTCATGATTGTTCCACCCGGTCCAAAAGGCAAGTGTGTTCGTGTACTTCTTGTTTAAAAGCGTACTTTAAAACATGAGTTAATAACACATTGAAGCTACGTCAGCGTGGTGCAGTGCGAGTTGGTGTCTCATTCACTTCCTTCGTTTCTTTTGCATCCCTCACTTCCTTCGTTTCTTTTGCATCCCTCACTTCCTTCGTTTCTTTTGCATTCCTCACTTCCTTCGTTTCTTTTGCATCCCTCACTTCCTTCGTTTCTTTTGCATCCCTCACTTCCTTCGTTTCTTTTGCATCCCTCACTTCCTTCGTTTCTTTTGCATCCCTCACTTCCTTCGTTTCTTTTGCATCCCTCACTTCCTTCGTTACTTTTGCATTCCTCCCTTCCTTCGTTTCTTTTGCATCCCTCACTTCCTTCGTTTCTTTTGCATCCCTCACTTCCTTCGTTTCTTTTGCATCCCTCACTTCCTTCGTTTCTTTTGCATCCCTCACTTCCTTCGTTTCTTTTGCATCCCTCACTTCCTTCGTTTCTTTTGCATCCCTCACTTCCTTCGTTTCTTTCGCTTCCCTCACTGCCTTGCACCGATGGCCCGTCCTCAAAACGTTTCATTCTTATTTGGTATTACGATGCACTTCCTCACAAGGCTATCGTATAAAGATGCACTTCTTCATAAAGATATCGTGTCGCAATACACTTCCTAATGAGGATATGATGTAACAATACACTTACCAAAGTCATTCCTCTAACTTCAGTGACGGCTCTCTTCTCGCACATTGCATCACGTGACCTACAATGTCTCCAGACTCGAACAAACGACCTCCACTCGCACCCTGCGTTTTGCCCTAAGTATTCCTCATAGAATTGCCTCTACCATTCCCCTCAAAACTGCCTCTACCATTCCCCTCAAAACTGTCTTTACCATTCCCCCGCAAAACTGTCTCTACCATTCCCCCGCAAAACTGTCTCTACCATTCCCCCGCAAAACTGTCTCTACCATTCCCCCCCAAATTGTCTCTACCATTCCCCCGCAAAACTGTCTCTACCATTCCCCCCCAAATTGTCTCTCCCATTCCCCCCCCAAATTGTCTCTCCCATTCCCCCCCCCCAAATTGTCTCTACCATTCCCCCGCAAAATTGTCTCTACCATTCCCCCGCAAAATTGTTGCTACCATTCCCCCGAAAAAACTGCCTCTACCATTCCCCGCAAAACTGTCTCTACCATTCCCCTGCAAAACTGTCTCTACCATTCCCCTGCAAAACTGTCTCTACCATTCCCCCGCAAAACTGTCTCTACCATTCCCCTGCAAAACTGTCTCTACCATTCCCCTGCAAAACTGTCTCTACCATTCCCCTGCAAAAATGTCTCTACCATTCCCCTGCAAAACTGTCTCTACCATTCCCCACAGAACCGCCTCTACCATTCCCCACAGAACCGCTTCTACCATTCCCCACAGAACAGCCTCTACCATTCCCCCACAAAACTGCATTTACCATTCCACACAGAACTGCCTCTACCATTCCCCACAGAACTGCCTCTACCATTCCCCACACAACTGCCTCTACCATTCCCCACAGACCTGCCTCTACCATTCCCCACAGAACTGCCTCTACCATTCTTCCGCAAAACTGCCTCTACCATTCCCCACAGAACTGCCTCTACCATTACCCACAGAACTGCCTCTACCATTACCCGCAGAACTGCCTCTACCATTCTTCCGCAAAACTGCCTCTACCGTTCCTCCGCAAAACTGCCTCTGCCATTCCCCATATTACTATCTTTACCATTCTCCACAGAACTGCCTCTACCAACCACTCATTACTATCTCTACCATTCTCCACAGAACTGCCTCTACCAACCACTCATTACTATCTCTACCACTCCCCACAGAACTGCCTATGCCAGCCAGTCATTACCGAGACATTCTATTTCATTCGCTCGCTCGTCTCCGCTGTCACTGATCTACCAATTGAGTGCCTCAGTCTTCCATGCTAGAAAGTTCCGCACTTGCTTCTAATTTGTGACCGTGATTGTGTGGTGTCGGTCGTGTGCCGAGCTGTGCTTTTTGGTCTCGTATTTTAGGGTCGAGTTGGACATGCGTGGTCGTTATTGCTCGTCATGGCAAGTTCCCAGGGAAGTTTGGGTAACTCTTGATCTGATTTTATGCGCGCGGAATAGATATTAATGATCTTTTTGTCCTCATGTGTTGGTGCGACGTAAACTTGCTTTCATCAACCCACGGTGGCTCACATGACGGTAAACGTATTAGTGTGAACTTTTTAATTCACAACACATCGTTACTATTGTCAAATACTCGAAATACGTATTTTTTTTCTTGCGTTATTTTCATTGTTCCACAGCGCAACGCTTCGTGCATTTTCTTAGGTTAAAGTTCGCAATCACGAAGCTATGTTAATGTTATCTATCATAGGTCTAATTTGTTTCGGCTTATTGCTATCCTGTTATTCAGCACCTCTGACTTTCTTCTTCAACTTTCATCTTGTTTCAAGAACTTCTTTCTCAACATACTGTTTCGTTTCTATGCCTCTTCTGCACAGATTCTGCATTCCCATATCTCCATGCTAAATGGTGTTTGCGTCCTTCCTCTCTTAGATACTCTGTTTTTTTTGGTGACGATAAGGGAGGCTTAAATTAACATATATTGTAATTTGTTTCATAGCCTTATTTCTTGAAGTATTCTTTTTATGCGTAGGGGATCTTGTATGGACACGCCTTGTGCGCAGGTTCTGGATTACTTAATCTTCAAACTAAATGGTGCTTTCAAACTTCCTCTCTTTGGAGCACCATTGATGCGTTGATCACTTAGCATTAAGCATAAACTAGCGATGATTCACATTAACGATGCTTCACATCAACGATGCTTCACATCAACGATGCTTCACATTAACGATGCTTCACATTAACGATGCTTCACATTAACGATGCTTCACATTAGTGATGCTTCACATTAGTGATGCTTCACATTAGTGATGCTTCACATTAGTGATGCTTCACATTAGCGATGCTTCACATTAGCGATGCTTCACATTAGCGATGCTTCACATTAGCGATGCTTCACATTAGCGATGCTTCACATTAGTGATGCTTCACATTAGTGATGCTTCACATTAGTGATGCTTCACATTAGCGATGCTTCACATTAGCGATGCTTCACATCAGTGATGCTTCACATTAGCGATGCTTCACATTAGCGATGCTTCACATTAGTGATGCTTCACATTAGTGATGCTTCACATTAGTGATGCTTCACATTCACGATGCTTCACATTAGCGATGCTTCACATTAGCGATGCTTCACATCAGTGATGCTTCACATTAGTGATGCTTCACATTAGTGATGCTTCACATTAGTGATGCTTCACATTAGTGATGCTTCACATTCACGATGCTTCACATTTACGATGCTTCACATTTACGATGCTTCACATTTACGATGCTTCACATTTACGATGCTTCACATTTACGATGCTTCACATTTACGATGCTTCACATTTACGATGCTTCACATATACGATGCTTCACATATACGATGCTTCACATACACGATGCTTCACATATACGATGCTTCACATAAACGATGCTTCACATACACGATGCTTCACATACACGATGCTTCACATACACGATGCTTCACATACACGATGCTTCACATACACGATGCTTCACATACACGATGCTTCACATACACGATGCTTCACATATACGATGCTTCACATATACGATGCTTCACGTATACGATGCTTCACATTAGCGATGCTTCACATATACGACGCTTCACATATACGACGCTTCACATATACGATGCTTCACATATACGATGCTTCACATTAGCGATGCTTCACATTAGCGATGCTTCACATATACGATGCTTCACATACACGATGCTTCACATACACGATGCTTCACATATACGATGCTTCACATATACGATGCTTCACATATACGATGCTTCACATATACGATGCTTCACATTAGCGATGCTTCACATTAGCGATGCTTCACATTAGCGATGCTTCACATTAGCGATGCTTCACATATACGATGCTTCACATATACGATGCTTCACATATACGATACTTCACATATACGATGCTTCACATATACGATGCTTCACATATACGATGCTTCACATATACGAAGCTTCACAATTACGATGCTTCACAAATACGATGCTTCACATATACGATGCTTCACATATACGATGCTTCACATATACGATGCTTCACATATACGATGCTTCACATTAGCGATGCTTCACATTAGCGATGCTTCACATTAGCGATGCTTCACATTAGCGATGCTTCACATTAGCGATGCTTCACATTAGCGATGCTTCACATTAGCGATGCTTCACATTAGCGATGCTTCACATTAGCGATGCTTCACATTAGCATGCTTCACATTAGCGATGCTTCACATTAGCGATGCTTCACATTAGCATGCTTCACATTAGCGATGCTTCACATATACGATGCTTCACATTATCGATACTTCACACTTGTGAAGATTTGCATTAGCGAAAATTCACCCGAGCGATGCCTCCCATTAGGCAAGATTAACATGAACAGTTTCACGCCAGACCACTTGGAGCAACGAACGCGTGTGTGCAGGCGATGTGCGGCGTGTGGAGTGTTTGCAGGATGTGTTGAATGTAGTGTTCTGTGTGGATTGGTGTGCGTGTGTGTGTGTGTGTGTGTGTGTGTGTAGGTGGTGGGAAGTGCTGTGTGAGTGCGCGTGTGTAGGTGTATAGTGTGGAGTGTTCAGAGTGTGTAAGTGGAACGGGTTCCTGTGTGTGTAGCGGCTGTGTAGCGTTTGTGTGCGTACAAGAGTTATGGATTTGAGTGTGTCAACAGGCATGGTGTAGTATTATGTGTGTGCGTGTGTGTGTGTGTGTGTGTGTGTGTATAAATAAGGAGTGCATTGTGTTGTGCGTGTATAAGTGGTGTGGAGTGTGGTGCGTGTATAAGCTGTGTAGTATTTGTGTGTTTATGTGTGTGTGCGTGTGTGGTGACACAGGAGCGGCGCAGATGGTGATGAGTGCCGCTCCAGTCACCACCGTTCACCAAAAGAGATAATTACAAGCCGGGCCCGGCAGCTCAAGTGTTTGTTGGAAGACGAAAGCAGTTCCCGCGATGGCTGTCGTCAAAAGTTTGTTCTGCTGCAGTTACTGCGGATAGGAACTGAGCGCCTGTCATCTTCCCCCCCCCCCGTCCTGTAATGTTGGGGAGTGTACAACATGCAACGTAATGTGGGGGGCTCAAGCTGAAAATTAGACAGGCTTCCACATTTAATTTTGACAAAATGATGCTTGTAATGTTGAGGGAGTGTACAACATGCAACGTAATGGGCGGGGGGCCCCGAGCTGGAAATTAGGCAGGTTTTCTTTTAGTTGAAAAATCATTCGTTTCTTAGTGAACAAATTTTTCTGTCCCGTTTTCAACATCTATGACTTTCCTTCTTCAACTTTAATCTTTTTTCATACCCTTGGTTTTTAACTTTCTGTTTCTGTGCCCTGGGGATATTGTGTTTGAATACGCCACGTGTATAGATTCCGTGTTTCCTTAACTCCATACTAAACACCTCTTTAATTATCTGAAATCGTGGTATGACCATAATGGCCTCAAACTTAACGCAAGTAAAACGCAATGCATTATTTTTGGATCACAGAATGCGACTGAAAATTTACCACCATTCAAGCTAACATTTGGAGACGATACAATTGAACCAGTCGATAAGGTTAAAAATTTGGGTGTTTGGTTTGACAAAAATATGACTTTCAATTCACACGTCGAAACAATGTGCAACAAAATTAACGGAACCTTAATGTTCTTTCATCGTATAAAGAACACACTTGACGAAAAATCTAGATTATTAGTGATTCAGTCTTTAGTTTTATCGCGTCTGGACTACTGCAGTCTTGTGTGGGGAGACTTACCTAAATGTCGTCAGGAAGAGTTGCAAAAATGTGTAAACTTCGCCGCCAAAGTGGTATGCAAAGGAAATTTCAATAAATACGATCATGTCACCCCTCTTTTAAGAAAACTCGACTGGATCCCAATACCGAACAGATTCATGATCCAGAAAGCTCGA
The DNA here is from genome assembly GCA_030386875.1 of Morinoia aosen. Lineage (NCBI taxonomy): Eukaryota > Metazoa > Arthropoda > Malacostraca > Amphipoda > Talitridae > Morinoia > Morinoia aosen. Next base: position 71,360,575 of record CM059575.1, read on the forward strand.
CGAGTATTCTCCTCTCTGTACCTCCCCCCAAAGTAATGCAGAGGTGGTAAAATTTTTTCCATCTAATATCCCAAACGAAAGACCAAACCGGAGGAACGATGTTTTAGTCAGTTACCGTTCATCTAACGTGGGGCAAAAAGCTCTCTCAGTTTCTGGAGCTTTTTTGTGGAACAAGCTTCCCCAGCATATCAAAAACTCTAAAACTGGAAAAGAATTTAGAGTAAATGTGTCACGTCATTTTGCATCTCTGTCATAGGGCCTGCAGCATCTCGGTGTGAACTTCCCATCTATCAGAAATTTTAATTTTTCCTGAAATTTCTGTTAGAAATTTAGAAACTATTTCATTTTACGTTTGCTAAGCGATTCGTATATTCATCTTACTTATTTCTGTCGACAACAATGAGCACCACAGCCGTGAGTTCAGTGCAGCAGAACGAACGTTCTTTCCATAATTAGGAGTATTTCCTCATCTTTATTTTGTTATTTCTTTCTCTTTTCTGTAATAATATTTAACGTCCGTATGACAAATATACCATGAAATACATTTTGTGTGTACACCAATAAACAGGTTTATAGATGTGAGGGTTGTGCAAAGTTTATAATGAATTAAATTTTGGCTAACGTTGTCTCGCTATTTCAAAATCATTCTCGAAGATGTTTTCAATCGATTTTTGGCTGAGCTGGGGGGAAAGGGGTAATTTAAGTATTGCATTTAGTCTTTTTATTTTTATTTTTTTTCGTGCGTTCAGCGCACACTAGCACTGAAATTTCAAATCGGAAAAACTCTAAATTTCTGTAATCAAAATTATTATTTTGGATCAAGGCCTTATCTTCCTATATGGGCCAATTTTGTGAATATTCTCCACTCAGATGTGATATCCGGCCACAATGTTACTCCATTTTATCCCACGTACACATGTCCGTATAATGCTGAAGAGTTGTGTTGCTTCTTGACTATAACCTGATTTTTCTTAAAAATTTCTGTGAAGAAATTAAAAACCAGCTCATCAGCTCATTTTTAGGTTTTTCGAAGTCTTCTCTTCTTTTTAGTTTTTTTTTATGCGAAAAATTTCTTAGGATTACAGTGAACTCAGCTGTCATTTTCTGTGTAGTAGATGGTAGGTTGCTTCTATCTTTTATCTTATATATGTATTTTTTTCTAATATTTTATTTTCAATAAGTATATATATTAATATGTGTGTGTACGTGTGTAGGTATATATATGTATCTACATAAATAGATATACATGTTTCTATTTCATTTCTTTACGCAAAAACCATTCGGTTAATAAATTTTATTGCAACAGCGAAATGATTCAAAAATAGATCTATCACTTCCCCAGAGGGCGTTTCTGTGAATCGGATTAATGTCATATATAATTAATGAAATAAAGTGCAATTTGAGCATATGAATCGTAGTAAAATTATCTTTCTGTCCGTATGTTGTACAAGCTATGAATTTAGATATTGAATATATGTTTGTTTACCCATTTCTACCAATATTTTGTAGATATTTGTCAATCATGAGTGGTAACCGGCTTACACTGTATCTCTATTTTATCCCATGTACCCATGTCCGCATGATGTGGTGAATATCGAGAAGATATGAAATATGTTTTTGGTGGTGATAGGGCTTTGCATATTTTTAGGGCATATTTTTCATTTCTCATTCAACTACCCTTGACAGAGATAGACTATTGGCAAGCCACGTGTGGTTTGTCTATTAGTACGCCTCGTATATTTTGTCTATTAATATGCCTCGTATGGTCTATCTATTTTGTACACCTCTGATAGCTTGTCTATTAGTACACCTCGTATAGTTTGCCTATTATTATTATGCCTCGTATGGCTTATCTATTTGTACACCTCGGATGGTTTGTCAATTAGTACTCCTAGTATAGAACTTTTGTTAGACTACTAGCACACCACGAATGGTTTGTCTATTAGTACGCCTCGTATATTTTGTCAATTAATATGCCTCGTATGGTCTATCTACTTGTACACCTCTGACAGTTTGTCTATTAGTACACCTCGTATAGTTTGTCTATTATTATGCCTCGTATGGCTTATCTACTTGTACACCTCGGATGGTTTGTCAATTAGTACTCCTCGTATGGAACATTTGTTTTAGGATGCCCTATATTTAAGAAACTTTTAAAAGCCAATATGTTGGCATGTATCTCATGTGACAACTTGGAAATAAACATTTTTTCTTTCTTTTTTTTCTTTAATCCATCTTCTCTTTGGACATATTGATGAAGCTAGGAAGGCTCAGATGAACGTATAATTTAACCATCACCGCATTTTCCACACACTTTCAGACGTTAAGCAAATTACAAATGCTGGCAGACGTTCATTCATTCTCTCACGCAACTTTTTGAGCCACATTTAAAAATGTATTCATGTGAATTTCAAAGCGATGCGAGCACCTGAACCTCACCCGCTAGCACAGTGGTTCCCAAACTTTTTTATTTACCGCCCCTTCTCAGGAAATTTCTTGTCTACCGCCCTCTTGAGATCTTGCCGCCCCCTAGTGATTAATTATATTAATTTTTTTAGCAAATTATCGAAAAGCTGAGTTTGTTATTTATAAAAATTTTCCCAAGATGGGCTCCACCGCCCACCAGGGGGCGTGACCGTCCACTTTTGGACTCACTGCTCTATCATCTTCGTCTCGGTAGGTACGCAGGATTTTCGCCGCCTTGCGCAGAGGTTTTACACGAATGGTTAAAACCACAGACGCTCCGGCGAAAGGCAGGACAGGACACACGGAGAGAAGAGCAGGCGCTATGATCTATACGTGGTTCAGAATGCACTCAATTTCCCGTACGCTGCAAACGAAGCAACCTCTCCTAACTTGCAGCCACAGCTAATTGGCCAGGAGACACATGGCTGCAGAATTGCTGGGCTTCAATTAAAAGTTTTTTTGTCCACAGCAACTCGATCAGTTGTTTGTACTGTACTCAATGTCTTTTGTTGTAGGCTGATAGATGTGGCGAGCTGAGAGCAAGTCAGCAAAAGTAGCAAGGCGAGTCAGGAAGCAAGCAATAGCAGCAAGCAGCAAAGGAAGTCAGCAAATAAGCAACAACAGCCAGGAAAGTCAGCAAACGAGCAACAGCAGCAAGGGAAGTCAGCAAACAAGCAACAGCAGCAAGGGAAGTCAGCAAACAAGCAACAGCAGCAAGGGAAGTCAGCAAACAAGCATCAGCAGCAAGGGAAGTCAGAAAACAAGCAACAGCAGCAAGGGAAGTCAGCAAACAAGCAACAGCAGCAAGGGAAGTCAGCAAACAAGCAACAGCAGCAAGGGAAGTCAGCAAACAAGCAACAGCAGCAAGGGAAGTCAGCAAACAAGCAACAGCAGCAAGGGAAGTCAGCAAACAAGCAACAGCAGCAAGGGAAGTCAGCAAACAAGCAACAGCAGCAAGGGAAGTCAGCAAACAAGCAACAGCAGCAAGGGAAGTCAGCAAACAAGCAACAGCAGCAAGGGAAGTCAGCAAACAAGCATCAGCAGCAAGGGAAGTCAGCAAACAAGCAACAGCAGCAAGGGAAGTCAGCAAACAAGCAACAGCAGAAAGGGAAGTCAGCAAACAAGCAACAGCAGCAAGGGAAGTCAGCAAACAAGCAACAGCAGCAACGGAAGTCAGCAAACAAGCAACAGCAGCAAGGGAAGTCAGCAAACAGGCAACAGCAGCAAGGGAAGTCAGCAAACAAGCAACAGCAGCAAGGGAAGTCAGCAAACAAACAACAGCAGCAAGGGAAGTCAGCAAACAAACAACAGCAGCAAGGGAAGTCAGCAAACAAGCAACAACAGCAAGGGAAGTCAGCAAACAAACAACAGCAGCAAGGGAAGTCAGCAAACAAGCAACAGCAGCGCGGGAAGTCAGCAAACAAGCAACAGCAGCAAGGGAAGTCAGCAAACAAACAACAGCAGCAAGGGAAGTCAGCAAACAAACAACAGCAGCAAGGGAAGTCAGCAAACAAACAACAGCAGCAAAGGAAGTCGGCAAACAAACAACAGCAGCAAGGGAAGTCAGCAAACAAGCAACAGCAGCAAGGGAAGTCAGCAAACAAGCAACAGCAGCAAGGGAAGTCAGCAAACAAACAACAGCAGCAAGGGAAGTCAGCAAACAAGCAACAGCAGCAAGGGAAGTCAGCAAACAAGCAACAGCAGCAAGGGAAGTCAGCAAACAGGCAACAGCAGCAAGGGAAGTCAGCAAACAAGCAACAGCAGCAAGGGAAGTCAGCAAACAAACAACAGCAGCAAGGGAAGTCAGCAAACAAACAACAGCAGCAAGGGAAGTCAGCAAACAAACAACAGCAGCAAGGGAAGTCAGCAAACAAACAACAGCAGCAAGGGAAGTCAGCAAACAAACAACAGCAGCAAGGGAAGTCAGCAAACAAGCAACAGCAGCAAGGGAAGTCAGCAAACAAACAACAGCAGCAAGGGAAGTCAGCAAACAAGCAACAGCAGCAAGGGAAGTCAGCAAACAAGCAACAGCAGCAAGGGAAGTCAGCAAACAAACAACAGCAGCAAGGGAAGTCAGCAAACAAGCAACAGCAGCAAGGGAAGTCAGCAAACAAACAACAGCAGCAAGGGAAGTCAGCAAACAAGCAACAGCAGCAAGGGAAGTCAGCAAACAAACAACAGCAGCAAGGGAAGTCAGCAAACAAACAACAGCAGCAAGGGAAGTCAGCAAACAAACAACAGCAGCAAGGGAAGTCAGCAAACAAACAACAGCAGCAAGGGAAGTCAGCAAACGAGCAACAGCAGCAAGGGAAGTCAGCAAACAAGCAACAGCAGCAAGGGAAGTCAGCAAACAAACAACAGCAGCAAGGGAAGTCAGCAAACGAGCAACAGCAGCAAGGGAAGTCAGCAAACAAACAACAGCAGCAAGGGAAGTCAGCAAACAAACAACAGCAGCAAGGGAAGTCAGCAAACAAACAACAGCAGCAAGGGAAGTCAGCAAACGAGCAACAGCAGCAAGGGAAGTCAGCAAACAAACAACAGCAGCAAGGGAAGTCAGCAAACAAGCAACAGCAGCAAGGGAAGTCAGCAAACAAGCAACAGCAGCAAGGGAAGTCAGCAAACAAACAACAGCAGCAAGGGAAGTCAGCAAACAAACAACAGCAGCAAGGGAAGTCAGCAAACAAGCAACAGCAGCAAGGGAAGTCAGCAAACAAACAACAGCAGCAAGGGAAGTCAGCAAACAAACAACAGCAGCAAGGGAAGTCAGCAAACAAGCAACAGCAGCGGCATCTCTCAGATCGCAATGCTTCTCCTTCCACTGGCGGAAAACCCGTAATATTTTGAGCAACTCTTGCCTCTTAAAATGCATTTAGAGATAGCCTCCAACCAAAATATTACGCAAAAATCTCGCTAGATCTGGCGAGGTGGCCTTTAAAACGGCTTACTACTGCCAGCTCATATATATGGGCTCTCTGAGGGTGCTCTCGGTGAGTGCAGGGCAAATGTGAGGGCTGTGCGTTGTGTTGGCTGTGTGTTGTGCGGCTGTGGGCTGGTTGGGCTGTGTGGGCTATAAGGGCTGGGTGGTTGTGGGCTGGTTGGGCTATAGGGATGCGTGGGTCGTATGGGCTGTGTTGAAATGTGGATATGTTGGCTGCGTGAATGTGTGGGCTGAGTGAATGCGTGTGTTGTGTAAATGGGTGGATTGTGTGGTTGCGTGAAGTACGACTGTGTTTGTTTGGGCCGAATTAAGTTCGCAGCGATGTTAAGTTTAGCCACATTAGCTCAGTCAATGCGGTACCCTAGTGACAGTTTTTAAAGTATCCTCGTGTCTTTTCACTTGCTGCTTCTTATATGACAATATTGTTGGTAATTAGAGAAGTTTAATGTCCACCCAGCCTACAAACTTACAGGCTCTACCTCTGCATGAACACTTCTGTCTACTCTATTAAAGCAATTTATACGACACTTCTGTCTATTCTTACATCCATATCTGGTACACTTCCGTCTACTCTAACATCCACACCTGCTACACTTCCGTATACTCTAACATCCACACCTGCTACACTTCCGTCTACTCTAACATCCACACCTGCTACACTTCCGTCTACTCTAACATTCACACCTGCTACACTTCCGTCTACTCTAACATCCACACCTGCTACATTTCCGTCTACTCTAACATCAACACCTGCTACACTACCGTTTACTCTAACATCCTCATCTGCTATATTTATGTCTCAGATCTAGACTTCTGTCTACTCTAATATCCACATCTATTACACTTCAGTCTCACAGCCACAAGTCTTTCGTCTTTTTTAACAGCCACATATACTAGACTTCAGTCTACTCTAATAGCCACATCTACCCTACTCGGCCGAGATCACAAACACGGCCTCCCCCCAAAAGATGTAGACCGCCCGGCCGCTCAACAGCCAGCTAAGCAAGCCATTACCGAGCGATAATTCGCAAAGCTGCGCTCCAATTTTGTGACAATCGCCCAAGTTTGAGACCGAGCGCCGGTCTCCGCTGCTGCCCCCTCGTGTTGTCGCCGCTCGCGCTGGTCGAGGTCTCCAATTTACCTCGCGATCTCATCGCCCGAATAATAGGCCTCGGCGCCGCACAAACACCCAGAGGTGTTTTCGGGACGTCCACGGTCACTTTATGTAGAATTGAAACTTCTGCGGCAGGGGGGGAAGGAGGTTGGGAGGGTAGGGTTGGGTCGGTCGTCAAGATGGAGCTTTTGCAGCCAGATTGTCGCTCACGTGAGATTAGCGGAAGTGAGGGCTCTATTGGCTCGGTTTGGGAAAGGGGCTTTGAAAATTTGAATTCTTTTGTATAAATTAGGACGAGAGCGAGGTTTTAAAAATTTGGATTCTTTGTATAAATTAAGACGAGAGGGACGTTTTAAAAATTTGGATTCTTTGTATAAATTAGGACGAGAGCGAGGTTTTAAAAATTTGGATTCTTTGTATAAATTAGGACGAGAGCGAGGTTTTAAAAATTTGAGTTCCTTGTATAAATTAGGACGAAAGCGACGTTTTAAAAATTTGGATTCTTTGTATAAATTAAGATGAGAGCGAGGTTTTAAGAATTTTAGTTCTTTGTATTAATTAGGACGAGAGCTAGGTCTTAAAAATTTACATTATTTGTAGAAATTAAGACAGTTGGGTGGGAGTACGTCGGGTGTTAGTGCGTCTCAGATGTTTGAGTTTCGTTAAATTTTTGATGCCGTTGAGTTTATGCTTCTGGGATATTTTTTCGCTCGAGATCATTTTTTAAACTTCTTTTTGCGAATTTGACTCCTGGAACAAAATATCGGACGGTAAGGACTGTCGAGTTTAAAGTTAGCATGTATTAGCATGCCTAATACGAGGGCACACACGTATGTTTACGCACGTTCTGCATTTTACTCAGAATTGAATTTGTTGATCTAAAACACTTGCATTTCTGTGAAATGTTTCTCGTACTTATGCTTTAGTGAAAAGTTTCTATAATTTTAGCATTGCTTCGAAATAGTCCTCCGTGGAAAAAAATTATTTAAGCTTTGGAAGTTTAATCAGAGAAGCAGACTTCTCCTTACTGCAAAAACCGTTTTTTGTCAACAAGAAGAAATTTTCAGCCTCTTTTGTTCAGTAAACAGGTATAAAGGGAATATTGGAAATATTTTTCAACGCTTATGACACTCGGAAATGAATTGTCGGGTTTCAACTTGGAAACCTGATAAGAGCAATCTCAGATTGTGCCAATCATAGAATGTAAAACAGATTCTGACAATCATTGCCCGTAAACAGTAACTGACATTGTACGTACACAAATTCGAGTATTCATTGCTCGGAAATGATTTTGAGAATCATTGCATGTAAGCAGATTCTGATCATTATTGCACGTCCTCAAATAGGAACAGTTATTGCACGTAAGCAGATTCTGATCATTATTGCACGTCCTCAAACAGGAACAATCATTGCACGTAAACAGATTCTGATAATTATTGCACGTCCTCAAACAGGAACAATCATTGCACGTAAGCAGATTCTGATCATTATTGCACGTCCTCAAACAGGAACAATCATTGCACGTAAGCAGATTCTGATCATTATTGCACGTCCTCAAACAGGAACAATCATTGCACGTAAGCAGATTCTGATCATTATTGCACGTCCTCAAACAGGAACAATCATTGCACGTAAGCAGATTCTGATCATTATTGCACGTCCTCAAACAGGAACAATCATTGCACGTAAGCAGATTCTGATCATTATTGCACGTCCTCAAACAGGAACAATCATTGCACGTAAACAGATTCTGATAATTATTGCAAGTCCTCAAATAGGAACAATCATTGCACGTAAACAGATTCTGATTATTATTGCACGTCCTCAATTAGGAACAATCATTGCACGTAAGCAGATTCTGATTATTATTGCACGTCCTCAATTAGGAACAATCATTGCGCGTGAATAGATTGAGATATTGAGATTTTTACCATCTTACGGTGGTAACAATCATTATTCCTTGAGTAGCGACAATCACTGGTTATTTTCTTAATGTGACGATCACTGCATGTTTTGAAAAAAGTGAGTCGTTTGCATTACTTCAGGCAGTGACAGTCATTGTACCTTCTCAGCGCTAGACGTTGCATGCTTTACAAGTCACTTCGTCAGTTAAAACGACGTGTTGCATCAAATCTCGTGTGGGCAAAACGACGTGTTGCATCAAATCTCGTGTGGGCAAAACGACGTGTTGCATCAAATCTCGTGTGGGCAAAACGATGTGTTGCATCAAATCTCGTGTGGGAAATACGACATGTTGCATCAAATATCGTGTGGGCAAAACGACGTGTTGCGTCAAATACCGTGTGGGCAAAACGACGTGTTGCATCAAATCTCGTGTGGGCAAAACGATGTGTTGCATCAAATCTCGTGTGGGAAATACGACATGTTGCATCAAATATCGTGTGGGCAAAACGACGTGTTGCGTCAAATACCGTGTGGGCAAAACGATGTGTTGCATCAAATCTCGTGTGGGAAATACGACATGTTGCATCAAATATCGTGTGGGCAAAACGACGTGTTGCGTCAAATACCGTGTGGGAAAAACGACGTGTTGCATCAAATCTCGTGTGGGAAAAACGACGTGTTGCATCAAATCTCGTGTGGGCAAAACGACGTGTTGCATCAAATCTCGTGTGGGCAAAACGACGTGTTGCATCAAATCTCTGCGTAGGAAAAACGACGTGTTGCATCAAATCTCAGCAAGGGACAACAACGTGTTCCATGGAATCTCGTAGGACAACAACATGTCGTAGGAAGTCTTGCGTGGAAGACCCACTAATGACCCTTCACGACGTGGGTGCTACACGCGTATCTCGGAACGATTTCTTAATTATTACTTGCGTAGCTTTTAAAAGACGTGAATTTCCATTTTGAAATGTGGGCTACACGTCAGTTGGGCCACACGTCAGGTGGGCTACACGTCAGTTGGGCCACACGTCAGGTGGGCTACACGTCAGGTGGGCCACACGTCGTCAGCTGGGCCGCACGTCGTCAGCTGGGCCACACGTCGTCAGCTGGGCCACACGTCGTCAGCTGGGCCGCACGTCGTCAGCTGGGCCGCACGTCGTCAGCTGGGCCGCACGTCGTCAGAGAGGCCGCACGTCGTCAGCTGGGCCGCACGTCGTCAGCAGGGCCGCACGTCGTCAGCTGGGCCACACGTCGTCAGCTGGGCCACACGTCGTCAGCTGGGCCACACGTCGTCAGCTGGGCCACACGTCGTCAGCTGGGCCACACGTCGTCAGCTACACACCCTCGCTGTAGCCAGGCACTGAGCAGCGGCATTGCTCTAAATTATTTTTTTGTCCTTTTTCGAAGTGAGCTGAGCGCTTTATTGCAGTCAAATTATCCAGCTCCTTCACCCCTCTGTTTCCTACCCCGAGCTGAGTTGGAGCTGAGGATCATCTTATCTAACGTAATAATACACTTGGTGTGTTTAATTATTTGTTTGGTGTCCGCTTCGTAAGAAACATAGGATGTCTGAGTGGGCTGTATCATGGATACCAAATATCTCAGTGTAACATTGAAAGATGGCCCTGACATGCATTGATATATTTGACATTTCATCAGGATATGTTAGAATAGGAAAAGTTAGGATAAGTTAGGTTAGCATAGATTAGGTAACGTTGAGGGAAATTTTTCATGGGTCCACCTAGCTTTACGATGACATTTTCGTGGGATTTCCACGGGTTCTGCTGCTACCTAATAATATCCTTGGTTTATTTGCTTCAAGTCTGCTTCTTCCATTTCTCTGTCGCGCTCATAAGGATAGTCATAATGACCGTATCTGTGATACGAGTTTCACCAGCGCACAAGTACAAAAATATTTTTATCACGGGTACTGTTAGGATGAATATATTTGTTTGTCATTCACATCTGGAAAATTTATTCAAGAAAGATATTGAATCCCATCATTTTTGATGGGCTGTGCACACTAGTTACCTAATAATACACTTGGCACGTTTATTCATTTTTTTGATGTCCGCTTCTTATGGAAACAGCTTTTTTGATTTGATTTGAAGGATGCTTGATGACCGTATCTGCGATGCGAGTTTCACCAGGAAAATAGACTTACCTGCTCGAATAAGATTACATCTTTTGTCAAAAATGTACGATATGTAAGTGTTCAATAATATTTTCCTCGTATTATAAAATTTCTTCAAAAAGAGTTAGCGAAATGGTTTGAAAATTTATTTACCTATATTGGTGCTTATATGAACAATTAACCTAGTGGTGCACATTTGTCCCACTCCGTAGTGAACGTGTTTATCGCATGTACTGTAACAGTAGGATGGATATATGTGTTTGTAATCCACATCTGAAGGATTTCTACACATGAGGAAATTCGCGATCCCCCGGACATTCAAAAACGCTGTTTATGTGTCCGTGCATTGATGAACACTTAAATGAGTGAGAAAGTATTTTTCTCAGCAAATCCCCATACTACCCGTCTCCGCTTGCACCTACACTATAATTCCTCATACATTCATCTATGCACCTTCCCCTCACCTCAGTACACCTCACATACCTCCCTGCCCCTCCCACACAACACCCCACACAACACCCCACACAACACCCCACACACCTCCCCCCACACAACACCCCACCGACCTCCCCCCACACACCTCCCCCCACACACCTCCCCCCACACACCTCCCCCCACACACCTCCCCCCACACACCTCCCCCCACACACCTCCCCCCACACACCTCCCCCCACACACTTCTCCCCACACACCTCTCCCCACACACCTCCCCCCACACACCTCCCCCCACACACCTCCCCCCACACACCTCCCCCCACACACCTCCCCCCACACACCTCCCCCCACACACCTCCCCCCACACACCTCCCCCCACACACCTCCCCCCACACACCTCCCCCCACACACCTCCCCCCACACACCTCCCCCCACACACCTCCCCCCACACACCTCCCCCCACACACCTCCCCCCACACACCTCCCCC